>OY856413.1:815372755-815857755 GCA_963693085.1 Alisma plantago-aquatica
GAGAATTGTTTCAACCGTTCCTAGCTTTGTTGGTAATCCAAGAGATTTAAGATAATCTTAATGCTTGTCAAGTTTTTTAGTAATATTTTACCTTGTGATTTATCTTAACTTTGGTAACCTTAAATATTTGTTTGGATAACTCATAATCATGACTTAAGTATATTATAAAGATCTGAGTTGGAGTTAATGTAGCATTAACCCATACATGTATGTAAGAAAAGAGTTAATGCATTGGAGGAAATAATTAAGAAATATTTTTTTATTTGAGAATATTATCAAAATAATATTTTAGTATTGTAGGGAATTCATTTATGAATGCAAAAAAAAGAATGAACCAAATCAGAGTTAAAATGAGGGAGTTATTCTCTTTTTACTAAACATGTACAGACTGTGCCATGTGCCGTGACAACGACGATGTGTTGCGATCGCGACAGATGTCGTCCAAGACAACCAGTCATAAAATAATCATATCTCGGGTCGTTCTTATCCATTTTTAACAAAATCAAGTGTGTTAGAACCGTGATTCGATCCTCTATCATCTTAGATTATCTATCTCAATGAGAGGGTGACTTGGAAGGTGATTTATGGGGTGATTTTTGAGGAAGAAGATGAAGAACGGTGGGAATCCAAAAGTGTTCTCATAGATTCAACTTGGTAAGTAGTTTTAATCATTAATTATTCCTTCTCCTCATTTCTCCTCTCTCAAAATCCATGGTCCAACAAATCTGAGGTTTGTTTTAACCTGTGATTTTCATCTTCTACATGTAGCTGACCAACTTTTGGGTTGAAAGGAAGAAGAAACTAGTGATTTTCTAGAGTTTAGATATGGATTCGAAATTTTCAGAGATGGGCTGCATTTTTAAGTGTTTTCACACCTTAGGTTGATTGGGTACTTCCTTTAAATAGTAGATTGCATGAAACTGAATTAAATCATCAAAAATCTTCAATTACTTAGTATGTGAGTACAAACCTAAGTTGCCTTTTTGATGTAGCTTTTGCAAGATAATATTCAATGGATTATTTCTATATTGTGATGAATTTTCAATTATGAAATCACATTAAAAATGATTGCTATTCATCAAAATGAGAATTTTAAAGTAATTGTAGAGGTTACATGAATAGACTAAAATTTAGGTTTTCGACTATGACTGAAATTGTTGTATAATGGAATAAAGAATTTTGCCTAGTTAAATCTCCTTAGTTACGAATGATTGTTTTATTTGTGTGTGTATTATATGTATGTCAGATAAGATCTTGGATTTCATTTGATGATATCAATGTTTGCTTGATATATCAGTAAGAGGGTGAAACCCTACATGAATGTAAAGTTGGAGGTTTGCAAATAGATATCTTGATTTAATGTTATTCTTGATGTATAATGTTTTAGTAAATCACCTAGTTAAGCTTAACCCAAAAGCCAACACGATAGAGTATGTACCCTATTTTGGCAGATCTACATGCCTACCATCACACTTCAACGAGATAGATGACACACCATGCTTTGGTGTAACCTACACTTGGACCAAGTTTTTCATGTGTGTTTCTTATGGGAAGCATCTAAGACTTAATATTATAATGAGGGATTCTATATATAAATACATATATATATATATATATATATATATATATATATATCCAATCACTACATATTTAGTACATAACATATACATCCTATAACCACAAACAAGAACATATGATAATTAAAACCAAGCGATAGTTATGGCCATATTGTTGTGATTTCTTGGCGCCACAAGGAATTACTCTCACCTAGGGTACACATAATATGCAACATGCTATTTATGAAGATATGTGCTTGAACCAATATAAGTTGATCAACTCGTGAACCGATCAGCTTGCCTCCTGGTTGCTCGGTTGGGCTCTTGAAATGGTCGTCTGGTCTTCAAGTTGAATGAATGTCTGGACTCCTCCAGTTGATCGGTTGGGCCACCAGCCGATCAGTTTATCATCATGTCCTTTAGTCGATTGGTTTGACTCACGATCCAGTTGGTTCATTTGGTCTAGAATCTCTTCTCACAATGAAACATAAATTAAACTATCCTACTTATTCTTACATTGTATAAGGGAAAACCTCGAGTTACATTCGAGGGGAAATAAGAAGAAGAACATAAATTTACATTTGGAAAGGACAGAGAGTCTCAGTATGCAAACTAAGTAACCATATGAATAAACAACCACAATCATGCACATACATATCAAGGGTTATTGGACATATCCATGCTTCCCATCCACCATCAAACTAATTTTAGAGAAATGCATGTAAATTACACCCACACACACACACACACACACACAGATATATATATATATATATATATATATATATATATATATATATATATATATATATATATATATATATATATATATATATAGGGTATATCTTCGCTACCCGTGCGGGTAACTAAGATTCGCTACCCGTGCATCAATTTTGTAATGGGAAGGTATGCATTTGTAATGAGAGAATCCAAATTTGTAATGAGACAACCGAAATTGTAATACAAAGACTCGTTTTGTTTTACAGCGCTGTTACAGTAATAAATATATATTTATTACTGTAACAACATTGTAATACAAAACGAGTTTTTGTATTACAATTTTGGTTGTCTCATTACAAATTTGGTTGTCTCATTACATATATGTGTCATCCCATTACAAAATTGATGCACGGGTAGTGAATCTTAGTTACCCACACGGGTAGGGAAGATATACCCATATATATATATATATATTTATATATATATATATATATATATATATATATATATATTAGTTTATGCAACATATGCAGTAAACATTAACTAATTTAAACATAGGATTGTGTTCAATAAAATAAATTTTATCATATCGATTTAAATCCTAGATACATTGTAAATGGATGTGGCTCTTATACTGCTATAGGGAAATCAGGGTGAAAGATAAAGTAGGGGAAACAAAAAATTAAAGATCAATTCCCCTGGACAATAAGATCATGTCAACAACAATGTATTTCTAAAGAAAAGATTTGCAAGGTTATACCTGGTCCTGGAACAAGTCCAGTGACATTACCCTTGCAATAGATCCTTGCTTCGTTTCCAGGAAGCATCTCGCTCCTTCAGCAACAACAACACTCAAACAGTCATCGTCACCAGCCTCCTGGTGCAGCACCACAAACAACAGTTGATGATGTCCTCCTAGTGGCAGACAACGACATCCCACCTCTAGATTAGTCCATGCTGACCACTAGGAGTCCAAGTTGCACTACCAGAGCCAATGGGAAGTAGTTTTTGCTCTCGAATGACAAACTACTATAGTTGATACACCCTCCCACAACTGTTTCTCCCTTTGTATCCCTCCCTTTATCGGATAGGACTTTCTTGGCTCTCTATTGGTTATTACAACTAGAGAGGACAACAATTGTTAGAGAAACTTTTGCGTTTTGAGAAGACCCACTCTATTTATATGATAGGCTAGGGACATGGTTCCCAGTTTATGCGAGAGTTGAAATGGTAGAATACACAAATTTGCTAGAACATGCACATGTAAACTAGTTGTTTTGCACACCCAACTGGTTGGTTGGTACACGAGCTGGTTGGTTCGTGCAATTTCATGTTGTGAATCAACTTGGTTATCAATGCACGATTAATGCACAACATGACATCAACACCAATCCTTAACCCAATCGTATTGTTAATCTAATTGGGTGGTTCATACCATGAATTGATTGGTTGGGATATGTGAACCGATTGGTTTTCTATGTGATCTGGTCATCACACTCCCTAGTTTAGTCATTGATCAACCAATTTTGATTCCATTGGACCTGACACTCCAACTGATCGGATCAACCCTTTAACCAGTCAATTCAATGTCCAGTCAGTCAATTTTGAACCTCACTTGTCTGATTGGATGCCTACACATCTTTAGATATCAAATTAAGAATATGAATGTAATCCTTTAATCCAAGTGTATCCTATGTGTGTGACCTTGTAGGTCCAGAATTACGTTGGGAGTGAATGTTCATAACTAACTTATAACATCACAAGAAACGAATGGTGTCTAGAAAGACCTCATTGCTACCAAGTAATTTAGAAAATTGGAGAAGAACTTCAACCTACAATCTATGACTATAGTTACCATGATCGTATATTTGCTATGTCTCTGATATTCAAATTGAACTCAAGGCATGGAATCATCATCCTCCCAATGATCAATCCATGTTCCTTAAACTATAGCAAATTGTATGAGATTCACATGAACCCCCATATCATATATTGAGTCACATGAGTATGGCTAGACATTTCTTAGACTCACTTATCAACAGGCCTTGGATATCAATATCATGTAGGAGGGACAAATACCATCAACCTCACTCACACTCTATCCCCATATATCACAATTCACCCAATCATCCCCATTATGGAAACCCTTATTCAGGGTTACATTGTATGATATCAAAGTACATGAATAACACATGAAGAATATAGTGACTTCAAGTCTAAGAACCACAATGACCACTATCACTATGAGAAATGATTCTGAATATTATTCCATGGTCTTCATGTATCACTCTCATGGTGGGTCTGTCTGATACACTTTTCTCCAACATGTTCATGTGTGCTTGACTTGATATCACATATCATGACTAATGAGAATCTATCATCAGTCAACACACACTCTATTCTTATCTGTTATTGTTTTCTATTTTGCTTCTAGATTAATATTTGACTAAGGAAACAATAAGAATGTATGCACTCTTATCGTACATATGATCCCATAATTGAAGTCCTTAACCTAAAGACATATGTTATCGAGTAACATCATTCTTTAGACATATACTATGTATGTGTCATCATCTCATGACTGAGACAAAGATAATAAACAAAATTACCTTTATTATTAACGAATCAGGTGTCCAACTCCACAGTCTAATAATCATATGATTGGCTCTATGGACATACATACCAATATTTATTTGATGGGGATGTCTCCTGGATCGTTCAAGGTGACATGAAGATTCTTCCTACTTGTCTTGTGTTGGCAGTGATAGTACAAAAGTTGATAAAATAGTTGTGTAAGGCATTCTTATCCCTAGTTGTGGATACCAAGGTAAGGAGTCCTAGTATCCATGATGTATCCATGGTGTGTGAGTTTGAAGATGTCCTTCCAGACAAGTTTCTTGGTGTTCCACCCCCTAGAGGGATTTATTTTGAGATTAATCTCGTTCTTGGAACACAACCCATCCTCAGGAACCCTACTGGATGGCACCAACTGTGATGATGAATTTGAATAAATAGTTGTAGGAGTTTCTAAAGAAGGGATTTATAAGACCCAAAACTTCCCCTTGGGGTAATTTAGTGTTGTTTCTAAAGAAGAAGGATGGTTGTCTGACACTTTTCATAGATTACCAACAATTGAACAAGGTTACAATGAAGAACAAATTTCCGTTGTTGAGGATTGATGATCTGTTTAATCACTTGAGAGGTGTTATAGTGTTCTATAACATATACTTAAGTTAAGGATATCACCATTTGAGGATCAAGGTAGATGACATACCTAAGAATGATTTTAGAACTAGGTATGGTCATTAAAAGTTTGTGGTTATGTCATTTGAGCTACCAATGCACCATATCCATTCATGGACTTGATGAATAGAATTTTCAGATCATGTCTTGATCAGTTCAAAGTTGTGTTCATGGAAGACATCTTCATATACTCCAAAGACATGCAAAAACATGAGAAGCATATTCATCACCACTAGAATTGTTGAGGCAACACCTATTGTATGCAAAGGTCAACAAGTGTGAGTTTTGGTTGAACGAGGTGTCTTTTAATGGTCATATTATATCTTCTAAGGGTGCTTGTGTAGACCCTAAGAAGGTGGAGTCAATACTAGAATGGGAGCATCCCAAGACACTGACTATGGTCAAAAGCTTCCTAGCTTGGCTGGTTACTACAGGAGGTTCATTAAGAACATTAGTGTTATTTCCCTACCTTTAACCAAGCTAACTAGGAAAGTTGTTCCTTCTATTTGGGATGACAAGAGTCATCGTTCTTTTAAATTGTTAAAGGAAAAGTTTGTAGCATAATCGGTAAGAATAATAAGGAAAGGAAACAAAAATTTAAAGACCAATTCCCCTAAACAACAAGATGGTATCAACAACGAAGTATCTAGGAAGGAAGGTTTGAGAGTTATAACTGGTACTAGAATAAGTTTGGCAAAAACCTCAATGGAGTATCATGCTTCTTCTCCAAGAAGCAATGAGATTCTTCTTCTTATAGAAACATTATCCTTCTTTAGCAGCAGTCAAACAATCATCAACCACGACCTCCTGCTCTGGCCACTATGGATGGAGATTGACACAATTCTCCTAGTGGTAGAAGCCTCCCGCCTCTAGAGAAGTTCACATAGACCACCAGGAAACCATGTTTCTCTACCAGAGACATTGGTTAGTTCACTATGTGAACTGGTTGTTCCACTCCCTAGTTCAACCATTGATCAGTGAAGGTTGATTCCAATTGACCTTACACTCCAACGTATCGGTTCAACACTTAAATTGGTCATTTTAGAGTCGAATTATTCAATTTAGAACCTTAGTTGTTTTATTGAATACATAAACATCATTAGTAATCAATCTTAACATCATTCATGAATATACTCCTCTAATCCAAGTGTATCCTATGTGTCTGACCATATAGGTCCAGAATTACGTCAGATGTGAATGTCCATAACTAGCTTATGAAATTACAAGCAATGAGCGGTATAAAGAAATGCATCATTGATACCTAGGTAATTTGAAAAGTTGGAGAACAACTTCAACCTAAAATCCATGATCATTGTTCAGTGATCATATAATTCCTTTGTATCTGATATCGAGATTGAACTCTAGGCATGGAATCATCATTCTCTCAACATTCAATCGATGTTCCTTGAACTAGAGCAGACTGTCTGAGATGCATGTGATATCACATATTGAATCACATGGATATGACCATACATTTCTCTGTCTCTCTTATCAAGATGCCCCAGATATCAATCTCCTATAGGAGAGACAAATCCCATATACATCACTCGCACTCAATCCCCATGTGTCACAGTGCACCTGGGCACCACATTTATGGCAACCCTTATTTAGGATCACGATGGATGATGTCAAAATACATGAAAAACATGTGATGAATGTAGTGAATTTAGGACTAAGAACCACTCTCACCACTATCACCACGAGATATGATTCTCACTACCATTCATGGTCTCCATGTATCCCCTCATGGTGGGTTTATCTAATACAATATTCTCTAACATGTACATGTGTGCTTCTCTTGATATCACATATCATGACTAATGAGATTCTATCATCAGTAAACACACACTCTAGTTTTATGTATTACTGTTGTCTATTTTGCTTCCATAGTAATGTCTGACTAGGGACATAACAAGAATGTATATGCTCTTATCATATGTACAATCCATTATTCATGTCATGTACTTAAAGACATACGTCATCAAGTAACATCATTATTTAGACATATACTATGTCTATGTCATCATTTCACACTGAGACAAACATAATAGATGAAATTATATTTATTATCATCAAATCATATATTTGATACCACATTTCAATCATCATATGATTGGCTCTATGGGCATACATACCAACAGACTCTCACTCGCACTTAGAGACAATCATCTACAAATCTTATTCCAAGTGATCTTAACATGTCCATCATGATTCTTCTTTGTTGGTGCTTTTATAGTGGGTTAGAAATGTTTGCTTCAAGTTGGTATATTACAAGTTTCACATCTTCTCACTATATGACTACTCCTATGAGATCGAAGTGTTATAGTATGCTATATGGGATTCCCAGCCTATTCATTAGCTCCATATTGTCACAATATTTGTATCGTGTCACCAATGGTTGAAACCTCTATGAACTTCTTGATCCATATTGTATCTTTTGTTTTTCATAACACTAAGATACTCAACTTTATTTTGTAGAATTAAACAACTATCATTATCTCCAAACTTTTCTAGCTTATAATTTCAATTTAAGGTTGAACACTATTTAGTTTGTGATCATTAATTTTATTTTTCATTTTCTAATCTTGCAATGGTGTCAAAATTTCACCCTTTTAGATACTTTTTCAAACTCATTACCGTAACTAAGTAGCAGTCCCAAATTTGTAACTATTTTTTATGATATTATGCATGGATCGAGTATATCACGGCCAATTCCTCAGAAAAAATTGTGGGTGATTCCTCCCCTTTACACCCAACTCTTCCTTATTACTATACTTAAGGAACTGATCCTCTTAGTTCTTTTTAAGCATTTTAGTATGTTATTTATGGTATTATAGTGACTTCCACTAGGATCTGACAGATACCCACTCATCGTGTCCAATACAAATGAGATTGCTAGATAGGTATATATATCATCTCATCATGTCCAATACATATGAGATAACTGGATATCCTGTCTTCATGTCCAATATGTACGATATAATGGGATAAGTACATAGCATTGCATTCAAGATAGATCCAATTGTGAGTGCAAATGGCATCTATCCATGTCTTCCTATTCTTCACAAGAACTAGGACACTAGGATTCTAAAAGACTAACTGCATGGAATCATGGACATGTTTTCTCTCATTGAATCTTGCATGCTAAACTCCTTCAACATCTTGACAATGTATGTGCTCTTTCTTAGTCAAGAAGCTTTCTTGATCTATCTCTATGGATCATAATTCTTATCACATAGGATTGTTCACTTTAAACCTTCATAGAGATAATACTTTCCTTGCCATGTTTTAATATTTATAATATAAGGATGTTATTCCCCATCATTACGTGGAATATAAATATACTCTAACAAAATCTTTTGTAATACCATATTCCATATTTATTCTGACACAAGTCAAACCCTTTGACTATCTTGTCAAATAGAAGATTCTAGCTCTGAGATGGTTGCTGCATTCCATAGATTGACATTTGTATCTTATAAACTTTATTTGAATTAATGAATTTATAAAACCTTTGCGTTGTGTCACCCATACATCCACATAATTATTCCAGTTAAGGAATGCGGTTTTAACATCCATATGCCAAATCTCGTTAGTCATAATAAGTTGAACTTGCAAGCATTATCCTGATGGATTTAACCATGGTAACTGGTGAAAGAATTCATAAAGATCAACACCTAGAACTTGTTTGAATCTCTTTGTAACCAATCTTCTATCCATGTTGGTCTTCATTCAAAGACCCAAATGCACCCTATGGGTTTTACCCCTTTAGGTGGATCTAGCAAGGTCATACCTTGTTGGTTTACATGGAATCCATCTGTGATCCCATGGCCTCAAGACATTTCTAAATAGATAGTTGACTCATCATATATGACCATCTCACTTCCTTTGTGGGTTATAATATATCATAATCATTCAAACTCAAGGTGTGTTATACTAGAACTTACGAGTTATTATTTTACATAAGGAACTTGAGATTCCCCAACAACTTGTGATGATCTTTGTTCCCACTATACCCCATTAGGTTCAATGTATTCTTGTTTGTCTCAAACTTTTTGAGTTCTACTTTTACTCCCACTGATTCCTTTGGAAATAAGTTCCTTCTCAAGGATACAACCATCTTCGCAACAAACACCTTTTTTTTGAATTGGGATAAAAGTAGTATTTCAATAAAATAGCATTTATGTGATTTATTGACAAAGCTTTTAAGGAAATATTTTCTTATATAAGCTTTCCATCCTAATCACTATACAAGACATATTGGAACACCTCTCATGTAATATTTCATATGGTGTCTTTTGAACCATTTTAAATGGTACATTGTTTTAGCGTAAAGCATATGCCTAAAAAAATTGGAAGATTAGATAGACTTTGTTGATAATCACACCATGACTAATAGAATGTGATTCCTTCTTTTTGATACACTATCATGATAACTATCATTGTGTTTCATATGGAATCATCATGATACATTATCACAGTCTCCATGAAGGTGCTCAAACTCTTGGTTTAAAATATTTCCACATTGATATATTGAAGTCTGTAATACTTTTACCAAGTTAGTTACATACTTGATTCATAATCTCCTTGAACACTTCAAGTGATTCATACTTGTATTTCATAAAATAAAAATTTCCATATTTACTAATAGCATTAGTAAATAAAATGAGGTACTGGAAACTACCTTTATCTTTTATTCTAAATGGTCTGATACATTAGTAGGCATGATCCTTAATATAATAGTAACTCTCCCACTACATCTAGTGAAGTTGATTTTGTCATCTTGCCCAATAAATAAGACTTGCATGTCTATATTGGTTCAATAACCAAAAGAATTAGATAACCATCATATGGATTTTAGAAATTATTTCTCATTTATGTGCTCTAGATGACAATGCTATAGGCAATCTTATTTGACTTATCAGGACATTTAGTATACGTGTCATACACATTTGTCCCTATGATGATAAAGTATAAATTGTGAGACATTAGGGTTACTGACATAAAAGATGTCATCTTTTAACATGATACATCAATATATTCAAAATGTTCTTTTCCATACAAGATACATGATGTTTTCATTAATGACTGATACATAATAGAAATTCACTGAACGAAGCTTCCAACTGTGGTGATAGAAACTTTTGTTACATATAGTTTGAGATTACTTCTTATCAAGTCCTGAAGTAGAGATCTCTATCTCTTTCTTCTTCATTTGTTCTTTTAAGTGAAAAGAGAATATACCTTTTGCATTTACCCTTCTCCTTGTCTTGAGTGTATAAGTCTTGGACTTTTAGCTTAGCCTTAGAACTCTTCTTGGCCTTGCTTTTTCCCATGAACTCACTTCTAATTATGATAATCATATATTTGTCCTTCTTCTTTCTTACTTTAGCATCAAAATGCCAAGTAATTCTGAAAGTAGTTTAGCCAAGTTACTCAAGTAGTAACACTTGATAAACTAGTTGCACGTTTCATGTAACACTTGCAAAATCACATTTGTGGACAACTCTTGACCAAAAAGGAAAATCTAGTCACTCCACATGCCCAATCATATTGAGAACATAGAGCTTTATTGGATCTCCCTATGTCATCTTGCACTCAAATATCACTTCACATACATTATACCTTACTTAATTTACATGATTCTTAAGATATATTACCATATAGAGAACGTCCATGTATCATGTTGTTCATGCAACTCATAGTTCATTAATAAGGTACTAAATGTCTCTGGTATCATTGACATACTTCAAGCAAGCATTTGTTTTAGCCTTAGACACATTTGGAGTGGTTTCCTCAGGCTCTGGTCTCTAGAGGACATAGCATTTTCTCTCATTGATGAGAACATTTCTCAAAATCCTTAACTAGTTGTAACCTTATCCAATTTTATCCTTCTCAAGGACTGATCGTGACGAGACGTGTTTATGTTTGACATTAGATTCCACAAAGAAATATTACAACTTTTTGAAAATTTTGATTTTTTCATTTAATGATTTAAAGATATTAATTAGGCCTTTAATTAATTATTTCTCCTACATTTGTTCAGATTGATAACCCGCATGTATCAATTTAGAATATTGCAATGTAAAATCTTATATTAAGCCAAAATACAAAAATTTAACTATTAGCAGACAACACCAGCATCCATACTCTATTATTAAGGTAGGCAACTTTTACCAATTGCATCATATGCAATTCTTGGATAGATTATATGTGCAACTCCTTGCCATAGTCATCTTCATTCCTTTGGACCTTAATCCTATTAAGTGTTGGTATGTATTCCCTGAGAGCCAATCATGGGATGATTGGTGGGATACATTAAGATTGATTTGATAAAGATCACAAGCAAGCTTCCAATTCTTTCTGGTTTTGTCATATGAGATAATGATAGAATAGATTGAATGTCTAGAGAATGACAATACTCAATGACGTATGCTTTCAGGTTCAGGACCTGAATGATGAGATCATACAGATGGTAAGAGTTTTTATATTCTTATTATGTCCCTAGTCAGATGTCATTATGGAAGGTAGATAGACATAAATGACACACAAGACTAGATTTTGGTGTTGGTTCATGATAGAATTTCATTATTCATGATATGGAGATATCAAACCGAACACATAGGTACTTGTTAAAGAACAAGCATGTTGGACAGACCCACCGTGAGTTTGACACATGGAACCATGACATGGTAGTCACAGTCAGTTCTCACAGTGATGGTGGTGAGTGTGATTCTTTGACTTGAAATCACTATACTCAACACATGTCGTTGGGTACACTTTGACATCATCAAACACAGTCTTGAAACTTGGGTTGTTATAAAGGTGATGATTGGGTGGCTTTGAAACATGGGGCTTTTGAGGGGTGAGTGATAGATATGGGATTTGTCCCTCCTGAGGGAGTTTGATATCCATGGGCACTTGATGAGTAGGATTGAGATAGGTGTGCACGCATGTGTGAATCAATATATGATATTAATGTCATACATATCTCCTCCAATCTACTCTGAGATCAAGAAAGTGAATGAGCGTTGAAAGGATGATAGTTTCTTGCCTTGAGTTCAATCGGGATATCAGTGACAAAGGAATTATACATTTGCTGTAACACCATTCATAGATTGTAGGATTGAAAGTTGTTCTCCAACTTTCCTTTTCACTTGGGTAGCACTGATGTGTGACTAGGCACCACTCTTTGCTTGTGAAGTCATAAGTGTTATGGACTTTCACTGCCAATGTGAAATGGACTTGTAGGGTCACACACATATGATTTAACTTGGAAGAGGAGTTTATCCACAAATGATGTTTAGATTGATTACTAAAGGAGTTTAGTAGTTCAATTAAACAATCAATCAATTGATAGCTCAATATCATAGTGTTCAAGTTGTTGGACAGATTGATTTGAGTATCATATTGATTGAAACTGTGATTGACTGATTTGCACGGTCTGCTGCCCCAACCAATCTACTCACTGATCGGCTCAACTGGTGAACCGATCGGCTCAACTGGTGAGATGATCGACTCATGTGTCATGAAACGATCGACTCAATTGTTGAACCAGTCGATTCATGTGACCAACATAGATCGTTTGGAAAGACAGAAGACTATTTTACAAAAACAATTTGTTTCACTTGTACAAATTCGATTTGGACAAGGATTAATATTTGATTAATCATAAAAAAATATAAAAGTCAATTTGAGTTGGACCAGGACCACGAACTGATCGGCTCAGTAGTGAATCGATCGGCTCAGGTGTCCCAACTGATCGGTTCAGGTGTGAATCGATTGACTCAGGTCCCCAACCGATCGGTTCATGCTTGAAACGATCGGTTCAGGTGGCACAGTTGATTGTTTTGTGGAAAATCTAGAACCCTTCTACTCCTATTTAATCCCGCATTGCCCAGGGAAGAGAACCCTATCCCATGACCCTCCTATATTAATAGGGGTAGTGGGGGCTTCTCAGGTACAACAACTAAGAACACTAGTTGCTTTGCAAAGTTGTCATTCTCTCTGGTTGTGGTAATCGAGAGAGCCTGAGCAAGTGCTACCCGATAAGGGAGGCACAACAAGGGAAAGACAACTATAGAAAAACAACTGGTTGTAGGAGAGTGTGTCAGTGAATAGTAAGCCGATAGGAGGGTACGACTCCTTCCGATTCCTTGTATGCCAAGGAGATTGGAGTTCCAGGTGGTCCGTGTAGACTACTTCAAAGGGAGGAGACTTCTGCCGCTCAGAGGACAGTTGTCAATCCCGACAGTCCCAATGAGACCAGGAGCTACACAAACACCGTCCAAGACCAGAGGTGAAGATCGTGCAAGCCGTGAGGTAACATGGCCGAGCAAGCCTCACGACAAGGTATGTCTCTATAGACCATCTTTCCTTTTTTATAGACATTGACGTGATTCCTTTATTCTGGGTTTGGGAGAAAAAAAATTTGTTTTCTCTGCCTTCTCTATCTTCCCTAAAACCCAATAGTGGCATCAGAGCCACATCAACTGCTCAATACTTTAGGATTATCAATGTGATCGATTTTGGTTTGTCGCCTTTATTTATTGCATACGATGCGAATAAAATTGGCTCTTTGCATGTCCAATCCTAAATCCACAATTCCCAATATACATATATGATATGTAATATGAATGCAGTTGATATGTGTCGTGCTTAAACGAGTTTTGTGGTGGATGTATAGCATGATTATGGCCAATAAACCCTATGTGTGTGCTTAGTTGTATGTTGTTGCTTGCATCTTGGTCTGCACACTGATTCCCTACCTCCTTATTCCTGATGTAACTCGAGATAACTTGAGATTTCTTTCCTACCTCTGCTCCCCCGAATGTAACTCAGGGTTTCCCAATTTAAATATAAATAGGATAGATCTTTTTATTTCATGTTATGTCAAAGAACGGAGGACCATCTGACGACGACTGAGATGATTGGTTCAAGGCGTGAACCGATCGGTTGGTGATCCAAATGATCGGCTCAGGGAACTAGATGAGTGGGTGGCGACCTTAGGAGATGCATGACGACCAGGCTAACTAATCGGTTGGAGGAGCCAACCGATCGGCTGGTGGCACCCAGACGACTGACCAGGGTGAGCAGGTCATTCATGTGATGAGTTAATCAACTCGGACGACTATAGCACTTCATCATGGACATGTTGCATGTGATGTAGACCTAGATGACCGTGATTCCTCTTGACTCAAGGAATCACATTAGGATGGCCATAATCATCACTTTTATCATATTGCATGTTTTCTATGGGATATAGCATGTATATGATACATACTATATATTGTGGTGATTTGATATGTATATGTACCTATAAAGACAAATCCCTCATTAAATATTAAAGTTTTAGATGCCTTCCAATTGTGACACACGTGAAAAGCTTGATCAGCCAAGTGTGGGCACACCCTAGCATGGTGCACCATCTATCTCGTGGAAGCGTGAAGGATGAATATGTGGGTCTTCCCTAAAAGGGTGCATATTCATCATGTTGGCTTTGGATCGGACTTAATAAGGTTACCTAGATAGGATCTAGCACCTTGAGGCATGAAGGTGATCATGGCAAGGAGTTGCATAAGACATCTTTCAAGAGTTTCATATGATGTAATTGGCAAAAGTTGCCTACGTGGGAGATCTAAGTTGTGGGTGATAGCCCTAGCTGGTCCATGACTCAGAGGATTTCAAGATCTGGACCCACTAGAAGATTGTACTCTGCAATCTTTCCAATTGATGATGGGGGCTATCAATTTGAACAAAAATAGTGGGAGTGATAATTAATTGAAGTCCTAATTATATCGTCAACTTTTCAAATCAATCAAATAAGTCAAAATTGAGTTTTGGACTAAATTGTATATATTTCCTTTTGTAGAATAAATGACAACAAACAACAATCACTTTTCATTGCGATCGGTCTTTGAAAAGGACAACCAGAATGGGACTAACTTCCATGACTGGTTTAGGACATTGAGAATTGTTCTCACTCAAGAGCAAAAGCTCTATGTCATGGATACTCCAATTCCAGAGGAACCTGCTGCTATCGCACCAAAGGCAGAATGGGATGCTTATAAGAAGCATTCTGATGATGTCATTGGTGTTAAGTGCTTGATGTTGTGCTCTATGAACCACGAGTTGTAGAGACAACATGAGAACATGGGTGTCATTGAGATGATTCAACATCTCAAGAACATGTATGAAGATCAAGCACGACAAGAGAGATATGATGTCTCCAGGGCGTTGTTCAAATGTGTCATGACAGAAGGAGATCCAGTTTGTCGTCACACGCTCAAGATGATTGGGTATGTGGAGAACCTGATGAGATTGGGATTTCCCCTGAGCCAAGAGTTGTCTACTGATGTGATACTACAATCGTTACCAGAATCCTATAATCAGTTTGTGATGAAGTACAACATGAAAAACTTTGACAAACCATTGACATAGTTGTTAGGCATGTTGAGGACAACCAAGGCACAGATGAAGAAGGACAAGCCTAATTATGTGATGATAATCAACAGCAAGAAAGGCAAGTCCTAGCACAAAGGCAAGAGGTTTGCTAAGAAGTGTTCTGATGCTAGCCAACAGTCCAAGGCATCTTCAGCTCTCAAGGCCAAAGGAGGCGTGATCAAGAGAGGCAATTGCCACCATTGTCAAAAGCTAGGACATTGGAAAAGGAATTGTCCACTCTATATGGAAGAACTAAAGAAGAAGGAGGCGACAGATGTCTCCACCTAAAGGTGTCATGAAATAAGCTTGTAACATTTTTTGAGGTATATGATACCAAGATATAAAATTTAAAGTACTCAATAAATGAGGCAAGTGTTGTCGCCATAGATAGGAGTACTTTAGTTTATTTTCAGCCATAAAGGCATGTAATAGAGTTATGAACTGCTATTTCATATTTTCCAAAGGATAGAAACACATTATTTTTTCATATTGTATGACAATTATAGCAATTAATAAAGTTGATACTTCAATTTCAAAAGATATGATCTTTATGGAAATGCCTTGTTTATCTTGTGGTACTTGGTATGCATAAGATAAAATGATACCTAAAAGTTATTGATAAATCAAACTGTCAAATTAGCTTAAATCATGAGAAATTCATTTCTAGTTTCCATATGATGGATAAATCTAGACTCTTTTGGTTAGAGAACCAGTAAGAGACATGAATCTCTTGGACATGATTAATCAATCTTCACGAAGGTAGTGGGAGAATGATTATCCTATTAGGTATAATACATGAGATGTATTTACATACCTATTAGAGTTAATGCTAATACTTCAAATAGTGTTTAGAGAAATACAGATATGAATATCTTGAAGTGTTCAAGAATATCATAGATGAAGTGTGAATTTGGTAAAGTATTAATTCTTGATACATGAACCAAAAGTTTGAGATCCTTATGAGTGATCATGATAGTGTATCACAGTGAACTCATGATTAAGGCATGGTGATGTCTAAATCAAAAGGAGTCATACTCTGAGGAGTTAGAGCATGATTATCAAATAACCAAGTTCTTCTTAAATAAAGAATACCCTACACTAATAAAGGACATTAAGAATCACAACGGGTTGTGAGTTCTTATATGCTTGATAGATACACCTCGATTATCTATGTGATGAGTCAACTATCTGGATGATATTGAGGAACCAGATTTTGAGTTATGGTTTATGACCATTACATCCTAAATGATTTCCATGTGAACCAGAAGGTATGACCTTGATGGTAGCACCCATTGGGATGAAATCCATAAGTGAGAATGAGTCTTAATCATTAAGGCACATGGATAACATTTTGAGAAGGATGATGCTTGTTGATTGTGACTTAATGACTAAGACATTTGGCATATCGATAACAAAACCACATTCCTATAAGGAATAAAATGAGGGTGTGTACGTGACTGACGGCCCTTTTGTTTCGCGTCCAAAAGTGGAGGCGGATTAGGGGTGGTCGAGCTTTAACATTTATAAACCCGAATCCTTCTAGGCCCCCACAACTTTGTTTACGGGGTCAAAGTAGTCATACGGGGTCGAACACAGGGATAAGGGGGCAGTGTTGAGAACCCAGAATCGTCACGCTATACTCCGGCAGATAATAACAGATGATAGAATTCCCAAAAGGGAATCACAAGTGTCACAAATAAAATAGGAAGAACTATCTCCAACTGGAGTTACAAGAAAGATTTAAGATTTTTATCAATTAGCAATTTTTAGGGGTTTTCATGCAATAGAAATGGCAAGATAAAACAAGAGCTAGAGCAGAGTACGAAGGATAAGACTGCATTAAAAACAAGCGGTAGCAATAACATCCTGTACCCCTCCTCTCAGAGCGGGTACCTCTATCCCAGTACCAACACCCCTCTCGAGGTTGCTTGCCTTAAGCTAGAGTGGAGTGTTACCGAAAACAGCTCCGTTCCGGGCACTCTCGTACTCCAGAATTGGACCAAACGCTAGAGCCACAACACGACTCTCGAAGTTGTTGTGATGGGAAAACACGGTTTGGTAGCTAATCGAAACGTGATCCAAATCATGCAAGCTAGCGCTCAGATATCAAGCATAGCAATCATCCAATCAAAAGTACCAAGCATAGGGCAACAAGTAATCAAATCTTTCCATTTCCATAAACATTAAAGGGGGTTAATACATTATATGCTATGAAGAATTAAATAACAGAATTAAAATAATGTCGCCTTCTTGATGTAGAAGGTCGACAGACTAAGCGACTCTCCCTACCCGATATCGGTCAGGGGCCTAGCCCGATACAGGTATGTCGGGCGGCACACCCTCTTGAGCGGCACGCACTACACGGGACTGTATCGTTCAAGGACCCTGGCCGATACGATCAAGTCGGGTGGCACACCCTCTCGGGCGGCACGCATGACGGGTGGAGCGTATCGGGTTCAATATTATGCCAGGCGAGGAGCGACGCGCTCTACCGTCGGGCACCCGTGTCGCTCATCTACGGTGGTCGATATCGGCCCTCAGTGTCGCCCAGGACAGTCCTAAGTGAACCATCCACTCCCTCCCGGGATGAGGAAAAGCTCACCTACTGTCTCCCGACATGAACACTGGGGCACGATATGCTTGCTCTTGCAGCTTCCCCCGAAGGTGGCACTGGTTCCCAACCGTCCGAACTAAGCTCTCACTTTGTCCGAACTTCCAAGAGTTATCTCTTCGTCTTCCTGTAGCTGCTATTTCTAGTCAGCTGGTTGGTGAGAAGACATGGTGCTCGAAGTGCCACGTGGCCACCTTAAGCACCAGTCGTAGGACGGTCCGATACAGAGATGTTGCTCGACATCGATGGTGTCGACTATCGGTCGTGACGGGCGGCGCGCCTGCCGGTGGGTGGTCATGTCGCCTGACAAGGTTGGTTGTCAAGGCCAGCTGGGCTCCCTGTCGGGTAAGGGGCGTGTCGGCTGACAACTTCTTCTTGCGCAACATTACTTCGTCGGGCGTCGTTGCGTCGTTTTACCCTGCCGAGCAGGGGTCGGATCGGTCGTCAGGAAGGCCGAAAGCAGACTTGGATTTATTCATGGGCCGGGAAGGCCTTATTTCACCAAAACGAGATAAAAATCTGTAAAAGATAGGAAAATTAGACTAAGAGCATTGCTTGGCCAATTATTGCGAAACTACTAATAAAATAGAGGAAAATAGCATAAAAGAGCAGTTTTGATAACAGAAAACAAGGCAAAAAATCACAAAATTGGGTGTTATCAACTCCCCCAAACTTAGCATTTTGATTGTCCTCAATAAATATTTAAACTTTATTTAGGAATGCTTCTTCTTGTTTGGCACAATTTTCTGTACAAGTTGAGAAACAAGAATCGTAATGCCTTAATGATAATGCTGGCTCATAACAAACGAAAGATCTTGCGTTCCTTGCCTTATTTATTTAAGTGGGGTTTTTCTCTACAGCTTCGGCGAGACTTGCCGTATGATTCCGAAGTTATCTTACACACCAAACAACTTTATTTTTCGGGGCAGAAAGTTGTGTAGGGGTAGGCTAAGGCTTTATTATTTTGGATTTTCTCTCATTTTCCATCAGTCCATCCAGGTAAGGGTCCGTTAGCGGGCAAGTGATCTCTGCATTCCAAGCTAGTTGGCTTTAGAGTAGTGATTTCACATCCTACGTACCACTGCCCCAGATCTACCATGCCTAAAGACAGGTAATGTTGGAAAAACGAATGTGTATATGTAATTTTTTTCTTTCTTTTTATAAGGCACAACTCTCATGCTTTTATTCTCACTCATAAGGCTTCTTTCTCTTTTTGGGATTTTTGTTGGGTAAGGGAAAACAAAGAGATTTCTTGCTGTTTCGGCAGCTTTTTCCTTCTCCATACTCGTCTCTTAGCTGTTTGCGAGATTATTTTATTTTTAAAATTTTGGCAAGTCAAGACATAATCTTTGGTTTGTTTGGGGCAGCATTATCAAAAAGATATAAAAACTTGTATCGCAATAAGCACAAAGAAAAATGAACTTTGCAAGAAGTCACAACAGATCTTTATTATTATAACAGCAACTTTGTACATATACATAGGGATAGAAATATGTAAAGGGCAGGTTTTTGAAAATTTTAAAATTTTTATATATGGCATACATGCGTATATCAAAAATACAGGAAGTTATAAGAGCACATCAACATAGAAATCTTGAAGAGTTAAAGAAAATTTACACCTCCCTCACTGGCATTTAGGTACCCCCCCAAACTTACTTTTCAGTCTGTCCCAGAGTAGAGAAGAAAGCAAAGTATGGTAAAGTTTAGCCAGTGAGGGTTAGCTCGCTGATGTACTGTAATATGCTCCTATGAAGTTGCAGCATGCCATTGGGAGGTTGTCTAGCGGGTTCGCTTCGGTGATGTAGCAGTTGAGCTTGAGCGTAACCCTCAACATTCACTTATGTACCACCTTTTCTCCACATCTCCGTTGTGAACATGCACAAAAGAACTGATCATCAGTCCCTCATTCTGTTCCCTAGAGTAAGTAGTCAGGGTGGCCCCTCTCCCTTATGAGGACGGAACTAGGGCGCCTCAAACTTGTTCGGAGGCCTTGGTTGCCGCACTCTTGCTGCCCCTAGAGATGGTCATAAACCACCACAGGGACAGGTTGATAACTAGGTGACTCTCTATTGGAGCTACCAAATCAAGAAAAATATCCCCTTTCGTTGTTGTTGTCGTTTCTGTCCGACAGTCGTTGCTGGTGGTTTCATCTGAGTGAGCCATTCCTGTTGTCGATTTCAACAATTATTAAGATATTAGAACGGCTAAAAATTAAATATCTATTCTAATTATAGCAAAATTTGGGTACCACTCATCGAGCGAAAACATCAGGCGACACGAGATAGGGCGACACAAAGAGAATCGGCTGAAACACCCTTGCTGCCCGATACGATGTATCGGTTGATGCGACTACCGGACAAGGTTCTTCAAAGAAACTGTGTCGCCCGATATGGCGTATCGGGCAGACTAAATCGGTCGTTTATTCGTTATAAAAAGGTGTCGGGCGATACAAAATTCGACGAGCCTTGTCAACCCGATAAGTTGCTCGTGAGAAGCATGTCGCCCGATATCGTGTATCGGGCGAGCGCCGTCGGCCGGTGTGTCGTGCGTCAAGCATGGCGGGCGATAGAAGAAGAAAATCAAACTAAACTTGTCATCAAGGCATGCCGTGCGCGATACCAAATCCGTGTCGGGCGATAAGACTAAGCTGGTGATAAGGCTTCTCGGGCGATATCTATGTCGGGTTATACCTTTACTCATGGGGGCCATCGCCCGGCAAAAGGGTTGAAGCTCAGCAGGCTGACATGGGAGCAAAATGGCTTACTGAGTTGGACGCTGTGGTAAAAAAGAGTAAAAGTGATATTCTGACACGGTAAAACTACCAGCTATATATAGAGCAATGTAACTGGGGGTAAATCGGGCAGTCCGGGCACGCAGCGGTCACGTGACGCTTGGGAGTGCTAACCGTCCCGACCTTTGTGATGCCCAGGAACTGCCGGCTGACCCACGCATTCTCGCACGCCAGCTGAGTCGCAGCTCAAAACTAAAACAAAGCGGATATGACGGGCAAAACATCATTGGCCAAGGGTTGATATCCCTGCCTCAGACAGAATTTCTCCTCAAAACTTTGCAAAATCCTACGATGACCCATAAAACAAAGAATCAACACATGTGGCGCATGTGTTGTCTCGGGCCTTATTGCAATCTTTAAAGTTTGTTTTTATACGTAACAAAGGAAAGAAAAACTCGGGTTGCCTCCCGAAGAGCGCTGAAGTTTGCGTCGCCAGCTCGACCGGTGTAAGATCATCTCATTCAGTCCTCGACTGTACCCATATCTTGCAAACTAGTTTCTGCCCTCCTGACAAACGCGTCGTCTTCATAGAACCTTTTTACCCTGTGCCCATTTACTCAAAAGATGTTGGTCGGATCGTCTTTGTCGTAGAGCTCCATCATTCCTGATGGGTATATTTTTGACACAAAGAACGGTCCTGACCACCTTGTTTGTAACTTCCCAGGGAAGAGACGAATGGAGGATTTGAATAACAAGACCTTGTCCCCATCGCTTACATCTTTTCTCCTGAGATGGGCATCATGCCACAGCTTGGTCCTCTGTTTGTAGATCTTCGCATTTTCGTAAGCACTCATTCTCAGCTCCTCGAGCTCTTGAATCTTGAAAAACCTCCTTTCTCCTGCCTTGTCGAGGTCCATATTCAGGAGCTTGATTTCCCAGAGGGCCTTGTGTTCCAATTCGAAAGGCAAGTGGCAAGATTTTCCGTAGACCAGACGGTAGGGGTTGGTTCCAATGGGAGTTTTGTAAGCATTACGGTAGGCCCATAGTGCGTCGTCGAGTTTCATGGACCAGTTTTTCCTTGTTCGGCTGACAGTCTTTTCTAAGATCTGCTTGATCTATCTGTTGGAAACCTCTACCTGCCCTGACGTCTGTGGGTGGTAGGGTGTAGAGATCTTGTGCTTTACTATGTACTTGCGCAGGAGTGCTTCAAACTGTCTTTCTCCAAAGTGCGACCCTCCGTCGCTTATTACTGTGTGCGGTACACCAAAACGAGGAAACATGGTCTACTCCAAGAGCTTGACAACCGACTTGGCATCGCACGTTTGGGTGGCTACCGCTTCCACCCACTTCGATACATAATCCACTACCACGAGTATGTATTGATACCCCCGGGATGGGGGAAACGGTCCCATGTAATCGATCCCCCAAATGTCGAATATCTCCACTTCAATCCAACTCGCCATAGGCATTTCATTCCTCTTCCCTATGTTCCCTGTGAACTGACACTCTTTGGAAACCTTCACAAACTGTGCAACATCATTAAACAAGGAAGGCCAGTAAAACCTGACTGCAGTACCTTCGCAGCAGTTCTTTCGCTACCGAGGTGACCGCCATAGGGGGATGCGTGGCATTCTTTTAGTATTTCCGTGGTCTCTTCTTCCGGGATGCATCTCCTGTATAGGTTGTCGGCGCATCTTCTCAACAGGAGAGGGTCATCCCAGTAGTAGTTTTTGGCATCCGCGAAAAGCTTCTTCTTTTGATAATGCGTGATGTCAGGAGGTAATTCTCCGCAGGTAAGGTAATTGCAGATGTCTGCAAACCAGGGCAAGCTTTCTTCTCGATCTTTGACCAGCATGAGAGCTTCATCTGCATAGTTGTCGTTGATGGGGGGGTCCTCCCTGCTTCTCAGCCATGATTCTTGATAGGTGGTCTGCGACCAAATTCTCTGCGCCCTTCTTGTCGATAATTTCGTGATCAAATTCTTGTAGCAATAAGGCCCATCTCAACAGCCGGGGCTTCGCATCTTTCTTTTTCATCAAGTACTTTATAGCCCCGTGATCTGTGTAAACTTTGACCTTGGCCCCAACGAGAAACGATCTGAACTTATCAAACGCGAAGACAATCGCTGACATCTCCTTCTCAGTCGTCGTGTAGTTTACCTAAGCTTCGTCTAGCGTGCGACTCACGTAGCAGATCACATGGTTCTTTTAATCCTTTTTCTGCCCTAGGACTGCACCGACCATGTAGTCACTTGCGTCGCACATTAGCTCAAAAGGTAAATCCCATTCCAGCGCTTGAAGGATGGGTGGTGAAATTAAAGCATTTTTCAGGGCATGAAAAGCACTGAGACAATCGTTAGAGAAAACAAATTCAACATCTTTTACCAGAAGATTGGACAGCGGTTTGGAAATCTTTGAAAAGTCCTTGATGAATCTTCGGTAGTATCCAGCGTGTCCGAGGAAGCTTCGTACTCCCATCACGGATCTCAGTGGAGGGATCTTGGATATCGCTTCAACTTTGCTCACGTCCACCTCGATCCCACGCTTCGAGATCTTATGTCCCAGTACAATGCCTTCCCGCACCATGAAATGGCACTTCTCCCAGTTCAGAGCGAGGATGTTCTCTTCGCACCTTTGGCGGACCAAAAATAGATTCTTCAGACAGCTTTCGAAGTCCTTTCCATAGACAGAAAAGTCGTCCATGAAAACTTCTACGATGTCTTCTAGAAAATCCGAGAACATCGATATCATGCATCTCTGGAAGGTAGCGGGGGCGTTGCAGAGTTCGAAAGGCATCCTTCGGAAGGCATAAGTGTCGTACAGGCAGGTGAAGGTTGTTTTCTCTTGATCGTCAGACAAGATGGGTACCTGGTAGAAACTTGAAAAGCCATCAAGAAAACAAAAGAAATCGTGATGCGCTAACCTTTCAAGAACTTGGTCAATAAAAGGGAGCGGAAAATGATCCTTCTTTGTAGCTTGATTTAGCTTTCAGTAATCAATACACATTCACCATTCGGTGACGGTCCTAACCGCCACCTCGTCACCCTTCTCACCCGCAACCACCGTCATCCCGCCCTTCTTGGGCACTACGTGGATCAGACGTACCCAATTGCTATCGCTGATTGGGTAAATGATCCCCGCGTCCCTAAGCTTTATTACCTCTTTCTTGATGACCTCCTTGAGCATCTGGTTCAACTTTCTCTAGGGTTGGGCCAAGGGTTTGGCAAACTCAACCAGGCTGATCCGGTGCATGTACAAGGCGGGGCTGAGACCTTTGATATCATCAACTGAGTATCCGATATCCCTCCTGTGGAGCCTTAACTCCTCCAGGAGTCGGTCCAACTGATGGCTCGAGAGGCTGGCATTGACGATGACGGGGTTACGGTGCTCTTCATCCAAGAATTCATACTTCAAGCCTTCGGGCAAGGCTTTTAATTCCGGCTTTGGTCTAGGTGCCTTCTCCTGCGGCTCACCTTCAAGAGAAGCATACAGCACAGACCCCACCCACTGACTCTCTTCTTGCAACTCTTCATCGGAAAGGCCGACGAGGTTGAGATGTTGTGTGACTTCTGGGTTGTCGAGGTCGTGATCCTGACCATTTATGACCCTCAAGAGGGGGTCTATGGTCCGGCTATCTTCCTCTATCTCCTCGCAGAACTTATTGTAGCTATCTGCAATACAGGCCGATTCGGACAGGGACGGGCTCCTCATGATTTCTTTCAGATTGAAGTCTAAGTGGTCGTTTCCAACCCTTAGAGTGATCATCCCCTCGGAGACATCTAACAACGCTCTCCTGATTGCCAAGAAAGGGCGTCCAAAGATGATCGGACAAAGGGGGTCTTCAGTTGTATCTACGGCGACTATATCGCAAGGGATGAAGAAGTCACCAACCCTTATCGACACATCTTCGGCAATGCCCACGGGTCTCTTAAAGGTGTGGTCGGCCAGCTCAATCCTCATGTTGGTTTGAACCATGTCTGTTAGGCCCACCCTTTGTGCGAAACTTAGAGGCATAAGGCTGATGCTTGCCCCCAAATCTGCTAGGCCCTTATGCTCGACATTGTCTCTGAAGGCGAACAGGATTGTGAATGCTCCAGGGTCTCTTTTCTTGTTTGGCATGTCGGGCTTTAGGAAGGCGGAGGTGGCTGAAGCTAGATGTACTGTCTCTATCCTTCCTCCCCTTCTCTTCTTCATGATGAGGTCCTTGAGGAACTTGGCATACATGGGCATCTCCTCCAACGCGTCAAGAAAAGGCACTTCGAGATGCAGCTTCCTGATCGACTCCGTGAACTTCTCATGACGCTTCTTCAGGTTTGCCCTTATCAACTTGTATGGGAATGAAATCCTAGGAGCGTAGGTGTTCCTTCTGCCTGGTAGCTCCTCAAGGAAATCTTGCACAGACTCTTGAACGTCTGCTTGTCTCTCTTCTCCTTCGGCTGGGCCCACGCTCTCAGGCCTTTGCTCGGGCTCAAGCCTCGCTTCGTCAGAGCACTCCAGCGTTCTCCCAGACCTCAGGACTGCCATTACGACAGTTTCAGGGTGAGGGCGTGCTTTTATTGCGGGATTCTCCATCAGAGAAGTCATCTGGGCTAGCCACCAATTTACCTCGCGTTGGCGCATCTGCAAGATGGCCATCTGGCGCTGCATTGAATTCAGTGCTCCAGGGTCAGATGGCGTCCCTTGCACCAGATGGCTGATGATGGCATCCTATCTCTTTATATAGGCGGAGAGCTGACCAACCATGTTAGGTTGGCTTGCCCTCTCGTTTCGACCTAGACATTCACTCTCAGAAAGGGACTTCTCGCGGAGAGGCATGGTTATCACGGCTTGGCGGGGCTAGTCTCGGTTCTTGAGAGTTCCTAAAAAGGCATAAAATCAATGTTCAGAAAACTGAATCATTATTATTGGATAGAAAATAGTAAATAAGAAAAAACAAAAAGAAAGACAGTGCTGTCAAGCTCATTTCTAAGCTTGAGGCACATGAGTGTAGTTAGTGGATTCAGGTTCATCTACAATACCGCTATTGCCTTATCCCCAGCAACGGCGCCATAAAGTTGACGGCCTTTTTGTTTTGCGTCCAAAAGTGGAGGCGGATTAGGGGTGGTCGAGCTTTAACATTTATAAACCAGAATCCTTCTAGGCCCCCGCAACTTTGTTTACGGGGTCGAAGTAGTCATACGGGGTCGAACACAGGGACAAGGGGGCAGTGTTGAGAACCCAGAATCGTCACGCTACACTCCGGCAGATAATAACAAATGATAGAATTCCCAAAAGGGAATCACAAGTGTCACAAATAAAACAGGAAGAACTATCTCCAACTGGAGTTACAAGAAAGATTTAAGATTTTTATCAATTAGCAATTTTTAGGGGTTTTCATGCAACAGAAATGGAAAGATAAAACAAGAGCTAGAGCAGAGTACGAAGGATAAGACTGCAGTAAAAACAAGCGGTAGAAATAACATCTTGTACCCCTCCTCTCAGAGCGGGTACCTCTATCCCAGTACCAACACCCCTCTCGAGGTTGCTGGCCTTAAGCTAGAGTGGAGTGTTACCAAAAACAGCTCCGTTCCGGGCACTCTCGTACTCCAGAATCGGACCAAACGCTAGAGCCACAACACGACTCTCGAAGTTGTTGCGATGGGAAAACACAGTTCGGTAGCTAATCGAAACGCGATCCAAATCATGCAATCTAGCGCTCAGATATCAAACATAGCAATCATCCAATCAAAAGTACCAAACATAGGGCAACAATTAATCAAATCTTTCCATTTCCATAAACATTAAAGGGTCTTAATACATTACATGCTATGAAGAATTAAATAACATAATTAAATAACAGAATTAAAATTATGTCGCCTTCTTGATGTAGAAGGTCGATAGACTAAGCGACTCTCCCTGCCCGATATCGGTCAGGGGCCTAGCCCGATACAGGTATGTCGGGCGGCACACCCTCTCGGGCGACACGCACTACACGGGACTGTATCGTTCAAGGACCCTGTCTGACACGCTCAATTTGGGCGGCACACCCTCTCGGGCGGCACGCATGACAGGCGGAGCGTATCGGGTTCGATATTATGCCGGGCGAGGAGCGACACGCTCTACCGTCGGGCGCCCGTGTCGCTCATCTACGGTGGTCGATATCGGCCCTCATTGTCGCCCGTGACAGTCCTAAGTGCACCATCCCCTCCCTCTAGGGATGAGGAAAAGCTCACCTAGTGTCGCCCGACATGAACACTGGGGCACGATATGCTTGCTCTCGCAGCTTCCTCCGAAGGTGGCACTGGTTCCCAACCGTTCGAACTAAGCTCTCACTTTGTCCGAACATCCAAGAGTTCTCTCTTCGTCTTCCTATAGCTGCTATTTATAGTCAGCTGGTTGGTGAGAAGACATGGTGCTCGAAGTGCCACATGGCCACCTTAAGCACCAATCGTAGGACGATCCGATACAGAGATGTTTCTCGACATCGGTGGTGTTGGCTATCGGTCGTGACGGGCGGCGCGCCTGCCGGTGGGTGGTCGTGTCGCCTGACAAGGTTGGTTGTCGAGGCGAGCTGGGCTCCCTGTCGGGTAAGGGGCGTGTCGGCCGACAGCTTCTTCTTGCACGACATTACTTCGTCGGGCGTCGTTGCGTCGTTTTGCCCTACCGAGCAGGGGTCGTATCGGTCGTCAGGAAGGACGAAAGCAGACTTGGATTTATTCATGGGTCGGGAAGGCCTTATTGCACCAAAACGAGGGAAAACTCTGTAAAAGATAGGAAAATTAGACTAAGATCATTTCTTGGCCAATTATTGCAAAAATACTAATAAAAGAGAGGAAAATAGCAGAAAAGGGCAGTTTTGATAACAGAAAACAAGGCAAAAACATCACAAAATTGGGTGTTATCAGTGACTAACCCATAAGGTTTATGAATCCATTAATGCAAATGAAGTCTATAAGTTACAATAGACTAATCAATGTGATTGATTGAGTACAAGCAACTCATATCATGATCTTTACTTTGATAATATAGTCAAAGGGTTTGAATGATATATCAAATATAAAGAAGGGAGCTGTGATTTAGTGAGAGCTTATTCACATTCCACATGTTGATGTGAAATGGTAATGTTCTAGAGTGGAAATCCAAAGTGGAAATTATCTTTAAGGAAGATAGAGAAATTTCCTATGTTATAGGAATAGAGATCTATAAAGTTAGTTCACGAAAACCTCTTGACCTGAAAAGAGAAAGCATACATTGGAAATCTATATTGAAGGGTTTAGTGTGCACAGATTCAGTGGGAGAAAACTTGTCCATGTTAAATGGAGTTAGTATCCCAAGGCCAAGTGTCCAATTCTTATGAAGAATGGGAAAATTGAGAATAGATAAGGATCTATCATGTATGTAATTATCCCATAATCTTGCATGTAGGGACATGGCAAGAACAAAACGCATGTAGAACATGACAATATGATGTGCTCATCCTGATAACTCATATGTGGGACATGAAGAGTGGATGTATGTCTAGTTCCAGTAAGGGTTACTAGAGTACCATGAGAACTTGATAAGTACTTGAGATGTATTTCTATGGAAATAAGGAAGGGTTCACTGTAAAGAGTTACATTCATGCAAACTTCCGAGATGGACATAAAATTAATCGCAAAATATATATGTGATATATATAAAAGTTAATGTTTGTTGATAAATGGAAACATTCCAATAAAGTTGTTTTATAAGGAAACATCGAGTATCCGTGTGTTAGAGAACAACAATGGATACTATATGTATCTAGGAGTTCATAGAGATGAACTTATAGATATTCCGATCATTGATGACAAGTTAGGAGAGATTGGTCATGCAATATGGCTAAAGGTTAGCAAAGGAATACTAGATCGCATATTACAACAACTCCATCTCATACGTGTGACGTACAATGAAGAGATGAGAGACATGCAGTTTATAGTGACTTTGGCAAAGTGTTGTCATAACTCACTATGTTAGCACTAGAGCATAGTAACATGTGGGACATGTTTGAAGATCATTATGGATATGATTCAAGGGTGATTGGCTCGCAGTGAAAGTGAGAGTTTGTTGGTATGTATGCCCTGAGAGCCAATCATGGGATGATTGGTGGGATATATTAAGATTTATTTGATAAAGATCACAGGCAAGCTTCCAATTTGATCTGGTTCTGTCATAATGATCGAACAAAATAAATTTCTAGAGAATGATAGTACTCAATGATGTATGCTTTCAGGTTCATGACCTGAACAATGAGATCATACATATGCTACGAGTTTGTATATTCTTATTATGTCCCTAGTCAGATGCCATTGTTGAAGGTATATATACAACAATGACACACAATACTAGATTGTGGTGTTGGTTGATGACAGAATCTCATTAGTCATGATATGGAGATATCAAACCAAACACATAGGTACTTGTTAAAGAACAAGCATGATGGACAGACCCACTGTGAGTTTGACACATGTAACCATGACATGGTACTCACAGTCAGTTCTCACAGTGATGGTGGTGAGTGTGATTCTTTTACCTAAAATCACTACACTCAACACATCTCGTAGGATACACTTTGACATCATCAAACACAGTCCTGAAACATGGGTTGTTATAAAGGTGATGATTGGGTGGCTTTGACACATGGGGCTTTTGAGGGGTGAGTGATAGATATGGGATTTGTCCCTCCTGAGGGAGTTTGATATCCATGGACACTTGATGAGTAGGATTGAGATAGGCGTGCACGCATGTGTGAACCAATATGTGATATTGATGTCATACATATCTCCTCCAATCTACTCTGAGATCAAGAAAATGAATGAACGTTGAAAGGATGACTGTTCCTTGACTTGAGTTCATTCGGGATATCAGTGACAAAGAAATTATACATTCGCTGTAACACCATTCACAGATTGTAGGATTGAAAGTTGTTCTCCAACTTTCCTTTTCAATCAGGTAGCATTGATGTGTGACTAGGCACTGCTCTTTGCTTGTGAAGTCATAAGTGTTATGGACTTTCACTGCCAACGTGAAATGAACATGTAGGGTCACACACATAAGATTTAACCTGGAAGAGGAGTTTATCCACAAATGATGTTTAGATTAATTACTGAAGGAGTTTAGTAGTTTAATTAAACACTCAATCAATTGATAGCTCAATATCATAGTATTCAAGGTGTTGGACCGATTTATTGGAGTATCAGATTGATTGAAACTGTGATTGACTGATTTGCATGGTCTTCTGCTCCAACCGATCGGCTCACTGAGTTGAACCGATCAGCTCAGGTTGGTGAACCAATCGGCTCAACTGGTGAGACGATCGACTCATGTGTCATGAAAGGATCAACTCAATTGTTGAACCAGTCGATTCGTGTGACCAGCTGAGATTATTTGGAAAGATAGAAGACTATTTTGCAACAACAATTTGTTTCACTTGTACAAATTCAATTTGGACAAGGATTAATATTTGATTAATCAGAAACAAATATGAAAGTCAATTTGAGTTGGACCAAGACCACAAACCGATCGGCTTAGTAGTGAATCGATCGGCTCAGGTGTCCCAACTGATTGATTCAGGCGTGAATCGATCGGCTTAGGTCCCCAACCGATCGGTTCATGCTTGAAACGATCGGTTCAGGTGGCAAGTTGATTGTTTTGTGGAAAATCTCAAACCCTTCTACTCTTGTTTAATACCACATTGCCTGGGGAAGAGAACCATGTCCCATGACCCTCCTATATATAGGGGTTGTGGGGGCTGCTCAGTTACAACAACGCAGAACACCAGTTGCTCTGTAAAGTTGTCATTCTCTCTGGTTGTGGTAATCGAGAGAGCCCGAGCAAGTGCTACCTGATAAGGGAGACACAATAAGGGAAAGACAACTGTAGAAAAGCAATTGGTTGCAGGAGAGTGTGTCGACAACTAATACACTGACAGGAGGGTACGACTCCTTCTGATTCCTTGTGGGACAAGGAGATCGTAGTTCCAGGTGATCCGTGTTGACTACTTCAGAGGTGGGAGACTTTTTCCGCTCGGAGGACAGCTATCAATCCCGATAGTCTCAGTGAGACCAGGAGTTGCACAAACACCATCAAAGACCGGAGGTGACGACCACACAAGCCACAAGGTAACGTTGCCGAGCAAGCCTCGGGACAAGGTATGTCTCTACAAACCATCTTTCCTATTTTATAGACGTTGACACGATTCCTTTATTCTGGGTTTGGGAGAAAAAAATTGTTTCTTCTACCTTCTCTGTCTTCCCTAAAACCCAACATTAAGTACAATAAATTAAGCTTGACCCAAAAGACAACATGATAGCAATGAAACCCACTTGGTAGGACCACATTACTACCATCACACTTCCATGAGATAGATAGTGCATTACCCTTGGGGTGGCCACTCTAGACGATCGAGCTTTTCATGTCTTCTTCTAATGGAAAGCAATTTAACTAAATTTCATATTGAGGGATTTTTATATATAAATACATGTGTATACAGTCACTACATACTTAGTGTGTACCATATACATGCTATAACCACAAATGAGAAATATGCAATATAAAACACACAAGTGATGGCTATCACCATTCTTTTATAATTCCTCGTATCCAAAAGGAATTACTACCACCTATGGTCTACATCACATGCAAAAACCTATTGTTTGTGTATTCTGTGCTTAAATCAATATGGATTGATTAGTTCAACTCTTAAATCGCTCGGCTTGCCTCTTGATCGATTGGTCATGATCTTGAAAAGTCAACCAATCTTCAAGTTCAAGCACTATCTAGAGTCCTCAAGCCGGTCTGTTGGGCTACAAATCGATAAGTGCATCCTCCTTTCATCTGGCCTCCTCCATCCTCAAGTCAATCGATTCGTCTCATGAACTGGTTGGTTCGTCTTGTATAGAATCTCTTCTCATGAAGAAACATAAATTAGAACTCTCCTATTTCTTATTACTTTGTGTAGAGGAAAACCTCATGTTATAGTTGAGGGGAAATAGGAAGAACAACATTAATTTACTTTTGGAAAGGAGAGTTAAGCTCGGTATGCAAATCGAGATGTGAACATGAGTAAACAACCACAACCATACCCATAAGATCGAGGGTATTGGCCATAACCACAATTAAAATCCACCATCAAAGTCAATTTTAGGGTGACACATGTAGAATGAATATATATATATATATATATATATATATATATATATATATATATATATACTCTAGTCTATGAATTATGTGTGGTATTTAATCAGAAATGCAGATTAGATAGTTTAATATCTGCATCTTAAACAATAAAATAAATCTAATCATATCAATTTAAATCCAGATCCACCATTAATTGACAAGGCTCTAATACCAATTTAGGGTAATTGGGGTGACAGTTAAGGCAACAAAACCAATAATTTTGATCTTGATTCCCCCAAATAGCAAGATAGAGTCAACAACAATTTATGTAGGAAGGAAGATTCTAGAGTTATACCTAGTCCCGAGCAAGGGCATCAACAACTCTCAATGTAGTATTGTGCTTCTTCTCTAAGTGGCAACGAGCTTCTTCATCTGCCGACATCATGCTCCTTCTACAACACTCTAACAATCAATAGCCACAACCCCCTAGTCTGGCCAACATGGATGAATATTGACATATTTCTCCTACCGCAAGATGCCTCCCACCTCCAGAGAAGTATACACTGACCATTGAGAACTCCATGTTGCGCTACCAGAGCAAACATGAAGGAGTTTTCCCTTACAAACATCAACCTGCTAGAGTTGATAAACTCTCCCACAATCATCTCACTCTTTCTATCCCTCCCTTTATCAGGTTGGACTTGCTCGGGCTATCTATTGGTTATCACAGCTGGAGAGGACAATAATTATTAGAGAAATTATTATGTTCTGATAAGCCCACAATACCCCTTTATTTATAGCATATGCCAGAGTTAGGGTTCCCAATCTATGCGGGAGTCGAGAGGGTCATATTCACCAACTTTTTGGAACCTACACATGGCAAACCAGTCGGTTCGCATGTTCAACCGATTAGTTTGTGTACAAACTAGTTGGTTCGTGCCATGAACCGATCAGTTTGTTTAGTTTCTTATTCTGAATCAAATTGCTAATCAATGTATGATTAATGCAAAACATGACGTTGATGTAGCTCTATTTTAGGGCTCCATCTTGTGCCTTTTTGTAGTTTTATCACATCCAAACAAGTTAAATTGTAAGTTAATTTCCCCCCTATATGTGTTTTGTTTTCCAATGCACTTATGGATGGTATTTACATGTTTTATAGGTACTTTGGCCACTATTGATGGATTAGCGAGAAGAAGGTTGAATCTAGGGTTTCCCTAGGCTTGGAGGAGCCCAAAAGGAGGCCAAAACCACTCCAAACCTACCCCAAGTGGTCAAAGGATGTATTTAAGCAATAACCTTTGTGGATGGCCAAGTTCAACACTCAATGTAGGGGAAGGACACCAGAACGGCTGTGCTACCATGGAATGGCCCTTCTGGGACATGCCTCAATCAGCAGGACCTTCAGAAAATGACCCAAAATGGCAGCATGCCCGTGCGAAATAGAGCCCAGCACGACCATTCTACCAGTCCCAGAAACCCAAAATTCCCCTGTTGACTCCATTTTTCAACCACATCCATTATACCCAGTACCCACCATGGCCGTGTAGCCCAGAACGGCTATACTACACACAATTTTACCTGATTTTCTACACTGTTCTACCCACTTTCCACCCACTTGACCTAATGCTTCCCCACCACCTATATATACTTGGGTGGAAGCTCTAGCATGAGGTTATCACCCTTTATCCTCTAGGTTTGCTTCCCCTACATCTGCTCCAAGCCTCCACCACTCCTCCTTGAGCATCCAGTGCATTTCCTTTGCATTATTGCTCTCCATCGACCATTTCCACCTCCATTCCACCTTGGAGACCTAGTTTTCAAGGTTTTCTACCATAATCCCTCATATCTTCATGCTCACCTGCACCCTTGGAGGAGAGAGGTCGTCCACATTAGCAAGGTGAAGAAGGAGGCTACTTCCCTGAGCTCCATGGCATTTCTTCTCCTTATACCCCTTTCTTTTGCTATTTCTTTGACTATGTGTAGCTAAGCCCGTAGTGGTGGGCTGTCTGGGGTTAAAATGTGACTTTGATACCATGTTGGGGAAAAATATCTTGTAATGAACATAATTTTTATCTGTGATGATTGCCTCTTGCTTCTATCTCATTTCCTATATTATTGGATGTGGTTTGTGCTTATAACATGAATTGCTTGCTTTGAGATGTTTCATGACACTTAGCTTCTAGGAGGAATTGGAGTGTGTGTGGAAATCTTAGGAATGGCTCCTAGGTGCAATTAGTGGATCCCTAACTAGCCCCCTTTTGTTCCTACATACACATCCCTCCTCCTACGAGTGTGAGATCTAAGTAGCTAGTGTAAGTGTGATTAGTGTAATGGCCTAGGGTTTTCTAAAGGCTAGAATGGCTAGTGGCATGAGGTCAAATATCCTCATCTCCACTCCCATCTCTACCCTTGGCTCTCAATTGACCTAATAACTTTTAACCTAGAAACCTAGACTTGCCAAGTCCTACTTGAGTTACACCTGACCATAGTTACCCAACTAGTAGTATAGGGTATATTCTACTAGCACTTCCTTTGTTGTTTGGTTTGGTAATCTAGATAGAATTGTGATGGTTGCTTTCTATGTTGAGATCCCCCAACTAATATCAAACCACATCCCCAAATGGTCAAACTACATTAATCATCTTGTTAAAACCCAAATTGCTTTGCTAGCTTGTTCATGCTAGTCTAGTTTAGTTGCTTTTGCTTAATCTAGTTAATTGCTTAATCTTGTTCTTTAGTGTTAACTTGGGCTCTTTCTCTTGCTAGTGGTTAATTTAGTTTCTTAATTGCCTCTTTCCTTGGTAGGGTAGTGTAGTTCATCTTTCTCTCATTTGGTTAAAATTCTTATCCTAGTTGCTTAGATTCAACTTAGTTAGGGTAATTTATCTTTTTGACAACTTAATTTCCATCTTTCCTTTCTTGCTTGATCAAATAGAGTAATCAACAACCAAACCTTTTTAAAACCCTCAAACCCTAATCACTGCACTAGGAACAAATCAAATACTACCCTAGCTCTAGTGCCCCCTCTATCCCTATGGACTGACCCCTATTCTTGCCAATCACCTATACTACAACAATACCCCGTGCGGTTGCGGGCGACCTGTTTAGTTTTTGTGATCGACTTGGTTAGGGTCAATATAATTTTCGAAAGTGAATTTCCTCACGTGTGTTTCGACCTCATGGGGTGCATCTAGTCGAGTCAGATCGGCTAGTGTGTAGCACCTCTAGCAGACGCACCAAGCTTTCTGGCATCGTTGCTGGGGATAGAGGCGCTCGACCTAGCTAGTTAGTGTAACTTAGTTTTTCCTATTGCCCTCATCATTGCTATTCTTTATTCTTTGTGTTACTTTTGCATCCTAGTTTACTAACCTATATTCTTTTGTTTGGTTGTGCCTTGTGCATGTCATAAGCAACCCTTTGGAGTCAAGATGGTAGACCGAGATGTGCAAGCCACTTCAATCTATCAACCACCCTATATGATGAAGATGTTGGAAGATGTGGTAGATCTCATGAAGATTCATGTGGGAGGTTCTTCTAATCACTCCGCTGACTCCATGGAGGATCTTTATGAAGATGTGCAACTTATACAATCCTATCACATTGAGAACAATCAAAGCCCCATGCCAATCTCTTACACTTCAGAATGTAGAAATGCTCCAAACTTCTCATGGGAAACACAAGCAGACCACAAACCAACACACAGATCCATGTTTGAAGAAGAAGTTCTTGCAAGGTTGATAAGCCTTGATAAAGTGAAGAGAGAGGTTTCCTTTCAAGGACAAACCATTTATCAGCTAGAGAAAAGGTTGGATGAGATTTCCATTTCACTTTCCCTTTGTGAGGAGGGATGATACCTTTCCCAAACCATAGCCAACCCAAACAATGTAAATAGTTCTATGGTCTCCCCTCAAGTTATCTATGATCCACCACCTCCTCAACCTTTGTAAAACATCCAAAACACCTCACAACCACCACCACAACATCAACCACAAGAATCACCCCCATACCACCCACCTTCACAACACCCATCCAACATCCTTCACAAACCTAATCCACCACTACCACCAACACCACCCCAACCATCACTTGCTCTCCCTCCTCCCCATGAGAAAGTGGATACAATTTCAATCTTGAGGTGTGATAAGGTTATAGAGGAGCTCAACAAGGAAGGGAAGCAATTAGACAAAGATCATGATGAAGAACTACTGCTGCAAAGTCCTTGTGCGAGTGCTAAGTGCACTATAAATTTTGTAGTCCATCTAGATTTTGAGAAGATAATACCCTGTGTCCCATCTTCCTTTGAGATGACACCACCAAGTTCTCTCATTGTTGATCCAAGACATCCCTATGTAATATTTTAAGGATTGCAAGCATCCAACAGGATGGAAACCCCTCTTGTTGATGCCAATGAAGACCCATTTCTTGAGGGAAGGCAAAACTATGGCATGCAAAGTTTGACTTATGTAAGGTTCCATAAGGGTTTTTTCACCTTCAAGAAGAAAATGAGAGGGAAGATGCCTAAGGAGTTAATCTTAAATGAGTTGAAATGTTTTGTTGATGGGGATTCTTACTTTGGGACCTATGATGATGACCCCGGAGGAGAGACAAATGAAGAAAGACACTTGAGAAACTCACATAACCCTTGGGAGACAATGAAGGCATTTGATAGGATTGTGTTGATGAGGATGAAAACATTTTGCTTTTAGACAATGGATATATATATATATATATATATATATATATATATATATATATATACATACATATATATATATATATATATATATATAAGGCTCTAAATTTAGTGCTAGTGGGAGGCAACCCACATTGTTTGAGATTCTCAAACCTTATCTTTTTGATACTTTTGCTTTCTTTTCCATAAAAAAAAGACACACACACTATACTTGATAGTTTTTCTGTTTCTGAATCATGTTAGTATAGGTACAAGGAAGAAAGGATGATGCAAAAAGGGTCCAACCAAGGAGAATATCAAAGTTGGAGAGAAGATTGCAAATCAATAGAAGAGCTTTAGGAAGGAGTCTAAAACGACCGTGCCACCCAGCATGGCCGTGTGACTGGCAAGACAGAACGTCTGTGTTTCTTAATACGGTCATGGTGGTCTTACCCTTCCCACCTAGTTATACTTTGATCACTCCATCTCTTGGTGGTTGTCTTTCACAAGTCCATGTCCTTTACCCTACTATTCTAATCTTCTAATTCATGTTGAGGACAACATGATTTAAAAGTTTGGGGTGGTAGGGCGGTAAGCCCTTCTTTCACCGCATTTTTCTCTATGTGCATTGTGCTACATTTTTGCAAGATGATCAAACCGTTTGACTAAAATTCATACTTGTCTATCCTGACCTTTTGTATCTGCTTGCATTCATACATACATGTAGTTTAATTTCATGCATTTTCATGTAATTTTTCAAAATCTTCACTCTTGTTGTTGTTCCATATCATGCATTGCATTCTCATGTAGTTTTTAGTAATTTCTTATACATTTTAACTAGTATTTGTTGCTTTATGTTTTAAATTTCCCTAAAGTAGGTTTAGATGTAATTTAATGTAAATTGGCACCATTTTGGCCCATTTTGTCCAAACTTGAATGTTCTTGCCCTAAAAGTATGTTTTGACTTAATCTCCACTGTTTGAAATGAAATGTTTTAATCCTTGGACAAATGCATGATACTTTCTTAGATCTTATTACTATATGGTCTTGTTTGTTGACTTTTTACATGTGCACCACCTCTCTTAAGTTTGTGAATGTTTTGGTTGAATCATGAATTAAGCAAGATACAAGAACTTAAAGCCTATGGAATCACTTGGTAGAAATGTGAATGTCATGTTGTTCTATCATGTGGTCTGATATTATTTGATGAAGTGTTGGATTAGCTTTCATGCAGGAAATCTTATGTTGGAAACTACCCTAATGACCTATCTTTGATCCGACTATTCTTTCACGACCTTCATACATCTCCGCCTCATGAAAAGATGCCAAAGTGCACATAGAAGTTGTGGCCACCTTCAAAAGTTTGGGGTGGCCACATCTCAATCTCCCCGCTTCACTCTATCCATCATATGCCCCATCTACACCAAGGGCAAAGAAAAAGAAAAAAAAAGAAAAAAATCAAATAAAAGGATGCTCCTATTTAAGAGCATTCAAATAACGAAAAAATGAGTGTGTAAAAGCACTCCAAAATCTTACTGCAATCCTTTCTTCCTTTTTCACACCCATTGAGCTAGAAAACATCAAATCTAGCTCACTTTACCCTTTCTACAGCCAAATGGGTCACCTAGTGTAGTTTGAAGCATAAGAGTGAATGCATGAAAGTGAAACAATACTCCTAGTCATCTTTGATTAACACCAACATGAAACGGTTTACCCGGAATGACATGAAGCACATATGGACGACTTATGTTTCTATGCTTTATATTTGAAGTTTGTATGCTCAGTGCTCAATTCGTGAACGGTTTGTGAAAGAGGAGAGGAGAGAGGTGAAGCACATGCACTTAGTCACTCCCAATATCATATACTCAATAATTTTCTGTTGCTATGCATTTATCATTCTTTTTATTGAAAAAAACTTGAAGAGAGAGATTAAGTTGGAGCATACTTGAGGAAAAGTATGTTTTAAGTTTGGGGTGGTGACGTAGCCCAATTTTAGGGCTCCATCTTGTGCCTTTTTGTATTTTTATCACATCTAAACAAGTTAAATTGCAAGTTAATTTTCCCCAATATGTGTTTTATTGTCAAATGCACTTATGGATGGTTTTTCATGTTTTATAGGTACTATGGCCACTACTTGATGGATTGGAAATAATATGGTTGAATCTAGGGTTTTCCCAGGCTTGGAGGAGCCCAAAACGAGGCCAAAACCACTCCAAACCTACCCCAATTGGTCAAAGGATGTATTGAAGCAATAAACCTTCATGGATGGCCAAGTTCAACACTCAAATGTAGGAGAAGGACACCAGAACGTCTGTGCTACCATGGAATGGCCGTTCTAGGACATGCCCCAATCAACAAGACCTTCAGAAAATGACCTAAAATGGCAGCAGGCCCGTTCTAGCCAGCAAGCCCGTGCTAGACAGAGCCCAGCACGGCCGAGTTGGCCAACATGACCATTCTACTAATCCTAGAAACCCAAAATTCCCCTATTGACTCCATTTTCCACCACGGCTGTTCCCATCCACCACGTCTGTGCTACAAACTTCCCACCATGACCGTGCAGCCCAGAACGACTGTGCTACTCACAATTTTACCCGATTTTCTACACTGTTCTACCCACTTGACCTTATTCTTCCCCACCACCTATATATTCTTGGATGGCATCCCTAGCACGAGATTAGAAACCTTTAGCCTCTAGGTTAGCTTCCCCTATAGCTACTCCAAGCCTGCACCACTCCTCCTTGAGCATCTAGTGCATTTCCTTAGCATTTTTGCTCTCCATCCACAATTTCCACCTCCATTCCACCTTGGAGACCTAGTTTTTGAGGTTTTCTACCATAATCCCCCATATTTTCATGCTCACCTACACCCTTGGAGGAGAGAGGTCGTCTACAACAGCAAGGAGGTGAAGAAGGCGGCTACTTCCCTGAGCTCCATGGTGTTTCTTCCCCTTCTACCTCTTTCTTTTGCTATTTCTTTGACTATGTGTAGCTAAGCCCCTAGTGGTGGGCTCTTTGGAGTCAAAATGTGACTTTGACACCATGTTGTAAATGACATAGTCATGTTGGAATAATGAAAAATAAGGGAAGGATTGACATATGGTGAGAAATAGACTTTGTCATAAGTGTAAACAGATAATACATCTCTGATGGCAGTGCCCAAGGAGGGGCAATAAGTTGATAATTAAGGAAAGCTCTCTACAATTCTAGAGACATTTGCCTAGTTGTTTTAAAAAGCCAAAAGTTTTTGGTTCTACAAGTGCAATAAATGCCTAGTGTACTAGGGTAGTAGTCGCTAAGTAAAGTCAAAGGTCCTAACCTTCCACCTGTAAGAACTTCTGACTAAGCTTCTACATCGTTAATAAGACCCATAAGACCATAGTATGAGGACAAGACATGTTATAGATATGGACACTTTGAGCATACTAAACTCTTTTGTTTAAAAAGAAGGGAGGAAATGACCCAACAACCGAGGTAGACTCAGTAGGGCTTACGAATGTTATAGCTTAGTAGTGTAAAAAGGAAAAAGCAACAACAAGAAACAACTAGACTCTATGTATCAAGTCAACCTGAAGCGATAGATGGCCGCAAGGGGTAACAGTAAGATAGATCTTTTTCATTTTGATACACCTTCTCTTGATTTTATCAGATAGTCATAAGAAGGATTGTTGTTATTGACTTTCCTATTGATTGCCCTATGGGAACACAAGGAATAAATGATGAGAAATAGAATTTATATTATGTTCATTAATTTTTTTTAAATGCTTTATAATTGCTCTTATCTGTGTGAAAGAAGATGAGGTGTAGAAGTGATGCCTGGAGAAAATCTAGGGATACTAATTTCTATGTTTTTGATGATGTGAAAAGTAAGGAATATGATAGTAACAAAGTGAATACTACCTAATCTCAGTACTTGTATACCCTGGCCAGGTATTCAACTATTAAAGATGAGGTAAGTATGGAACTCTTATATTGTTATCTATCTGATTACTCTGATCAAGTAGTCATTTTGAGACAATCTAGTGAGCATAATGAAATTGGAATTATGGCATGGATATTTTTATCACATCCTAAGTGCAATAAATGGAATCTGAGATGATTACAGATCAATCTATGTGTATGAGGAAGTAAAAAGTATCATCCTCATGATAAGAGAAAAAGACAAGGGAGATTATCCCTATTTGATAAAGTCTGAGTGAATAGTAAAGATCTTTTCCATAATGTGGAAATGGGAAATGTGATAAAATCACAAAATGTTCATAACATGTTAGACAATAACAAAGAAAGGAATGAAGATATGTAATCATCCATACAATTCCAATGAAGATGGCAAGGAACCTAGGATGAAACAAAAGTAAATGAATCATGAACAGTTGAAAGTTCATGCAATAATATTTGGAGATGATAATTTCTCCTATTTGATGAACAACCCTGATAATGATGGGGTAATAAGAGGAATATGTTTCTTTGTGTTCTTTTTTATCAGGGACATGACTATCAAGTGAGTCTTATGATACCTGATGTGCATAAGATAGAAGTATTCTATTGATGGATACTTAGAAAACTATCAGTTTGTCTTGGACTTTGGTTCCAAGATAAAGATATGTGTAATATATAATGTCCCAAGATAAAAGAAAGATCCTTTTGTATGTTTGACTTTGGTATTAACAATAGAAAGATGGAAATGATGAAGATGTGATGTGTTTTCGATATATGTGAAGGATACTAAGGTAAGGAATTATGGTATCTGAGATGTGTGAGGTGGTATGGGAAAGTGAGAATATGACTCCTGAAAAGATGAATAATGATTGGCTACCCAAAAAGGGACAACCTTGAGATAACTATAGTATGGAAATCATATGTTAGGGTTTCATACTCTGCATAAACATAACATCAATAAGGATGTATTAATTGAAGGAACAAAATCATAATCATTTTGAGAAAAATCTTATCAAGCTAAAAATAATTTCTTAGAATATCCCTATCTAGATATGTTGAGGCAGTTTAATCATAATATCTAGAGATATGTATAAGATAAGTTCTTCTTTAGTAAGTAACCTTTCCTTATGATAAGAGAATGTACAACTAGGAAGATAGTTGGTACTTGTCGTAAGAAAGTTTTGTGTTGTGTCAACAGAATAGAGTGACAATCTCTCCATGAAAGAGAAATGCTAAAACTAAATAAGGTTTGACACCAGAATTGTTAGAACCCCAATTTTGGATTCTTTTGATGAGAAATGCAATTTCTCTTAATAAATATATGTGAATAAATAATGGTGTGATTTGATTTGGAATGAATGAATTTTGTTTGTAATAGCCTTGTTGGTTTCTTTGTGGGCTTTATTGGCTATTGAGCCCAATAACAAGAAAAAGAAAATAAAAGAAAAAGGAAATATTTAATAAAATGATAAAGTAAGGAAAAGAGAAAAGATAGAGGTAGAAGCCTCTATAAGGCTAAGTGGTAGCCTCCCAAAAAGTAAATTTCGTGCCTTAGGATTTCTTGATGACAAGGATAATGGAAACAGAAAGAGGAAATACCAGTTAAATTGGTTTTTATAAAGAATAACTTGCAAATGAAGACAAGGAGTTATTCCTTTTGAGTTTCGGCTTCAAACTTGAAATATAAGTAGATTAAGTCTTTATAGACTTTCCCTTAAAATTTGGGGTTAATTGGATGAGTGGTTTGGGAGATATGGATTTTACAAAAATACATAAAGTGTGGACAATACAAGAGGAAAGTATTCAATGTCACGATTTTTTTTTCTACAAGGATTATTATTTGCTAATGAATGTGGCATGACAACCGTTGATCTAGGATCTGACGATGTCTGCATCGTCACCCACCTCGGGCCATCTAAGGAAGTAGCAGAGATTTCAAAAGGGATTTTCTCATGATTGAATGCATAGACAAACTCAGAAACCTTTCCTTTAGATTCGGGAGACCAGGGCGCACCCACCTACCCTAGGTTTTACCTTGCTTGGGGATCTCCAGAAGATTCGCCCAAGTTCCCAACCTAGAGCAAACCCCGCTGCCATGGGAGAGGATATATATGGGGTCCTAGATTCCCTGCGAGACCACCAATTATTCCCAAAGCTTCGGCTGGCTCCTGTCACCTTGAGGTTTGGAGGACGAGAGACTAAAGTCAATGGTTTGGTTGACCAGGGTGGGCTTTTCTCACGCAGAAGACAAAGATCGCGAGGTTGAAGACAACCTCAGCGTGCAATTACACCTTTGCCCTTGTACGGGAAGTGAAGAGGTAAGGGCAAAGTTGCCTTTTGTTTCGTTTGATCACGTGTTAGGGCGTGCGATCATGGGCCATTGGATCCGGCATGGTCCAGCTGACCACGGATCAAACAACTAAAGGATTTTAACAATTTTGTAATATGTTAGAAATTCTAGAAAATTATTTTCTTTGCAAAAATCTTAACTATTTCTAGGAAGCTCCAATGAACAAACTTTATATATGAAAATTTATCAGCAAAATATGAGAAACATGTTAAAAATAGTTTGAGAACCTGATTTTGTTACTAATGGAAAAAGTATGCTGAGTTAATGAAAAGTTCTTTTAAATTAGTTTAGAAATCCTAATTGAGATTAAAGGTTGAGTCTATGATGCTTAATTGGTTAAATTGAGTAATAATAACCTATTGAATGATTATGGTATACTTGAACCTGATCTACATGAAGAATTGCATAGTTTAGGGTATTAAACCAAGTATGAATGATAATGCATCTAGAAACCCTAATTTAGGGTAAAAGAAGAGAATATCATATTTAATTCGAAATATATGGAAATATGTTGTTAAATAATGATCCTAAGCCTGTTAGAAGAGATAGGATATGATCCTTAGGGTTTATGAATAATTTTTCTTACTTAGGATTTGTAGTAATATAAGTGAAAGCAAACCCCTAATTACAAGTGAAGCCTTAAAAAGGAATAGAAATCCTGAAAAGCAAGTTGGTTTGGATTGATCTTGATAAAAAGGAAATTTTATGTTTATTTCAGGATATTGTTGATTGCTTGATTGATTCTTCTTGATTATTCTTGCTTGGGCATCAAGTTACTCTGGATCAGGTATGTGGTTATGCTTATGGTTAAATCGCTTTAGTTTCACGGTGATTCCCGAATGTTCTTTTCGGTTGCCTAAAAATAACTACTTGGATGACTTTTATTTCATGCAACTATAAAGTGACTATGACTATCACCATAAGTATGTGTACATGACTAGTTCAGATCCTAGTACTCCTCTGTGGCTTTGCTAATGATGAAAAGGATGACCTAGTACATGGTCTACCTGGTTAGGTAGGACCATCAGGTTATCATGAGTTAGTGATTATGCTACCTATGGGTAGCTCCATGTGACTCTTCGACCCTAGGTATTGATCTACATGTTAGGTAGTATCATGGGGGGTGAGTTGGGATCTACCATATGAGAGGTAGCATCCATGTCCACTGCAGGGACAACATAAATGATAGGGTATGTATGGATTGAGTAGTTATGTTTAAAGTCTAAAGTTTGCTTGCTAAACCATAATTGTTTGCAATATGTTGTTACAGTTAATTGCACGATTATTGTTTCCCCCACATATTGGCATATTAATTTATGATGACTGGCATTTTGTTTGTCGGCGTTTTAGGTACAAATTTAAAAAGGACAAATAGTAAAGTGATACATTATGAATATATGAATTAAAGTACAAGGAGGATTAGTTAGAATAGACTCCAGTTGTGGATAGAAGTTTAGACTTCCAAGATTTTAAAAAGGTATGCAAAGTTTTATTTTATTCCATCTTTTCAGTATGCTGTTGGTAGAATTTAGTAATTATTATTGATTACTTGTCGAACCATTGATTCGAAAAATTGGGATAATGACTCTACCCTTTTGGTCTCCCTTAATTGGGGTTACAGGGAGGTGGGGTCGTTACAAGAATTATTCAAAATATGAAAAGTACTTCTTTGACTTAGAAAGAGTTACCCGACACAGAGTTGACTCTACAGTTAGTAATGGATAGGAAAACTGAGTATGTTTCATGTGTGACAAATCTTATGATGATCTTTAATGAAAGGACTTTGTGATGGTCAAAGTTATATCACATCTCCATGACATCAAGATGTTATGTGGAGACTTAATGATATGATGCATGAATGAAAATTGTCTTCCTTCATCTAGGATTTCGGGGATGAAATCCTTGTTAGGGGTTTATAACTTGTAATGACCCTTACTTGGATTATGAGGTCACCCTATTTGTTTTGGCTAAGTAAGTTTCTTAGAAATTTAATATAATCCTATAAGGAGTTTTTTAATCAGGTGACACGCTTATGTTACAAGTTTGATCCTAATTGAATGTTGTTTGAACATTGTTCCTTTATTTTGGACCAAAGTGCAATTTACCCAGGTTGAGGTGTTACATTGCAATATTTCACATGTTGAATGTGCTCTAAGTGTTTTAGTATCATAAGAGAGAGAATGATGCTAATTGGTGGCTTTTGGAAAGCCTAAATGCCAAGTTTGAACTTGTTTGAATAATGTTAGTACCTTGTGCACCAATTTTGGTACAAATTGTAATATACCCAAAATGTAGGGTTGATATGAAAAATACCACCAATAGAGTGTTCCTACTTCTTCTATGTATCATTTAGAGGAGAGAGAATGAATGATACACCGTGTTTGAATCATTTTTGAGTGGTAGTATTCTTGGTGATGAAAAAACCAAGAAAGGGGTTGAATGGAAACCCTAATTTGAGCATGTATTAAGTGTGTCGAGTTGTAGTGTTAAAAGGGAGCCCCTATAGGCCAAGGAGCCAAAGGGGAGACCCCCATATCGTGTTATTAACTCTTAGACTTTGCAAAAACGAACTAATCACCTCAATAAAGAAATAGATATTGGCTTGTAACTTTCCTTGGGAAAGGTTGCATTGAATTGTGAATATAATAATAATGTTAGTGGAAGTGGCTTGTCCTAGAAGATAACCAAAGGGGGGCGACCCTTATCCCTTGTATTATCCTAAAGTTTTTATTTTTCATGGAAAGATATTTATGTAATGCATGAAAGTACTTGTGTCAATCCATGCAAGGCCATGTGGAACCTACTAGTAGTAAGGTGATGACAACTCTTACACTCTCTCCCATGAACCTCAAGTATATATACCCTTCCTTTCACCCCTTAGTGAAAATTTTCGAATCCTAACACATACTTTCCATTAGATATCGTGCACAGAGCCTTGTTATCATGCATAGGTGATGTGGTATCGTGCATAGGGCTTGGGTATCGGCCGTAGCAAGTGGTATCGGCCATAGCATGTTGATATCGGCCAAGTGAAGTGATATTGGCCACAAGTGAAAGGGATATCAGCCACAAGTGAGGATATATGGTCCATAAGTATTGAGATATCATGCATGGTGGTAAGTAGCAAGAAGGAGCTCAAATCTTAACCCTAAGGTAAGGCCATGATCATCTTTAACCTTGGATTGAAGCATGGATCTAGGGTTTTGATCTTCTTTCTTTTCTTCTTCACCAAGTTCTTAACTATGGTGATTCCTTGTATATGAAGGAGTTGTGAACGAGCCTTGGACTTTCAATATGTCATCTTAAACCTTAGGAATGTGAAGATTTGGAGCTTGGATCTTTCAAGTTGTTCTTGAGGTGGGTTATATAACTTGAACCCAAATATGTTATTACTCACCAGCTTTCTTATTATATTGATGATATACTTTCAATTGCAAAATTTTCTTGAATACTTGATATATTTATGAGTTCTAGTAGTTTCTTAGACATGTTATCATTGTATTAGAACAAGTAGAACGAAGGTCTATAGATTGAAGATGATGGTAACACTTTATAAAGTGATATCAGGTTCAAGCACATAAGCAAGCACCTCTAACCCAATATGGTGATGCACCTACACTACTAAAATGATATAGATATGAGTTTATACTTTCTTGCACGATATGGTGATGTAGTATACACCACTTTGCCCGATATGGTGTGAAGCACACACACACCTCTTTTCCTGATATAGTGTGAAGCACACACACACACCTCTTTGCTCGATTTGGTGTGAAGCACACATACACCTCTAAGGTGATATGGTAAGCACACATACACCTCTAAAGTGATATGGTAAGCAAGCATACACCTCTTTCCCGATATGGTAAGAACACATACACCTCTAAAGTGATATGGGTAGCAAGCATACATCGCTAAACTAATATTGGGTTAAGCATACACCACTTTGACGATATGGTGTTGATCACACATCTCTAAAATGATATGGTGGGTAAACTAATACACTAGATGGAAAAAGTGGTAAGGTGGTTAATACCCTAGAACAGGTGATGGCCAATACAGTAAAGTATGGTGTGGCCAATATCTTCAAGTGAGGTGAGAATGTTACACCCATGTATGGCGAAGGTGATACACCATATGATTGGTAAGGTTGATACCTTATTGGGTACATGTATGATGGATATGATGATGTCTAGCCCGATATACACCTAACACAATACATGTGTTCAACTTGACATACATGATTCAATTCAATACACCTTATAAAGGTGAGGGAAAAACTCTTGGAAGTGATGAGTGTAACACCAAGTAATGGTGTGGTTAAAACCTTGATAGGTAAAACACCTGTAGTGGTTGATAATGGTCAACCCTATATCAATAATGCCTTGAACTGAGATGAGTCCATATCACTTGATGATAGATGGGTAATTCAAATGTATGACTTATGGCCAATACACTACAGGATAAATGTGATGAGTTAGTGCATAAAGTATTAGGATGGTAAATACCCTAATACAAGATAAGTTGTTGAACTTAAGCAAGTTAAAAGTGATGATGGAAGTGATACATCAAGACCTAATAAATATCACATCCAGCACCTCAAGGTTGATGCACCTTGATGCACCTTAAATCCAATATACTTGGATGAGTAACACATGAAGTGTGTCATGTCAATTGTTACATTGAGATTTACTGAGTTTAATGCACTTTGATAAGTGTAGTCTAACATACCTTGAGAAAGGGTTAAACCAAGATAATAAAGTATGATGTACTCAATATCCTAGTGAGGATAAGAGAGAAACTCATACTTTGTGTTGTTAATCATTTAATGATAACTGATGAGAATACATAAGTATGATTGAATAATTATGATATAAATGTATGCTCCTAGATGTGTGGAGCAATGAATTAGGGTTTGGATTAATAATATGAACTTGAAACCCTATTCAACTATAAAGGGAAACCCTAACCCTAATAACGGGGAAGGTTGTATTTCTCTTATTGCATAAGCCTTATGAAACATGTTAAATACTTGTATAAAAAGTATAATGTTTATGTGTTCTGATGACCTAAAAGATAGTTGTTGCCTAGTGAGAGGTGACAATATTTTTAAATGGCCTTGTGATCCATGTGAATAGTTGTTGCCTAGTGAGAGGTGGCAAGATGTTTAAATGGCCTTATGTGTGGAAACACAACCCACTATCACACAGAAAATGAGGTGTTATGCGAAAACGTGCGGAAATCACCATAACCACAGATTATCGAAAACATGGGTTAATTAAAACCGAGCGAAAGAACTGATAAACTGAGAAACTATTACATTCAAGTCCACATTCGGCAGGAAAATAGGTTATATACATCCATTCAAACCTTGATACATGTCCACAGCTTAGAGCAATAGTTGTCCTGTCATAACATGAGTTCATCACCTGTTTATATACATAGAGGCCAACATCCGGCCAACCGTAGGATATAAAAAACATCTACAGCTGTAAATCGTGAAACAATGTGAAAACACTGTTGGTATGTATGCCCTGAGAGCCAATCATGGGATGATTGGTGGGATACATTAAGATTGATTTGATAAACATCAAAGGCAAGCTTCCAATTCTTTCTGGTTCAGTCATATGAGATAGTGATAGAATAGATTGAATGTCTAGAAAATGATAGTACTCAATGACGTATGCTTTCATGTTGAGGACCTGAACGATGAGATCATACAGATGCTAAGAGTTTATACATTCTTGTTATGTCCCTAGTCGGATGTCATTGTGGAAGGTAGATAGACAGCAATGACACACAAGACTAGATTGTGGTGTTGGTTGATGACAGAATCTCATTAGTCATGATATAGAGATATCAAACCAAACACATAGGTACTTGTTAGAGAACAAGGTACCGGACAGACCCACCGTGAGTTTGACACATGGAACCATGAGATGGTAGTCACAGTCAGTACTCACAGTGATGGTGGTGAGTGTGATTCTTAGACCTAAAATCACTGCACTCAACACATGTCATTGGGCACACTTTGACATCATCAAAACGCAGTCCTGAAACATGGGTTGTTATAAAGGTGATGATTGGGTGGCTTTGACACATGGGGCTTTTGAGGGGTGAGTGATAGATATGGGATTTGTCCCTCCTGAGGGAGTTTGATATCGAAGGCCACTTGATGAGTAGGATTGAGATAGGCGTGCGCACGCATGTGTGAATCAATATGTGATATTGATGTCATACATATCTCGTTCAATCTACTCTGAGATCAAGAAAGTGAATGAACGTTGACAGGATGATTGTTCCATGCCTTGAGTTCAATCGGGATATCAGTGACAAAGGAATTATACATTCACTGTAACACCATTCACGGATTGTAGGATGAAAGTTGTTCTCCAACTTTCTACTTTCACTTGGGTAGCACTGATGTGTGACTAGGCACCGCTCTTTGCTTGTGAAGTCATAAGTGTTATGGACTTTCACTGCCAACATGAAATGTTCGTGCAGGGTCACACACATAGGATTTAACCTGGAAGAGGAGTTTTGTCCACAAGCAATGTTTAGATTGATTACTAAAGGAGTTTAGTAGTTCAATTAAATACTCAATCAATTGATAGCTCAATATCATATGGTTCAAGGTGTTGGACGCATTGATTGGAGTATCGGATTGATTGAAATCACATTTGACTGATTCTGCACAACCTGTACTCCCAACCAATCGGTTCAAGTGTAGAATCGGTCGGCTGAGGTTGCTGAACCGGTCGGCTCAAGAGTTGAGCCGATCTGCTCAAGCCCAGGGTAAAATGAGCAGTTCAAGTGTTGAACCGATCGGTTCAACTGGTGCAACCAAGCAAGTTGGGAAAGTCAGGTCGGTGAGAATTTTCCTTGTGTTTCACTTGCCCAATTTGATTGGAACAAGGATTGGTATTCGATACCAATTAGAAACGAAAGTTGGAAAGTCAATCGGGAACTGATCAGGACCACGAACTGACCGGTTCAGAAGTGAACCGATCGGCTCATGGGTCCCAACCGATCGGTTGGTGCTCCAACCGACCGGTCCAGGTCCCCAATCGACTGGTTCACTTGTGAACCGATCGGTTCAAGTTGCGAGTTGGTTGCTTTTTGTGGAAAATCTCGAACCCTTCTACTCCTGCTTTAGTCCCATATTGTCGGGCACAGAGAACCCTGTCCCATGACCCGCCTATATATATAGGGGTATTGGGGGCTTCTCAAAGCACAACTCAATGCAAGCCGGTTGCTTTGCGAAGTTGTCGTTCTCTCTGGTTTTGGTAACCATGAGAGATCCCGAGCAAGTGCTTCCCGCAAAAGGGAGGTGCAGCAAGGGAAGGACAACTACAGTTACAACTGGTAGCAGGAGAGTGTGTTGGCGACTAGTACGTCAACAGGAGGGTGTGACTCCTTCCACTTCCTTGTGGGACAAGAAGAGTGGAGTTCCAGGTGGTCCGTGTGGACTACTACAGAGGCGGGAGGACACTGCCGCTCAGGAGGACAACTGTCATCCGACAGTCCGGTAGGAGGAGGAGTCGTCAGTCCCGGTGCGACCAGGAGCTGCATAGACACCGTCCAAGACCAGAGTTGAAGACCGCACATTGCACGAGGTATTGTCGCCGAGAAAGCCTCGGGACAAGGTATGATTCCACAAACCATCCTTTCCTATTATATAGACGTTGACGCGTTTCCTCGGTATGGGTTTGGGGAGAAATTTTTTGTTTCCACTGCCTTCTCTGTCTCCCCTAAAACCCTACAGTGGTATCAGAGCCACGTCAACTGCTCTATATTTTAGGAATATCGATATGATCGGTTTTGGTTTGTCGCCTTTATTTATTGCAAGTGATGCGAATAATATTGGCTTTATGCATGTCCAATCCTAAATCCACAAATCCCAAATTACATATATGATATGTATTATTAATGCACTCGATACGCGTCACCCTTAAACGAGTTTTGTGGTGGATGTGTGTAGCATGATTATGGCCTATAAACCCCTATCTGTGTGTGGTTGTTTGTGGTTGCTTGCATCTCGGTCTGCGCACTGATCTTCCCTCTCTTATTCCTGATGTAACTCGAAATAATTCGAGATTCTTTCCTACCTTTGCTCCCCCCGAATGTAACTCGGGGTTTCCCTTTTTAAAGCAATATAATAATTAGGATAGATTTTATTTCCTGTTATGTCGAAGACCGGCGGACATCAAGAAGACTGCTCAGACGATCGTTTCAAGGCGTGAACCGATCGGTTGACCTTGCAGACGGTCGGTTCAAGGAGTGAACCGATCGGTTGATGACCGGTTCGAGGAGCGAGACGAGCGGGTGGCGGACATGACGAGATGCACGACGACCAGGCAAATAGATCGGTTGGAGGAGCCAACCGATCGGCTGGTGGCACCTAGACGACCGGCTGGAGAGTACAGATCATTCATGTGATGAGTTGATCAACTCGGATGGCAAGGCACAAAGTTCATCTTGTACAGGTTGCATGTGATGTAGACCTAGATGACCGTGATTCCTCTTGGCTCGAGGAATCACATTAGGATGGCCATAATCATCGCTTTTTATCGTTTGTGCATGTTTTCTGTGGGATATAGCATGTATATGATATGTACTATGTATTGTGGTGATTAGATATGTATATGTATATGAAACCAAATCCCTCATTAAAATATTAAGTCTTATATGCCTTCCATTAGCGGCACACATGAAAATCTCAATCGACCAAGCGTAGGTTATGCCAAAGCGTGGTGCGCCGTCTATCTTGTGGAAGTGTGAAGGGTAGACATGTAGGTTCTGCCAAAGCAGGGTGCATGTTCTACCGTGTCGGCTTTTGGGTTAGACTTAACTGGTGATTCTTAGAGCGTCTAAGCCCAGAGGCAAGGAATGTTCATGGCAAGGTGTTGTGCATGTTCATTCAACAAGAGTTGCATATGATGCAATTGGCAAGAGTTTCCTACCTGAGAGATCTAAGTTGTGGGTGATTAGCCAAAGCTGACTCATGACTTGGAGGATTTCAGGATCTTGCCCACTAGAAGGTTGTACGCTACAATATTCCGAATTGATGGTGAGGGCTATCAATTTGAACTAAAATAGTGGGAGCGATAATCAATTAAAGGCCTAATTATATCGTCAACCTTTCAAATCAATCAAATAATTCAAAAAGAGTTTTGGACTAAAATTGCATATATTTCCTTTTTGTTAATATAAATGGTTAATCAACAAATCACTTTATTTGCGATCGGTCTTTGAGACCAACAAATTAAATGGGAATAATTCCACGACTGGTTAGGATGATGATGAGAAGTGTTCTCAATCAAAGAGCGTAAGCTCTAAGTCCTAGTTATACCAGAACTAGATGAACTCGATCCCACCACATCAATGGCTGAAAGTATGCTTATGGAAGCATACTGAGGATGACATTGATGAGGAGTGCTTGATGTTGTGCTCTCTGAACTATGAGTTGCAGAGACAACATGAGACATATGATGTCTCCAAGACACTGTCCTAGTATGTCATGACAGAAGGAGATCCAGTAAGGTATTCACACACTCAATGTGATTGGGTATGTGGAAAACCTGATTAAGAAGGATTCCCTCTGAGCCAAGAGTTGGCTATTGGTGTGATACTGCAAATGTTGTGAGAATCATACAATTCATGATAAGCTACAACATGAACAACTTTGACAAGCATTGACAGAGTTGTTGGACATGTTGAGGATAGTAGAGGCAAAGATGCAGAAAGACAAACCATAGTCTTTGATGTGATCAAAGAAAAGGTAATTCTTAAGGGCAAGGACAAGGGCAAAGCTAAGAAGTGTTCTGATGCTAGCCAGAAATCCAAGCCGTCTTCAGCCTCAAGGCACATGGGGAAAGGGTGTATGAGGGATTGCCCTCTATATCTGGAAGAATAAAAGAAGATGAAGGAGGGGATGGAGATCTCCACCTAAGGTATCATGAAATGAACCGCTTCTTTATCCGAGGTATATGATACCAAGATATGGATATGTCATATATGATATGCAATATCTGCAAAGAAGTGATGGCCTTTTGTGAAAGGACCAAGAAAGAAGTACCCATCATTGGAGCAAGTGTTGCTGCCATAGATAGGAATATATTTCAGTTTATTTCAGCCTAAAGGGCACGAAATAGAGTTGAGAACTGCTATTTCATATATTGCCAATAGATAGAAACACTTTATTTTTGCATATTGTATGACAATGATGGCAATTAATAAAGTTAATGTTTCAATCTTAAAGATATGATCTTTGTGGCAATGCCTTCTTTATCTTGTAATACATGGTATGTATAAGATAAAATGATACCTAATGTTATTGATAACTCAAACAATTAAATTAGCATATATCATAAGAAATTCATTTCTAGTTTCCATATGATGGATAAATCTAGACTCTTTTGGTTAGAGAACCATTAAGAGACATGAATATCTTGGACTTGATTAATCAATCTTCACTAATGCAGTGGGAGAATGATTATCCTATTAGGTATAATACATGTGATGTATTTACATACCTATTGGAACAAATGCTAATACTTCAAATGGTGTTTAGAGAAATACCAATATGAATATCTTGAAGTGTTCAAGATTATCATAGATGAAGTACATATTTGGTAAAGTATTAATTCTTGATGAGATCAATGAATGATATACTTGGACCAAATGTTTGAGATCCTTATGAGTGATTATGATAGTGTATCATAGTGAACTCATGATTAAGGCATGGTGATGTCTAAATCAAGAAGGAATTATACTCTAAGGAGTTAGAGAATGATTATCAAATAACTGAATTCTTCTTAATAAAAGAATACCCCACACTAATATAGGACATTGAGAATCACAAGGAGTTGTGAGTTTGTATATCCTGGACAGATACACCTCGTTTATCTATGTGATGAGTTGTTCATGTGATGAGTCAACTATCTAGATGAATATGAGGAACCGAATTTTGAGTTATGGTTTATGACCATTACATACTAAATGACATCCGTGTAAACCATAAGGTATGACCTTGATGGTAGCACTCATTGGATGAAATCCATAAGTGCAAATGAGTCTTAAGTGTTAAGACACATGGATAACATTTTGAGAAGGATGATGCTTGTTGATTGCAACTTAAAGACTGAGACATTTGGCATATGGATACTAAAACATCATTCCTATGAGGAAAAAAACAAGTATGTGTACGTGACACAACCTATAAGGTTTATGAATCCAATAATGCAAATGAAATCTATAAGTTACAATGGACTAATCAATGTGATTGATTGAGTACAAGCAACTCAGAATTGGATCTTTACTTTGATGATATGGTCAAAGGGTTTGACTGATATATGTCAAAGATAAAGAAGGGATCTGTGATTTAGTGGGAGCGTATTCACATTTCACATGTTGATGTGAAATGGAAATGTTCTAGAATGGAAATCCAAAAGTGGAAATTATCTTTAAGGAAGATAGAGATGTTTCCTATATGATAGGAATAGAGATCTATAGAGATAGTTCTTGAAAAATCTCTTGACCTGGAAAGAGAAAGCATACATTGGCAATCTGTACTGAAGGGTTTAGTATGCACAGATTCAGTGGGAGAAAACTTGTCCAAATTATATGGATATTAGTATTCCAAGGCCAAGTGTCCAATTCTTATGAAGAATGGGAACACTAAGAATAGATATGGATCTATCATGTATGCAATCATCCCATTGTCTTGCATGTATGACATGGCAAGAATAAAATGCATTCATCATCTTGTATGTAGGACATGGCAATATGATGTGCTCATCCTGATAACTCGTATGTAGGACATGACGAGTGGATGTCTGTCTACTTCCAGTAAGGGTTACTGGAATACCATAAGAACTTGATAAGTACTTAGGAAGTACTAGTTCTATGTAGATAAGGAAGAGTTCGATGTAAAGAGTTACATTGATGCGAACTTCCGAAAGGACAGAAAATTAATCGCAAAATATACATAGGATGTATAAAAGTGAAAGTTTGTTGATAATTGGAAGTGTTCCAATAAAACCATTTAAAAGGAAAATGTCGAGTATCCGTGTGTTAGAGAACAACAATGGATACTATATGGATCTGGAAGTTCATGAGATGAACTTATAGATATTCCACTCATTGATGACAAGTCTGGAATCCTTGATCATGCAATGTGGCTAAAGGTTAGCAAAGGAATACTAGATCGCATATTACGGCAACTCCATCTCATACGTGTGACGTACATCGAAGAGATGAGAGACATGCAATTTAAAACTGACTTTGGCAAGGTGTTGCCATTACTCACTATGTTGACACTAGAGCACAGTAACATGTGGGACATGTTTGAAGATCACTATGAATATGATTCAAGGGTGATTGGCTCGCAGTGCAAGTGGGAGTCTGTTGGTATGTATGCCCTGAGAGCCAATCATGGGATGATTGGTGGGATACATTAAGATTGATTTGATAAACATCAAAGGCAAGCTTCCAATTCTTTCTGGTTCAGTCATATGAGATAGTGATAGAATAGATTGAATGTCTAGAAAATGACAGTACTCAATGATGTATGCTTTCAGGTTGAGGACCTGAACGATGAGATCATACATATGCTAAGAGTTTGTACATTCTTGTTATGTCCCTAGTCGGATGTCATTGTGGAAGGTAGATAGACAGCAATGACACACAAGACTAGATTGTGGTGTTGGTTGATGACAGAATCTCATTAGTCATGATATAGAGATATCAAACCAAACACATAGGTACTTGTTAGAGAACAAGGTACCGGACAGACCCACCGTGTGTTTGACACATGGAACCATGAGATGGTAGTCACAGTCAGTACTCACAGTGATGGTGGTGAGTTAGATTCTTAGACATGAAATCACTGCACTCAACACATGTCGTTGGGCACACTTTGACATCATCAAACGTAGTCCTGAAACATGGGTTGTTATAAAGGTGATGATTGGGTGGCTTTGACACATGGGGCTTTTGAGGGGTGAGTGATAGATATGGGATTTGTCCCTCCTGAGGGAGTTTGATATCCAAGGCCACTTGATGAGTAGGATTGAGATAGGTGTGTGCACGCATGTGTGAATCAATATGTGATATTGATGTCATACATATCTCGTTCAATCTACTCTGAGATCAAGAAAGTGAATGAACGTTGACAGGATGACTGTTCCATGCCTTGAGTTCATTCGGGATATTAGTGACAAAGGAATTATACATTCACTGTAACACCATTCACGGATTGTAGGATGAAAGTTGTTCTCCAACTTTCTACTTTCACTTGGGTAGCACTGATGTGTGACTAGGCACCACTCTTTGCTTGTGAAGTCATAAGTGTTATGGACTTTCACTGCCAACGTGAAATGGACCTGCAGGGTCACACACATAGGATTTAACCTGGAAGAGGAGTTTTGTCCACAAGCAATGTTTAGATTGATTACTAAAGGAGTTTAGTAGTTCAATTAAACACTCAATCAATTGATAGCTCAATATCATATGGTTCAAGGTGTTGGACGCATTGATTGGAGTATCAGATTGATTGAAATCGCATTTGACTGATTCTACACAACCTGTACTCCCAACCGATCAGTTCAAGTGTTGAACCGGTCGGCTGAGGTTGCTGAACCGGTCGGCTCAAGAGTTGAGCTGATCGGCTCAAGCCCAGGATGAAACGAGCGGTTCAAGTGTTGAACCGATCGGTTCAACTGGTGCAACCAAGCAAGTTGGGAAAGTCAGGTCGGTGAGATTTTTCCTTGCGTTTCACTTGCCCAATTTGAGTGGAACAATGATTGGTATTCGATACCAATTAGAAACGAAAGTTGGAAAGTCAATCGGGAACTGATCAGGACCACGAACCGACCGGTTCAGAAGTGAACCGATCGGCTCATGGGTCCCAACCGATCGGTTGGTGCTCCAACCGACTGGTTCAGGTCCCCAACCGACCGGTTCACTTGTGAATCGATCGGTTCAGGTTGCGAGTTGGTTGCTTTTTGTGGAAAATCTCGAACCCTTCTACTCCTGCTTTAGTCCCATATTGCCGGGCACAGAGAACCCTGTCCCATGACCCGCCTATATATATAGGGGTATTGGGGGCTTCTCAGAGCACAACTCAATGCAAGCCGGTTGCTTTGCAAAGTTGTCGCTCTCTCTGGTTTTGGTAACCATGAGAGATCTCGAGCAAGTGCTTCCCGCAAAAGGGAGGTGCAGCAAGGGAAGGACAACTGCAGTTGCAACTGGTAGCAGGAGAGTGTGTTGGTGACTAGTATGTCAACAGGAGGGTGCGACTCCTTCCACTTCCTTGTGGGACAAGGAGAGTAGAGTTCCAGGTGGTCCGTGTGGACTACTACAGAGGCGGGAGGACACTGCCGCTCAGGAGGACAACTGTCATCCGACAGTCCAGTAGGAGGAGGAGGAGTCAGTCCCGGTGCGACCAGGAGCTGCACAGACACCGTCCAAGACCGGAGTTGAAGACCGCACATTGCGCGAGGTATTGTCACCGAGCAAGCCTCGGGACAAGGTATGATTCCACAAACCATCGTTTCCTATTCTATAGACGTTGACGCATTTCCTCAGTATGGGTTTGGGGAGAAATTTTTTGTTTCCGCTGCCTTCTCTGTCTCCCCTAAAACCCTACAAACACTGCCAAGGACCTGAGAGTACAGGTATGACTCTAGACTCTACTACAAAACATCCAAAACAGCAGTGTCCGACGCTTGACTTCTACTGATCTTCATGCTACTCGGCCGCAACTCCGCGACCACCACCACATCTAGCTCGACCACCTAAAAAGGGTGTAAACCAGTGGGGTGAGACAATTGAACATTGTCACAGCGGGAGGCATAACTCCCCGTAAAAACTACAAAACCTCAGGTATATAAAAAGCAGCTAACTGATAAAAGTATAACAAGAGCAGTTATAAGATAAGATTGTTCATACTTATCAAGCTTACCAAAAGTACTCAGTCATTTATCCAACTATTTCCTTATGAAACATGATTAATAAGATGGGATGTATAAAGCTTACTACATATGAGAAACGTATAAGCAATTGCAAGATACATATAGAGTTAACTACACAAACAAGGCCTCAACCAATGTTTCGTGTTTGTCCTAAGCAGTAAATACTAAACGGCTAGATTACGTTTTATTATGCTCTTTCCAACCATCCAGATCCATCCTTCGGCTGCGAAGCCCATAACCGGTGCCATACAAGGTCAATGGAAGAGCCAAAATCCACGACCTCACCCCTCGTGGTCAGTACACGAGAAACAAAGCAGGACCACAGTCTCATTCTCAAGTGGCCTTTAGCCACAGGGTAAGCTCCTCATGCTACCCTCTGCCTAGCCTGCCTCGGTACAGGTCACGGCTCTAGTAAAACTGAGCCACAGGCCTGATCACCGTGCTCTAAGCCATGAACGCATTCATGCTCATCATATCACATATCTGGAGCCATGGGCCTATTCACCATGCTCATCACATATCTGAGTCTGCAACTACAACTGCACTCGTTTACCTCTCTATTTGAGGCTAGGAGAAACCTCGCATATTCAAAAATATGCGCTCCGGGTTAACCTGCAGGAGAACCCTTTTCACCATCACCAAGTCCTGACGATGATGGATCTATGGCTAGGGCAACTACATGATAGATTTCACTGTGAATAATTTGTATCTTTTAGATGGATTGCAAGATTCAACCAAGTTATATAACATGCAAGATATAATAGAAATTAAACAACATAAACTCAACATCATGCTATTATTGCAATCGCATCAACCTGATCCATCTCATCATTACATGTTATCACTTGGCCTCTTTCCAACCATCCAGATCCATCTCAAGGATCATCAAATACCATGGGATCTCAATCTCTCATCATATAGTGCCACTGCCTCTCAAGGCTTACATCATCATCATCATGGGTCAAACACATCACATATGCAATCTCATCAACCAGAGTGATGTTACTCATCACATGTTTCTCATAGCCTTTTCATGGCTAATCGTCACCTGCATGGTTAGAGTATTCAATAATCATAGTTTCAACATAAGGGCTATGCTTACTATCATGAGATGACATTCAAGATGATATACTTATCAACCTGACATTATCAAGTGATCAAGTGCATAAAGCATATTATTAAGCAAACCATATCTATGCTTATCCTCATCTCAAGCATTACCATTACCACTACCATTACCATTCTTAGCATTAGTAGATAATCATTTCCATATGTGTAGCCAGGCTAAGATAAATGAATAAGCTTATGATAACGAGCATCGTTTGCAATATAAGGAGTTACCACGTTTTAAAGTAAGGATATCCACTACTAGACTATTTCATGAGACGAGGAATCGTCACAAAAGGATAACAAATCCCTCACTAAAAGGGGTGTAACGGCAGCCTGCCCTCACCCAAGGATCAACGCACCAATCGGCAGATATGAAAGAGAGCAGAAACACTGTGTTGCCACCAAGGCAACTAGAGCGTGACGCGGCGTTATGGGGAGAAGTGTCGTGCATCAAGGGGGTATCAGGAACCCTCACATATCGGGCAACGCCCGTTACCACCAGCCTATCGGCCGACACAAGGGTAAGCACGACGCTCATCACTCTCCAACTAGCAACGCCCGATACAAGGGCTAGCATAACGGCCAAGTCACCACCAAACACTAACAACCAAGAGAGAGAGGGAGAGAACTCATCCATAAAACGTGCAACAACTTGGGCAAGGCATAAGAGCCGACACATGGCAAAACAAGGGGTTGTGACGCCCGTATCAAGAGCCAAGAGTGTCGCCCAACACCACATCATAATGCCCGTTACAGCAACAAGGGCTGACGCCCGTCACACAGGTCTGTCGCCTAACACACACCTATCGGCCAACTCATACTCATGGTCGTCTTCCACCTCAAAAACAAAGAGCTCAAAACCCTAGATGGTCAAGGGGATGGCTCACCTCAATCGACTAAGAAGGAGGGGTCTTGCACATCAACCATCACCAACGAGCTCACCCTTCTAGCCCATGATGAGAGGAGAGTGTTGCTTAAGCAACTAGGACACAAGCTCACCTCAATCGGTTAAGGGAAAGAGGGGTTTTGCTCATGACACTAGAAACTCAAACTCACTCCTCTAGACCAAGGGGAGAAAGGAGTATTGCTCCCTAAACAATAACTCACATGGATCGACAAACAAGAAAGCTAAGCAAGAAACTAAGCTACTAACATGTAAACAAGATCAAAGCAAGAGATAATGTAGCTAGGGTTAGAAGTTATGCAAACCGCCTTAAGCTCCAAGCTCCAAGGAAGAAGAAGAGCTCCAAGCTTCAAGGGATTTCGACCACCACTTGCTCCTTCAAGGGGGTGTCGACCTCCAAGCAAGCTCCTTACAGGGGTGTATCGGCCGACACAAGCAAGGAAAGGAGGGAGAGTCATGCACTCAAGGTGGAGAAGGAAACTAAAGGATCAAAGGAACTCAAAGCAAGGGAAAGAACCACCTATATAGAAGGAAAGGGAGGAGAAAACAAGGTGGAGCATGGCAAGGTGTCGCCCACCTAGGGATACTTGTCCTAGAGCTCAAGCCACCCACTCTAGCAAGCCTTATACACTTGTCCAAGAAATGCACCAAGTGTCCACTAAACAAGGTCAAGGTTAGATCAAGCACCATGGACGACACAACTACTTGCACCATGGGCGACACACATCCATGTTGGCCGACACACTCACCTCTCTTGGGTGACACAAGGCCCAACGAAGCCCAAACAAGGCACCTCAAGGCCCAAACAAGCTCAACCAGGCCCAAAAGAACTCAAGAAACGACCCCAAGCCTTCCTCCCAACCCTAGAGGAACCAAAGAGAGATGGGAACAGCCCACAAGGTGGCAAACTTGCCCACAAAACCCTAGACTTGGGTTATTTGCAAGTAGCACCTCCAACTCTCAACAAAGCACAACCAAACCCTAATCACCATTATAGGTGATTAGCAAGCACCAAAGCACCACGGTTAAGCAAAGCAAATAGGGTAAGCCCTAAACGAAGGTCAGGGTCCTTACAATCTAACCACCTTTAAGGGATTTCATCCCCAAAATCCGAAGAGAAAAGTGAGGGATACTTTCTCCTCATCTCTTCCTCAACCTCCCACGTGGCTTCCTCAACGCCACGACGCTGCCAAAGAACCTTCACAAGAACCAGGTCCTTCCTCTTCAGCTTCTTAACTCTTCTATCAAGAATCACCACATGACCTTCCTCGTAGGTCACATCTTCATCAAGCTCAACTTCAACTTGTTGTATCACTATTCCTGAATCTAGATGACTTTTCTTTAGCATACTTACATGGAATAGTGGATGTTACCTGTGCAACTCTGGAGGTAACTCTATCTCATAAGCTACCTTGCCAACACGTTCTATAACTGAGTAAGGCCCCATATACCTGGGTGCTAACTTACCCTTCCGGCCAAACCTCAGCACACCTTTCCACGGAGAGACTTTAAGATATACTTTGTCTCCTACCTAGAGCTCCAAAGGTCGTCGACGATTGTATGCATAAGACTTCTGCCTGTCCTGTGCCACTTTCAATTGTTGTTATATTACCTTGAACTTTTCTGTTGTCTACTGCACTAACTCAGGACCCAACAACTGATACTCACCAGACTCATACCAACACAAAGGAGATCTGCACTTCCTCCCATACAAAGCCTCATAAGGAGCCACGTCAATGCTTCGCTGATAACTGTTGTTGTAAGCAAACTCTATCAAACTCAGATGCATATCCCAACTTCCTAGGAATTGCAAAACACAAGCTTGAAGGAGATCTTGCAAAATCTGAATAGTCCTTTCAGACTGTCCATCAGTCTGCGGGTGAAAAGCGATACTGAACCTCAACTGCGTTCCGAATGCTCTGTGCAACTGTTCCCAGAAACGACTCGTGAACTGAGGACCTCTGTCAGAAACTATTGTCATTGGCACACCATGCAAACGTACTATCTCATCCACATACACTCTAGCGAGTTTCTCAGCCGTATACGTCATCTTTACAGGTATGAAATGGGAAGACTTCGTCAATCTGTCCACAACCACCCAGATGGAATCATGATTCCTAGTTTTCTTGGGTAGACCAACTACGAAATCCATGGTTATATGATCCCATTTCCACTGCGGTATTGGCAAAGGTTGCAATGTACCTGCTGGATTCTGATGTTTAACCTTCACTTGCTGACAAACCACACATCTAGCCACAAACTCAGCTACATCCTTCTTCAAACTGGGCCACCAATACAATTCCTTCAGACTATGATACATCTTGGTGACGCCTGGATTCATAGCATACATCGACGTGTGTGATTCCTCGAGCACCAACTTCCTCAGCTCATCCACATTAGGAACCACCATCCTATCATGATAGAAGACTAGCCCATTCTCGGACTCATGAAACGCATCACGCTTTTCGCTGCCAAACTCTGATCTGATCAACTGTATTGCATCATCTGTCTGCTGTGCCTCTTTGATCTGCTGTCTCAACGTAGGCTTCACTTGCATCTGTGCTAGAAGTCTAGCTAATGAGGAAACCTCCATATGCACGTTCATCTTCCGCAAAGAGACAAGCATACCCCGCCTATGGCATACCAGGGAACTCAATTGTGCCTTCTTGGAAGAAAAAGAAGACTTTCGACTAAGCGCATTAGCTACCACATTCGCCTTACCAGTATGATACCCGATGGTGCAGTCGTAGTCATTGATCAGTTCCATCCATCACCGTTCTCTCATGTTCAACTCATGCTGTGAAAAGATGTACTTCAGATTCTTATGATCAGTAAGGATCTGACACACTTACCCATACAGATAGTGTCTCGAAATCTTTAGCGCATGAACCAATGCCGCCAGCTCCAAATCATGAGTCGGATAGTTCTCCTCATGTTTCTTAAGCTTTCGCGAAGCAAAACAAACCACATGATCATCATGCATCAACACACAACCTAATCCTTTCTTGGAAGCATCATAGAAAACAACATAACCCTTTCCAGGCTCTGGCAGGATCAACACTGGAGCACTGGTCAGCTTCACCTTCAAACTGTGGAAAGCTTGCTAACATCAACCATCCCAGACAAAAGGTACATCCTTTATTGTCAAGTTGGTCATCAGCAAAGCAATCGTACTGAAGTCTTTGATAAACCTCCTGCAGTATCCTGCTAGACCCAGAAAACTGCAAACTTCTATCAGCGTCTTCGACTGTTCCCAATCTGCAACAGATTCCACCTTCTTTGGATCTACTTTGACTCCTTCAGCAGATATCACGTGACCCAAGAAAGTCACCTCTTCCAACCAGAACTCACACTTACTGAACTTGGCATACAGCTGATGTTGGCGAAGAATAGTCAACGCTCGTCGAAGATGTTGCTCATGCTCTAGCCTGTCCTGACTATAGATCAGGATGTCGTCTATAAAGACTACAAAAAACTGATCTAAGAACGGATGGAACACCCTGTTCATCAGGTCCATGAAAGCAGCAGGTGCATTGGTTAACCCAAACGGCATAACCACGAACTCATAGTGACCATAACTCGTCTTGAAAGATGACTTTGGTATGTCATCCGCCTTGATCCTCAGCTGATGATATCCAGACCGTAAATCGATCTTTGAGAACACTGTAGCACCAAGCAACTGATCAAACAAATCATCTATCCTCAGCAACGGGTACTTGTTCATGATTGTGACCTTATTCAACTACCGGTAGTCTATACACAACTGCATCGAACCGTCCTTCTTCTTGAAAAACAACACGGGAGCACCCCAAGGTGATGTGCTCGGTCGGATGAAACCCTTATCAAACAACTCTTGCAACTGCTTCTTCAACTCTGCCATCTCAACTGGAGCCATCCTTTACGGTGTTTGTGCAACTGGATGCATTCCTGGTACCAGATTGATCTTGAAATCAATCTCTCGGGGTGGGGGAACACCAGGAAACTCATCCGGAAACATATTTGCAAACTCTCGGACAACTGGCACCTCTTCAAGGCTAAGGCCCTTCGCCTTGGTAGCCACGACGGTATCCACCACATGAGCTAAGAATGCCTCACATCCTTGTTGTAACAACCTATCTGCCACCATAGCTGATACTAGACACGTCATTGGAATCTTCCTATCTCCTTGGAAGATCCACTTCTCTCCAGCATCATCAAACACCACCTGCTTGGTACCGCAATCCTGAACAACCTTATACTTCTCTAAGGTATTCATCCCAAGGATGACATCAACCCCTTGCATATCAAGTGCTATAAGATTCACTTGAATGCGGTGTCCCGAGAAATACAAAACACAAGATGGACACTCTTCTCGAAGCAACGAGGAACCATCAAGAGGGGTTTCTAACAACAAACTATCCTTCTTACGACTAACAAGTAAGCGACAGTTCTCAAGCATACTATAGGTGATAAAAGAGTGTGTAGCACCCGGGTCAAACAGAACAAATATAAAGCATGAAGAAGACATATCAGAATGAAATAACTCCATCTGACCTATCACTACTCACAGATTGACTATCGCCTATGGATGACTCATGGCATAGAATCGAGTCGTTGCTTGTTGTCCACGCCCTCTGCTTCCTTACGTAGACGATCCAGCCTGAGACGCTTGATCGCGCCCTTGTCCTCTGCTACCACTTGGCTGTTGTCGATCCGATCCCTGATGATTCTGCCTCGGCTGTTGTGTCACCTCATCATCTCAGTAGGGGCAACTCGACTTGACATGTCCTATCTGACCGCAGGCATAACATGTCCTAACATCAACATGTGGTCTATATGGCCCTGTCACTACCATAAAAGCTGAACTTTGTGCCTTAGATGGTGAAGAAACATAACCTTTTCCTCTACTCTGAGACCACTGAGACGGTCCACCAGAACCTCTCATCACTGTCGGTGCTGAAAACCTGGGCTTCTTGAAGCCACCAAACCTCTGACCCTGAAATTGAGCAGGTCTCTTCTTAGCCATAGACTCTCTCTTCTCCCTTACAGATCGTTTGATCCTCCGAACGGATTCTACAAACATCGCAAACCGCTCCCGGTTCTCCAATGCAGAAACCGGTGACGTCAGCTCAACACTCAGACCCTTCTCAAAGCATCTGATCCGCTCCTCATCCGTCGTTGCCATGTGAGGACAAAAATTCAACAGATCCATAAACTTAGCTTCGTACTCGGTGATGTTCATTGTTCCTTGCCACAAAGTTTCAAACTGACTGATCTTCTCATCCAGATACATCTTGGGAAAGTATCTGGTGACAAACTCATGTCGAAACACCTCCCAACAGATCACCTCACCAGGTCGCTTCTCTTCCTCAATGGTCCACCAGTGACTAGCACTACCTTTCAGAAGGTAGACAACGTGCTTTACTTTGTCTGCTTCGGGGATGTCTAGGATCCGGAAAGCCTTTCAAGACTCGTCAACCATAGATCCGCATCCGCTGGATCAGCCGTTCCAGCATAATCTGAAGCTCTGACTCGGCGAAGCCGCTCGAAGGTCTTCCCAATACCCGAGGTTTCACCATGGGGGACCTGTGCTCGCGGAGGAGGCACTGGTAATCGCTCAACCATGAGATTCATCATAGGCATCATCTGTGTCATAAGTTGTTGGTAGGCAGGATGTTCAAGAATGGATGGGTCAGGTTGGGGGACCTCAGGCACCCGATCTCCATGTGCCTGTCCTACTGTTCCATCAACAGATGCAGCATCACTGTGCTCAGCAGCGTGTTATTCATGGTTTCCAGACATCTTGGCTTTTCTTCTGCTGAGGGCAGAAGATGATTGTGAGGAAATCTGGAAAACGCATAAGAACAGACGCAACCTAGTCCTAGATCCCTATAGACTCAGCAAACCTAAAGCTCTGATACCAAACTTGTGGTAACACAACCCACTATCACACAGACAACGAGGTGTTATGCGAAAACGTGCGGAAATCACCATAACCACAGATAATAAAAAACACGGGTTAATTAAAACCGATTGCGGAAGAACTGATAAACTTAGAAACTATTACATTCAAGTCCACATCCGGCAGGAAAACAGGTTATATACATCCATTCAAACCTTGATACATGTCCACATCTTAGAGCAACAGCTTTCCTGTCATAACATGAGTTCATCATCTGTTTATATACATAGAGGCCCACATCCGGCCAACCGCAGAATATACAAAACATCTACAACTGTACATTGTGAAACAATGTCAAAACACCGCCAAGGACCTGAGAGTACAGGGAGGACTCTAGACTCTACTACAAAACATCCAAAACAGCACCGTCCAACGCTTTCCTTCTACTGATCTTCATTCTGCTCGGCTGCAACTCCGCGACCACCCCCACGTCTAGCCCGACCACCTAAAAAAGGTGTAAACCAGCGGGGTGAGACAATTGAACATTGTCCCAGTGGGAGGCATAACTCCCTGCCAAAACTACAAAACCTCAGGTATATAAAAAGCAGCTAACTGATAAAAGTATAACAAGAGCAGTTATAAGATAAGACTGTTCATACTTATCAAGCTTACCAAAAGTACTCAGTCATTTATCCAACTATTTCCTTATGAAACATGATTAATAAGATGGGATGTATAAAGTTTACTACATATGAGAAACGTATAAGCAACTGCAAGATACATATAGAGTTAACTACACAAGCAAGGCCTCAACCAATGTTTCGTGTTTGTCCTAAGCAGTATTTACTAAACGGCTAGATTACAATTTATTATGCCCTAAGGAAGTGAACCGTACCGTTCAAATCCAACCTTGGGCTGCGAAGCCCATAACCGGTTCCATACAAGGTTAATGGAAGAGCCGAAATCCACGACCTCACCCCTCGTGGTCAGTACACGAGAAACAAAGCAGGACCACAGTCTCATGCTTAAGTGGCCTTTAGACACAGGGTCAGCTCCTCAGGCTACCCTCTGCCTTGCCCGCCTCGGTACAGGTCACAACGCTAGTAAAATTGAGCCATGGGCCTGATCACCGTGCTCTGAGCCATGAACGCATTCATGCTCATCATATCACATATATGGATCCATGGGCCTGTTCACCATGCTCATCACATATCCGAGTCTGCAACCGCAGTTTCACTCGTTTACCTCTCTATTTGAGGCTAGTAGAAACCTCGCATATTCAAAAATATATGCTCCGGGTTAACCCGCAGGAGAACACGTTTCACCATCACCAAGTCCTGATAATGATGGATATATGGCCAGGGCAACTACATGATAGATTTCACTGTGATTAATTAGTATCTTTTAGATGGATTGCAAGATTCAACCAAGTTATATAACATGCAAGATATAATAGAAAGTAAACAACATAAACTCAGCATCATGCTATTATTGAAATCACATCAACCTAATCCATCTCATCATCACATGTTATCACTTGGCCTCTTGCCAACCATCCAGATCCATCTCAAGGATCATCACATACCATGGGATCTCAATCCCTCATCATATAGTGCCACTGCCTCTCAAGGCTTACATCATCATCATCATGGGTCAAACACATCACGTATGCAATATCATCAACCAGAGTGATGTTACTCAACCAAGTGCATAAAGCATATTATTAAGCAAACCATATCTATTCTTATCCTCATCTCAAGCATTACCATTACCACTACCATTACCATTCTTAGCATTAGTAGATTATCATTTCCATATGTGTAGCCAGGCTAAGATAAATGAATAAGATTATGATAACGAGCATCATTTGCAATATAAGGAGTTACCACGTTTTAAACCAAGGATATACACTACAAGACTATTTCATGATACGAGGAATCGTCACAAAAGGATAACAAAACCCTCACTAAAAGGGGTGTAACGGCATCCTGCCCTCACCTAAGGATCAACGCACCAATCGACAGATATGAAAGAGAGCAGCAACGCTGCGTTGCCACCAAGGCAACCAGCGCGCGACACGGCGTTATGGGGAGTAGTGTCGCGCATCAAGGGGGTATCGTACACCCTCACATATCGGGCAGCGCTCGTTACCACCAGCCTGTCGGCCGACACAAGGGTAAGCGCGATGCCCATCACTCTCCATCTAGCAACGCCTGATACAAGGGCTAGCATAACGTCCAGGTCACCACCAAACACTAACAACCAAGAGAGAGAGGGAGAGAAATCATCCACAAAACATGCAACAACTTGGGCAAGGCATAACAGCCAACACAAGGCAAAATAAGGGGTTGTGACGCCCGTCTCAAGAGCCAAGAGTGTCGCTCGACACCACATCATAATGCCTGTTACAGCAACAAGGGATGACACCCGGCACACAGGCATGTCGCCCAACACACACCTATCGGCCAACTCATACACATGGTCATCTTCCACCTCAAACACAAAGAGCTAAAAACCCTAGAGGGTCAAGGGGATGGCTCACCTCAATCGACTAAGAAGGAGGGGTCTTGCACATCAACCATCACCAACGAGCTCACCCTTCTAGCCCATGGTGAGAGGAGAGTGTTGCTTAAGCAACTAGGACACAAGCTCACCTCAATCGGTTAAGGGAAAGAGGGGTGTTGCTCATGACACTAAAAACTCAAACTCACTCCTCTAGACCAAGGGGAGAAAGGAGTATTGCTCCCTAAACCCTAACTCACATGGATCGACCAACAAGAAAGCTAAACAAGAAACTAAGCTACTAACATGTAAACAAGATCAAAGCAAGAGATAATGTAGCTAGGGTTAGAAGTTATGCAACCTGCCTTATGCTCCAAGCTCCAAGGAAGAAGAAGCGCTCCAAGCTTCAAGGGATGTCGACCACCACTTGCTCCTTCAAGGGGGTTGTCAGCCTCCAAGCAAGCTCCTTTCAGGGGTGTATCGGCCGACACAAGCAAGGAAAGGAGGGAGTGTCGTGCACTCAGTGTGGAGAAAGAAACTAAAGGATCAAAGGAACTCAAAGCAAGGGAAAGAACCACCTATATAGAAGGAAAGGGAGGAGAAAACAAGGTGGAGCATGGCAAGGTGTCGCCCACCTAGGGACACTTGTCCTAGAGCTCAAGCCACCAACTCTAGCAAGCCTTATACACTTGTCTAAGATATGCACCAAGTGTCCACTAAACAAGGTCAAGGTTAGATCAAGTACCATGAACGACACAACTAGTTGCACCATGGGCGACACACATCCATGTTGGCCGACACACTCACCTCTCTTGGGCGACACAAGGCCCAACCAAGCCCAAACAAGGCACCTCAACGCCCAAACAAGCTCAATCATGCCCAAAATAACTCAAGCAACGACCCCAAGCCTTCCTCCCAACCCTAGAGGAAGCAAAGAGAGAGAGGAACACCCCACAAGGTGGCAAACTTGCCCACAAAACCCTAGACATGGGTTATTTGCAAGTAGCAACTCCAACTCTCAACAAAGCACAACCAAACCCTAATCACCATTAAAGGTGATTAGCAAGCACAAAAGCACCAGGGTTAAGCAAAGCAAACAGGGTAAGCTCTAAACGAAGGTCAGGGTCCTTACAATCTAACCCCCTTTAAGGGATTTCGTCCCAGAAATCCGAAGAGAAAAGTGAGGGATACTTTCTCCTCATCTCTTCCTCAAGCTCCCACGTGGTTTTCTCAACACCACGACGCTGCCAAAGAACCTTCACAAGAACCAGGTCCTTCCTCTTTCAGCTTCTTAACTCTTCTATCAAGAATCGCCACAGGACCTTCCTCGTAGGTCACATCTTCATCAAGCTCAACTTCAACTGGTTGTATCACTGTTCCTGAATTTGGATGACTTTTCTTTAGCATACTGACATGGAATAGTGGATGTTACATGTGCAACTCTAGAGGTAACTCTATCTCATAAGCTACCTTGCCAACATGTGCTATAACTGAGTAAGGACCCATATACCTAGGTGCTAAATTACCCTTCCCATCAAACCTCATCACACCTTTCCACGACGAGACTTTAAGATATACTTTGTCTCCTACCTGGAACTCCAAAGGTCATCGGCGATTGTATGCATAAGACTTCTGCCTGTCTTGTACCACTTTCAACTGTTGATGTATTACCTTGATCTTTTCTGTTGTCTATTGCACTAACTCAGGACCCAACAACTGATACTCACCAGACTCATACCAACACAAAGAAGATCTGCACTTCCTCCCATACAAAGCCTCATAAGGAGCCACGTCAATGCTTCGCTGATAACTGTTGTTGTAAGCAAACTCTATCAAACTCAGATGCATATCCCAACTTCCTAGGAACTGCAAAACACAAGCTCGAATGAGATCTTCCAAAATCTGAATAGTCCTTTCAGACTGTCCATCGGTCTGTGGGTGAAAAGTGGTACTGAACCTCAACTGCATTCCCAACGCTCTGTGCAACTATTCCCATAAATGACTCGTGAACTGAGGACCTCTGTCAGAAACTATCGTCGTTGGCACACCATGCAAACGTACTATCTCATCCACATATAGTCTAGCGAGTTTCTTAGTCGTATACGTCGTCTTTACAAGTATGTAATGGGTAGACTTCGTCAATCTGTCCACAACCAACCAGATGGAATCATGAATCCTAGTTGTCTTGGGTAGACCAACTACAAAATCCATGGTTATATGATCCCATTTTGTGACGTCCCTGGATTTTCTAAAACTTAATCTGATGTGTGACGTCTAAATTGAAACCCTCACCTCAGCGAGAATCCCAATTTAAACACCCCACACCAGGCTAAGAAGAAGAAAATCAGAGGAAGTCAAAAGGAACATACATCAGTAGCACATGTACATGAACAATAATAAAACCGTACACACATGTTCACCGTTCAACATATAATTACAACATGAATTGTTACAACATTTGATATTACACATTGAAAGGTAAACTATAACATATACATGTACTACATCTAAACTACAGGATCTTAAGACAACAGGTCCACCTGTACATCAGCTCGCCACACAACTCTCACTTTCCTGGATCTTCAAAGCATAACCACAACCTGAACAAAAGATTACATGCGGTACACGTTAGCACAATATTTCAAGAATATTGTACTGAGTACGCCTACGTGTCTTCTATATACCTCTCATCATATCTTGGCAATAAGATAAAACTAATACTTGGCAGCATTAAACAAAATATAAGAAAAGGTGTATAGTTGCACAAAGATATTTGTTACCAGAAGAGAACACATATTTTAGGCACATTTCCATTATACGTAAACTCAATCAACCACATGCACCATTCTACCAAAGAGATTTAGGGCTCACATGTACTATTCTACCAAAGAGATTTAGTACTTAATAAATGCACTATTCTGCCAAAGAGATTTAGTGCTCACATGTACTATTCTGCCAAAGAGATTTAGTACTTTCATCAATGTACTATTCTACCAAAGAGATTTAGTGCTATCATATAATGGACCAGATATCTTATGTTTCATGTGTTCATAGCAATAATTATCGAAAATCATGCAACATATCATACAAGAACAATCATTTCAATCAATATCATATGCCAAGTTTGTACTACCATATAACGCAAGTATAATATATAATAAGCCAAGTAAGAGGTAATGGCGTACCTTGATCAATAGATAAACTTAATCACAACATATTCCTGATATCAACTATATCCTTGATTAAACCTGATCAAGACAAGACCATAAACTATCATCAGGTTCTTATCGTCATACATCTCATCTGAACCCTACTCGTGTTCATTAGGGTTTCACTTATCTCATTATGGTATTCTCATGATTACTTGTATTATCTTCTTATAATTATCTCACTGATATCATTTTCCAGATTACATCTCATTATCAAAGTTCATCATCTGAACATTAGGTTCCATATATTTTTGTTTGTCCATTAATCATATCTTATATGCATTATACATATTAGGGTTACAACCCATGTATTAAGGTTCATCTTCATATAACATGGATTATGTTCATCATTATGATCTCATAATTAAATCTGAGGTTCAATATACTGATATGAGCTTTCTCTGTAAGTTTCATCATTTATAGAGCATGTATGTATTTATTGCATTTTATTAGGGTTATTAGCCCTAAAAAGGCATATAGAGAAAATTATAAGAGTTTGTGTATCAACATCATGATTACTAACATCAGATGGATATGATTTATCACTTACTGGTATTTTCTCATAATTTTTGGTCGATGTTTGATATTTATAATCCATCCTATGAGCATTTCACATCTTACATATTATCACTTATATTAATGCATCAAAAGCCTGATATTATCATTCTATTGTATTCTACTCATTTTTCTGAGAATTTCAGTATATTATACTTATTTTTCTGACATGCATGCTAATTTCTAGGAATTATTGAAGATCAGGGAGTTTTCCTAGGAAAATTACCTTTCGGGCCAACCGGTGGGCGCCACGTGGCAGAGCGCTCCCCCCTTTGCTGGTGGGGACCCGGACCGGGTCTGGGGTTGGATCCGCGAGAACCTAGACCCGATAACCCAGGTCGTGGTCTCCTCTCTAGCTCTCGCGTAATGCAGGCGCAAGACCACGCGGACTCTGTTTCCGCAAGGCGCCGCCGCACGGACTAGCTCCGGTGAGCAACTGGCAGAGCCACGGTACTTCTGCTCAGTTCGAAAGGGCCTGATTAGCTTCGACTATGCCTCCTGAACCTCCACGGCTGCTCCGTTTCGCCCTAGAGCCTCCGAGCCAGCGCATCCGCAAGCTCGCCGCCGGCAATGCTGCTGCGGTGGAGCAAAAGGGGCATCACGCCTCAGGTCATCCTCGCGCCAAAATGAGGCTTCCAAAATCTTCGCACCGCCTCCACGAACTCATCCATGTCCTCCATCGTTGGGGAGAAGAACTACACACAAGCCTCCGAGCTTCATCTTCAAGCTCCGGATAGCTTGGGTTGCTCGACCATGGAAACGACCACCTCTAGGCACGAAATTCCCTGCATTCGACTCCACTGACCACGAGCTTCATTTTCCCTTCTTAATCTTCCTCCGATCTACCCCCTGCCTCTCCATCGTCATCCCATCCACCACCTGCTCCGCGCGGTGGAGAAGGCAGGGAATGGGAGAGCTCGTTCTCCCTGCTCTCTTCGTCAAACGGTGTGCTATCAACGCCAGGACGGAAGTACTCGCTTAGACGAGGCCAACCAACCAGTTTCCCGCTCCAATCACCCCACTATCAGAGATCATGGCTGCGTGGATGGTTGCTCGTCTCACTGCTCCATGACTCCTTCAAAGCCGGAGCTTGGAGATGATATCAGGGCCATCCGATCTACATCCAACAGCTACAATAGGTCCTTCATGAGACCAGATCCGCGGGTCACTCAAGTCAAGGGGCACTGCCGCTAGATCAGATTTCTAGGGCTAGGATTTGGCCACACAGACCCAACTCGATTAGGAGAGGGGGCGTGACACCTATTTAATCAATGACTTAGGCTAATCAACACAAAAATGCACATTATTTCCCCAAAATTAAACCTCAAATAACTTCCTCTAGGAACCTCCAAATGCCACCAAATTTTAATCATAGCTCCCATACCTATCGAGCTACCTTCTATTCAAATTTGGTGACAAAACTCATCTGTTGGGCCACTCAATTAAATTCATCAAAAAGGCATTAAGAGAGAGATCTTAATCATTATATAAACCTCAAATAACACCCTAACTTTACTAAAAGAAAATACTTGTGATTCTCAAAACAACTCAACATACATGACTTCACTTGTGTCATTGGACATTTAGGATTCTAAAAGTCCACTCCATCACATACTACACACCTTAAAAGATATTTCGTCCTCAAAATTAAGCCAGAAATCCAGTCTGTCACACATTTCCACTGCGGTATTAGAAGAGGTTGCAACGTACCTGCCGGCTTCTGATTTTCATCCTTTATTTGCTGACAAACTGCACATCTAGCCACGAACTCAGCTACATCTTTCTTCAAATCGGGCCACCAATACAAGTCCTTCAGACTATGATACATCTTGGTGACGACTGGATGCATAGCATACATCGACGTGTGTGCTTCCTCGAGAACCAACTTCCTCAGCTCATCCAAATCAGGAACCACCATCCCATCATGATAGCAGACTAGATCATTCTCGAACTCATGAAACCCATCACGCTTTTCGCTGCCAAACTCTGATCTGATCAACTGTATTACATCATCTGTCCATTGTGCCTCTTGATCTGCTGTCTCAACGTAGGATTGACTTGCATCTGTGCTAGAAGTCCAGCTAATGAGGAAACCTCCATATGCACGTTCATCTTCCACAAAGAGACAAGCATATCCCGCCTATGGCATACCAGGGAACTGAACTATGCCTTCTTGGAAGAAAAAGAAGACTTTTGACTAAGCACATAAGCTACCACATTCGCCTTACCAGGATGATACTCGATGGTGCAGTCGTAGTCATTGATCAGTTCCATACATAGCCGTTGTTGCATGTTCAACTCATGCTGCCAAAAGATGTACTTCAGATTCTTATGATCCATACAGATCTGACCCACTTCCCCATACAGATAGTGTCTCCAAATCTTTAGCACATGAACCACTGCTGCCAGCTCCAAATCATGAGTCAGATAGTTCTACTCATGTTTCTTAAGCTGTCGCGAAGCAAAAGAAACCACATGATCATCCTGCATCAGCACACAACCTAATCCTTTCTTGGAAGCATCGCAGAAAACAAAATAACCCTTTCCAGGCTCTGGCAGGATCAACACTGGAGCACTGGTCAGCTTCACTTTCAAACTCTAGAAAGCTTTCTAACATCGATCATTTTAGACAAAAGGTACGCCCTTTCTTGTCAACTTGGTCATCGGCAAAGCAATCATATTGAAGTCTTTGATAAACCTCCTGTAGTATCCTGCTAGACCCAGAAAACTGCAAACTTCTATCGGCGTCTTCGGTTGTTCCCAATCTACAACGGATTAACCTTCTTTGGATATACTTTGACTCCTTCAGCAGATATCACGTGACCCAATAAAGTCACCTCTTCCAACCAGAACTCACACTTACTGAACTTGTCATACAGCTGATGTTGGTGAAGAAGAGTCAACACTCATCGAAGATGTTGCTGATGCTCTAGCCAATCCTGAGTATAGATCAGGATGTCATCTATAAACACTACAACAAACTGATCTAAGAACAGACAGAACACCATGTTCATCAGGTCCATCAAATCATCAGGTGCATTGGTTAACCCAAACGGCATAACCACAAACTCATAGTGACCATACCTCATCCTGAAAGCTGACTTTGGTATGTCATCCGCCTTGATCCTCAGTTGATGATATCCGGACCGTAGATCGATCTTCGAGAACACTGTAGCACCACACAACTGATCAAACAGATCATCTATCCTCAGCAACGAGTACTTGTTCTTGATTTTGACCTTGTTCAACTGTCGGTAGTCTATACACAACCGCATCAAACCGTCCTTCTTCTTGACAAACAACACGGGAGCACCCCAAGGCGACGTGCTCGGTTAGATGAAACCCTTATCCAACAACTCTTGCAACTGCTTCTTCAACTCTGCCATCTCAACTGGAGCCATCCTATACGGTGTATGTGCAACTGGCTGCGTTCCTGGTATCAGATTGATCTCGAAATCAATCTCTCAGGGTGGGGGAACACTAGGAAACTCATCCGGAAACACATCTGCAAACTCTCAGACAACTCCCACCTCTTCAAGGCTACGGCACTTCTCCTTGGTAGCCATGACGGTATCCACCACATGAGCTAAGAACGCCTCACAGCCTGGTCATAACAACCTATCGGCCACCATAGCTGATACTAGACACGTCGGAAGAATCCTCCTATCTCCTTGGAAGATCCACTTCTCTCCAACATCATCAAACACCGCCTGCTTGGTACCACAGTCCAGATCAACATTATACTTCTCTAAAGTATCCATCCCAAGGATGACATCAAACCCTTGCATATCAAGTGGTATAAGATTCACTTGAATGCGGTGTCCCGAGAAAGACAAGACACAAGATGGACACTCTTCTCGGAGCAACGAGGAACCATCAAGAGGGGTTTCTAACAACAAACTATCCTTCTTACGACTAACATGTAAACAACAGTTCTCAAGCATACTATAGGCGATAAAAGAGTGCGTAGCACCCGGGTCAACCAGAATAGATATAAAGTAAGAAGAAGACATATCAGAATGAAATAACTCCATCTGACGTGTCACTACTCACGGATTGACTATCACCTTCGACTGACTCATGGCATAGAATCGAGCCGTTGCTTGCTGTCCACGCCCTCTACTTCCTTGAGTAGACGATCCAGCCTGAGATGCTTGACCGTGCCCTCGTCCTCTGCTACCACTTCGCTTTTGTCGATCTGATCCTTGATGATTCGGCCTCGGTTGTTGTGTCACCTCATCATCTCAGTAGGGGAAACTCGACTTGACATGCCCTATCTGACCACAGGCATAGCATATCCTAACATCAACTTGTGGTCTACATGGCTCTGTCACTGCCACAGAAGCTGAACTTTGTGCCTTAGATGGTGAAGACACATAACCTTTTCCTCTACTCTGAGACCACTGAGATGGTCCGCTAGTATCTCTCATCACTGTCGGAGCTGAAAACCTGGGCGTCTTGAAGCCACTAAACCTCTAACCCTGAAACAAAGTAGGTCTCTTCTTAGCCATAGACTCTCTCTTCTCCCTTACAGATCGTTCGATCCTACGGACAAATTCTACAAACATCACAAACCGCTCCCGGTTCTCCAACGCAGAAACCGGTGTTGTCAGCTCAACACTCAGACCCTTCTCAAAGCGTCTGATCCACTCCTCATCTGTCGCTGCCATGTGAGGACAAAACCTCAATAGATCCATAAACTTAGCTTCGTACTCGGTGATGTTCATCGTTCCTTGCCGTAAACTCTCAAACTGACTGATCTTCTCATCCAGATACGTCTTGGGAAAGTATCTGGTGATGAACTCGCGTCAGAACACCTCCCAACAGATCACCTCACCAGGCTGCTTCTCTTCCTCGATGGTCCACCAGTGACTAGCACTACCTTTTAGAAGGTAGACAGTGTGCTTTACTTTGTCTGCTTCGAGGATGTTGAGGATCCGAAAAGCCATCTCAAGACTCATCAGCCACAGATCCGCATCCGCTGGATCTGCCGTTCCAGCATAATCCGAAGCTCTGACTCGGCGAAGCCGCTTGAAGGTCTTCCCAATACCCGATGTTTCACCATGGGGGACCTGTGCTCATAGAGGAAGCACTGGTAATCACTCAACCATGAGATTCACCATAAGCATCATTTGTGCCATAAGCTATTGATAGGTAGGATGTTCAAGAATGGCTGGGTCAGGTTGGGGGACCTCAGGAACCCGATCTCCATGTGCCTGTCCTACTATTCCATCAACAGATGCAACATCGATGTGCTCAGCAGTGTGTTCTTCATGGTTTCCAGACATCTTGGCTTTTCTTCTACTGAGGGCAGAAGATGATTGGGAGGAAATCTGGAAAATGCATAAGAATAGACACAACCTAGTCCTAGATCCATGTAGACTCAGCGAACCTAAATCTCTGATACAAACTTGTGGCAACACAACCCACTATCACACAGACAGTGACGTGTTACGCGAAAACGTGCGGAAATCACCATAACCACAGATTATCGAAAACACGGGTTAATTAAAACTGATTGTGGAAGAACTGATAAACTGAGAAACTATTACATTCAAGTCAACATCCGGTAGGAAAACAGGTTATATACATCTATTCAAACCTTGATACATGTCTACAGCTTAGAGAAACAGTTGTCCTGTCATAACATGAGTTCATCACCTATTTATATACATAGAGGCCCACATCCGGCCAACCACAGGATATACAAAACATCTACAGTTGTACATCGTGAAATAATGTCAAAACACCGCCAAGGACCTGAGAGTACAGGGATGACTCTAGAATCTACTACAAAATATCTAAAACAGCAGCGTCCAATGCTTGCCTTCTACTGATCTTCTTGCTGCTGGGCCGCAACTCTGCGACCACCACCACATCTAGCTCGACCACCTAAAAAGGGTGTAAACCAGCGGGGTGAGACAATTGAACATTGTCCCATCGGGAGGCATAACTCCCCGCCAAAACTACAAAACCTCAGGTATATAAAAAGTAGCTAACTGATAAAAGTATAACAAGAGCAGTTATAAGATAAGTTTGTTCATACTTATCAAGCTTACCAAAAGTACTCAGTCATTTATCCAACTATTTCCTTATGAAACATGATTAATAAGATGGTATGTATAAAGCTTACTACATATGAGAAACGTATAAGCAATTGCAAGATACATATAGAGTTAACTACACAAACAAGGCCTCAACCAATGTTTTGTATTTGTCCTAAGCAATAATTACTAAACGGCCGGATTACGTTTTATTATGCCCTGAGGAAGTGAACCGTACCGTTCAAATCCAAGCTTCGGCTACGACGCCCATAACCGGAATCCACGACCTCGCCACTCGTGGTCAGTACATGAGAAATAAAGCAGGACCGCAGTCTCATGCTCAAGTGGCCTTTAGCCACAGGGTCAGCTCCTCAGGTTACCCTCTACCTAGCCCGCCTCGGTACAGGTCACGATGCTAGTAAAACTGAGCCACGGGCCTGATTACCGTGCTCTGAGCCACGAACACGTTCATGCTCATCATATCACATATCCCGAGCCATGGGCATGTTCACCATGCTCATCACATATCCGAGTCTGCAACCGCAGCTGTACTCGCTTACCTCTCTATTTGAGGCTAGGAGAAACCTCGCATATTCAAAAATATGCGCTCCGGGCTAACCCGCAGGAGAACTGGTTTCATCATCACCAAGTCCTGACGATGATGGATCTATGGCCAGGGCAACTACATGATAGATTTCACTGTGGTTATTTAGTATCTTTTAGATGGATTACATGATTCAACCAAGTTATATAACATGCAAGATATAACAGAAAGTAAACATAATAAACTCAACATCATGCTATTATTGCAATCATATCAACCTGATCCATCTCATCATCACATGTTATCACTTGGCCTCTTGCCAACCATCCAGATCCATCTCAAGGATCATCACATACCATGGGATCTCAATCCCTCATCATATAGTGCCACTGCCTCTCAAGGCTTACATCATCATCATCATGGGTCAAACACATCACATACGCAATCTCATCAACCAGAGTGATGTTACTCATCACATATTTCTCATAGCCTTTTCATGGCTAATCATCACCTACATGGTTAGAGTATTCAATAATCATAGTTTCAACATAAGGACTATGCTTACTATCATGAGATGACATTCAAGATGCTATACTTATCAACCTGACATTATCAAGTGATCAAGTGCATAAAGCATATTATTAAGCAAACCATATCTATGCTTATCCTCATCTCAAGCATTACCATTACCACTACCATTACCATTCTTAGCATTAGTACTAGACTATTTCATGATACGAGGAATCATCACAAAGGGATAACAAAACCCTCACTAAAAGGGGTGTAACGGCAGCCTGCCCTCACCCAAGGATCAACGCACCAATCGGCAGATATGAAAGAGAGTAGCAACGCTGCGTTGCCACCAAGGCAACCTGCACACGACATGGTGTTATGGGGAGAAGTGTTGCTCATCAAGGGGGTATCGGGCACCCTCACATATCGGGCAACGCCCGTTACCACTAGTATGTCGGCCGACACAAGGGTAAGCACGACGCCCGTCACTCTCTATCTAGCAATGCCTGATACACGGGCTAGCATAATGGCTAGGTCACCACCAAACACGAACAACCAAGAGAGAGAGGGAGAGAACTCATCCACAAAACGTGCAACAACTTGGGCAAGGCATAACAGTTGATACAAGGTAAAACAAGGGGTTGTGATGCCCGTCTCAAGAGCCAAGAGTGTCGCCCAACACCACATCATAATGCATGTTACAGCAACAAGGGCTGATGCCTGTCACACAGGCATGTCGCCCAACACACACCTATCGGACAACTCATACACATGGTCGTCTTCCACCTCAAACACAAAGAGCTCAAAACCCTAGAGGGTCAAGGAGATGGCTCACCTCAATCGACTAAGAAGGAGGGGTGTTGCACATCAACCATCACTAATGAGCTCACCCTTCTAGCCCATGGTGAGAGGAGAGTGTTGCTTAAGCAACTAGGACACAAGCTCACCTCAATCGGTTAAGGGAAAGAGGGGTGTTGCTCATGACACTAGAAACTCAAACTCGCTCCTCTAGACCAAGGGGAGAAAGGAGTATTGCTCCCTAAACCCTAACTCACATGGATCGACCAATAAGAAAGCTAAGCAAGAAACTAAGCTACTAACATGTAAACAAGATCAAAGGAAGAGATAATGTAGCTAGGGTTAGAAGTTATACAACCCGCCTTAAGCTCCAAGGTCCAAGGAAGAAGAAGAGCTCCAAGCTTCAAGGGATGTCGACCACCAATTGCTCCTTCAAGGGGGGTGTCGGCCTCCAAGCAAGCTCCTTCCAGGGGTGTATCGGCCTACACGAGCAAGGAAAGGAGGGAGTGTCATGCTCTCAAGGTGGAGAAGGAAACTAAAGGATCAAAGGAACTCAAAGAAAGGGAAAGAACCGCATATATAGAATGAAAGGGAGGAGAAAACAAGGTGGATCATGGCAAGGTGTTGCCCACCTAGGGACACTTGTCCTAGATCTCAAGCCACCCACTCTAGCAAGACTTATACACTTGTCTAAGATATGCACCAAGTGTCCACTAAACAAGGTCAAGGTTAGATCAAGCACCATGGATGACACAACTACTTGCACCATGGGTGACACACATCCATGCTAGTCGACACACTCACCTCTCTTGGGTGACACAAGGCCCAACCAAGCCCAAACAAGGCACCTTAAGGCCCAAACAAGCTCAACCGGGACCAAAAGAACTCAAGCAATGAGCCCAATCCTTCCCCTCAACCCTAGAGGAAGCAAAGAGAGAGAGGAACACCCCACAAGGTGGAAAACTTGGCCACAAAACCCTAGACATGGGTTATTTGCAAGTAGCACCTCCAACTCTCAACAAAGCACAACCAAACCCTAATCACCATTAAAGGTGATTAGCAAGCACCAAAGCACCAGGGTTAAGCAAAGCAAACAGGGTAAGCCCTAAACGAAGGTTAGGGTCCTTACATTGTGAGCCAAGTGAATAGTTGTTTCCTAGTGAAAGGTGACAAGATGTTGGAATGGCCTTGTGAGCCATGTGAATAGTTGTTGCCTAGTGTAAGGTGACAATATGTTTAAATAGGCCTTGTGAGCCATGTGAAATACTTGAGCAACAAGTATGATGAATACCTTGGTCTGAGGACCTAGAGGTATAAGTTACCTATTACAAAGGTAACAATGATATGTGGTGATCTAAGGGTTTGAATACTTGGATCCAATAATCATGATAATGATGATGTGAAGGAATGAGAATTCCCAATAATGTGGTAAGGGACAAAGATCCCAAGTGTTATGCAACTAAATGTGTTCAATTAGAAAAGTACTCGATAGATGTATTACAACTTTCTTTGTAGAATTTGTTTATGATTGGTGTTTATAACTTGTTTGATGCTAAAAGAATATTGTAATACACTTAATATATCACTAGAAACCATAAAATGTTGCCCTGACCATAGATCCATCAACATTAGGATTTGTTGAATGGTGAAATGGGTTCCTCGTGACATAACCCAGAGTGGATATTTTTGAATATGTGGGGGTGTAAGTATAAACCGATGACCATGTGTGAGCTGATCCCCTTATAAACTCAAAATAAATGTCTCAATTGAGCACGATGAACTGGCCCATGGCTTAGAGTATGGCTATATGCCATGAATCAGTAATTTCATAACTGGGGATGGTTGTTAATAGATGTTCCCCTAAGAGAGTGTAGTAGACACTGTAGCTCTGAGCGAAGATGCCTTGTACCCTGGCACGCTATTTTTCTAGATTGACATGAGATGTCACTTCCAGTAGTCTCATACTGACCGAGACATGTGAGGTCATGGTAGCTAGCTCTTCCATTGACCTGGTATGGTACAGACTTGTGAGAAGTTTGTTGTTAGTTGGAGATGAAATACGTATACTTCATCTCCTCAGGGCATAAGTGTGATTGTAAAATATGATCAACCATGTAGCATGTTTGCTTAAGGATCAAATACGGAAAACATTGTTTGATGCGCAATTCAGTTATAAATCTTAGCTTGATAGATGTTATTTATGTTTCCTTACATTCCTTGTAAAGTGGTTAGATGGTTTATTACTCTACCATGGGTAGATGCATCATTTTCCTTAAGTAAAGAGATTACTTTTTTATGTTCATACAATGATTAATCCTTCATGTTAATATAAAAGAACCTCTGCTTAGTTTTATAATGCTTATCTGTGATAGTTATATGGTCGGCGGAGAGTTATATCTCTTGTTGGGACAATTGTCTCACCCTGTGGGATCAACAATTTTTAGGTGGAAATACATGAGGTTGTAGAGACCTTTCTACATAAGAGGAACATCAGCTGGGACAGAAGTAACAACGTAGGTTGAGTGTACGTCTGTCGCGTCTTGTAGATAGAAGTCCTATGTGTCATCTCTGTACTTTTAGGTCCTTGGAGTCGATTTGTAATGGTTTCATGAACAATATGAGATTTTGGCTTGTAATCCACGAGGTTTTATGTTTCTCTAGTATGTTTTTTGATAGAACAATTGTTGTATGTTGTCCTTGACATGAGATGAAACAATGTTGTACAATGTCAATTGTGATATGTATAAGTTTTGAATCTTTCAGTAAGAGTTTCCCGGAAGAGGAACTCTATGCAAAATGGTTTTAAATTTTAGTGATTTTTGTTAATATGCTTTTTATGATTATTACACATCATTAGTAATGATTTGGCTTTCGGTTTGGTGGCGGTCATTAAAAATATTGTCTTATTTTCTGTTAGTGTCTACATATATTGTAAAATATAATAATAAAATATGTATTGAATTTAAACATATCACTTTTAGTTCATGTACATTGTATCAAGCATGGTAAATCTTATAAGGTATGATCGATCATGCACTCTATGCTTAATGATTTATATATTGTTATATTTTATTTTATGTGACAAGTCATTGAAGGCAAAACACGTGGCAAATAAAATGAACAACACCAACTATCATGTCAACAACTCTTAGTCGACTGTTCATATAAGTGCATCACAATCTCAACAAGAGGAAGTAAATCAGAATGGTGAAATAGAAGATTCCTAGCCAGCCCCAGAGAATCTTGAAAGTGAGTCTTGGAATGAAAACATTCCATTTCATGAGGATTTTATCCTAGAAACTTTTGGTAATTTATTTAAATTCTATTTACTGTTTTGTTATTTTATTTACTTGAGTACCCATTAATAGTATGACTGAATGTTATTAACGTTTCATAAATATTGCATATGTTGATGGAAAATTGGGGATAAAGAAAGGCCAAGTTCATGTATCACAAGTTTGGCTTCTAGAGGCATTGAGATATGTTGTCAAGTTCAACAAGTATAAACAACCAATTGGTGAAGGTCAACATTTGTTGGTGAGATTATAGGGGGAGGTGTCCAAGAGGGGGGTCTTTGTCCAATTGGTGAAACCAGTTGGAAAAGAGTGCACAAGTCCTATAAGCTGGAAATTTTGAGGTTAAATCAAGTAAGTAATAAAAAATTCTATTTTATGTTAGAATGCAATAAATCTGGGATTCAAATGAAAATTCTATTTTTGTCTTCATTTAGAGAAAGTTTCATATTCTAATTGACATGGAAATCTATGAAAAGATTCTATCACATGTCAATGGGAAATGGAAAACTTACTAGCACAAATTGAAAGGTCTCTATATGGATCCCAACAAAGTAGAAGAATAAATTGCTAGCCGAGTTCCAAAAATAGCATCAAAGAGAAATGGGTATGCTTGGTTAGCTATTAGTTTTCACCTATAGGAAAGGTAGGTGTGATTATTTCACATAAATTGCATTGGGATATTGTATATACCACTTGCATTATATATTAATGGTATATATTGACTTCTTGTTTGTAGATACTTTTAATAATAGGAAAGAGAGCCCATGTTGAAAAGGTAGATTGCCATACCACATGATCAAAAAGCTTTTCCCAAAAGAAGTTTGAAATTTTGAGATATGATGTTTTGTGCTTGTATATTCAATTGAGGTTTAGTTTTTTAATCAAGGTAGTTAATACATACTATGCATTTTGACATGCCATAAGAAAAAAAGGGAGCCTAGCAACTTGGAATCTTGGAAAATTACCCATCAATGAAAAGATGGAAGCTGAATCCAAGGATACAAATACTAAATACTTCATGGTTTGATATAGCATATTATGTTCAACTGAGATACTTTTAATTTTGATATATGATCTAAATAGTAACAGACATGTTGATTAATTTGATTTGGGAAATAGTTAAAAAGTTGGTGGAGGAATGCATTGTTGAGAATCTTGAAATGACGAGGGCATCTATAGAAGATGTAACTTTTAATCAACTAATGTATGATGAAGAAGTTTCAACTCAAAGACTTGTAGGATATGCCCACAGAGTAACTAGAAATCAAATATTTGGATTGAAGGCTGACTTGAGCAACAATGGTTATATTGATGACTTAACAGATGTTGAAGGAAAAATCATTTCAATAGAGAAAGCGAATGAACAATGAAAGATTGGACATGTTTTATTAGAGAAAGAGAATGAGCAATTGAAGATTGCACATGCAAATTTGCAATCCCAATTGTCTTGCATCACTTCTGCACTTGCTAGGAATGACATTGTGGTTGGTGGTGCTACATGAAGGGAACATAGTCAAAAGAACATGTATGATGAAGAAGTAAGTAATCCTCCTTTATATGCATCAAATGAAAAGTTTGAATAGATCTATATTTTGTGTATGTTGTATGTTCATGGCCAATATGGTTACTCTTTTGCTCTTGATATATGTTTTGGATTTTGTAGGTTGTTGCATAATCTTCTAATGGACACAAAATGAATGATGGATGTGAATTACATCAAGAACATGAGTTTATCTCAATAGGACATTTCTATTCCATTTAAGAATTTAATAGATTAGAAAAGGGTTGTGAATATCTATTATCTTATATGAATTTTTACATTTACAGAGGCATTTTCCTATATGTTGTTTTTTTATGTCAATGACTATTAGCTTTGGTGTTTACATTATATGGGAAGGATTGTGCTATCTTTTGAATTCATATTGGCAATGTTGTGTAGATCTAACAGTATGGATAGTCTATTTTTTCCAACATGCTACATTCTCTTTCTTGAACCTTCAAGGAACCTCACGATTTCTGGAGGTATATGGTTTGTTTGCAATCTTTTTTTTATTTAATATTACATGTTCATGTTGATTTAGGGAGTTATTAAAGAAACTGTAAAAGTTATAAGTATTCATCATTTGATAAAGCCTTTAAGTATACTTGAAAACACATCAGTCATCTTATATATGGGTTTATATAAATCAAGATCAACTTAGGACTGGCTTGATTGTGTTTAGATTCAAAATTAATGATATGACAATTAGAATCTCGCTTAATTAAGTTAATAGTTCTTCTACTCTACTCCTTGTCCATTGTGGATGTTGACTTTAAGTAGCTAATTCTCTTGGGTGTTCATGAAGTCAAAACAAGGTTAAATAATAGGGAGGCATTTCATGGGTGAACGTCATTTTAAGCTTGTCCAGTTTTCATTTTAGGTGTTGATCATATATGTTATCCTAGCTTTCTACTTTGCAACCAAGCTAGCTGGTGTAGATCTATAGAAGCTCTTTCATTTGCATGTACAAAAGGTGTAGATCACAACCCCCCGATCAATAGGTCATCTATCTAGATAGGTTGTTTGCAAAAAAACATAGGCATTGAGTAGCCAATCCACATGGGTTCATCATCATATCAACAATGGCTCTATTCATTTGCAAACAACACATACATTGAGTCGCCAATCCACATGGGGTCATCATCAGATCAACAATGGCTCTATGGTGATAAAAATAGTAACTACACAGAGAAGATGGGAAAAGGCAACTCCATTAAGAATCTTATGCAATAATTATATATATATATATATACATATATATATATATATATATATATATATATATATCTTGCTTCATATATGAGCTACCCTGGGTTTGAAGTTTGTTTGTCACTGTCTAGGGGTGCTTTTGTTGATTATTCAGTTAAGAACAATATGCTAATCAAGGATATAGAAACACAAATATTTTTGATTTAGAAGCAATCTAGTTGAGGATACCTTACACATGTATGTTTAATTTTTAATGCATCATTTCATGTTTATTTTTTTTTCCTCTTAGGTTGTATATTGACTTTTGATCTCTTTGTTTCATTTAGGATGATTTTTCAGCCTATACTAAGAGAGATTTTGCAACACATCCTGGAATGGAATTACAACAATGAACCCTAAAATTTAGGTACAATATGGTCTATGTGCCATCTCATTTTACAGATACAATGCAATTTTTAAATTTAGTTAGCCATTATGAAAATTTTTCGATAATATGATCGATACTTATATTTGGTTCATTCATGTTTTCCTATGCTAGGACATTAACGATATACAACAACTTACCTCTAGCTCTATTTTTCCCTTTCATGGGAATACCAAGCCAAATTCATCCAATGTTATATGCTTAGTCCAAAGAAAACAAGAAATACAACGAGGCCCTCAAATGGCTTGATAAAGAGAGTCTATCAAGATTAAATGTGATAAGAATAGCGATGGAGGTTTATCATTGAACCAATATCAGATATGACAAAAATGGATTAGATTGACTCTGGATATATATATTTGTGTGTGTTTTATTAGTAGATCATGCAGATTTATTGAATGAATTAATTGGTAGTAAAATATGTACATTTTCTTCATTTAATCAAGGCTTTCTCTGTAACATCCCTGACTTGGGCTATAACCTAACCCTGGAAGTTTTGCCTAAATATGTAATTATATACTTTTGAATACTCCTTGGCATGTAATTAAGTTCCTCAGGAACATATATTTTCAATTTTTGCTCCTTTTTAAACAAAGTTGTAGCATTGTGTTGTATGTAGGGACCTATGTGCAAATTACCCAGTTTAAGGGGTTAACTTACAATGTTCATAGTTTAAGATGTTCATTTGATGATGAGACATCATATAAGTGAATATGATGAGGTATGATGGATTTTCCAAGCTTAGGCATCAAGATGCAGCTTGTGGAATGATCCTTGTGCTTAAAAACCCTAATTTGGAGTAAAGTGTAATTTACCCAAATTGAGGGGTGCAACTTGTAATTTTCACCTTCTAGAACATCTTTTATAACTCTTGTCATCAGTTAGAGTAGAAATGATGAAAGGGACACATCAATGAATAATCACATAAGAAAAGTGATCTTTATGGTAAAAATCACCTAATATGGGTATGGAGATCTTTCATGTATGTACCCTAGTTGGAAGTTGGCTTTCTTCACCCTTAGATCTTGAGCTTTGATGAGCTTTGCTTACGTTTAGATGGCTTGGACGTGCCTAATAAGCAAGGAGGGACTTAGGTGAAAATCCCATGCTTTAGAGGTCCTTATGGTGTAAAATGGCCTAAAGTATATAAGTCTTTTCCCTTGCAACAAGTGAACGGATCTTTCATTTCCTTCACTTCTTCTCTTCTTTCTCAAACGGCTAAGGCAAAGCTCTGGAGCTCAGGGAGATGACCAAGTAGTTCCAAGGTGAGTAGGAACCATCTTCTAGCTCGAATTCATGGAGGAATTCTTCTTAAAAGGTTGGTTCTATGGTTAACTCACTTAGGTTCTTTGTTCTAGCCGATCATCCCCACCTTTTTCTTGGAGAATCACCTCTGGCCGAGTTGTGGAGCTCAAGACACCATTAGAGGCTTGAATCTTGGAAGCTTGGAGCTCTAGGAACAACGTTCTAAGGCGGGTTTTATAACTCTAAACTCCTTGCTTTATATGCATATTTTTTTCTTGCAATTTAGCAATTAGATCTTCTTCTACCTCCCTTCTTCCTTGCACTTTTGCAAGCAAAACGGTGGAATAACCGACCTTGACAGAGGTTGAAGATGATGGGCGTGGATTCCTAGGTTACTTTATTAAACGACCTTGGACACTTTTGGTCCAAACGGTTGCAAACCGTTTAAGGTCAAACGGTTTCAAACCGTTTGATCTCAAACGACCTTGCAAGACCGTTTGGATTGAAACGGTCTCAAGACCATTTGATAGGGTTGACCAAGGGACGACCATTTGAGGGTCTGTTGGTAATATATTGAATTTCATTCCTGCAAAGAATCCAAGTTTAATTCTTAACCAATTAAGAGTTGAAGGCACTTCAACATCTTAAACCTAATCGGGCTAAAATTTGCTATTTTCATATATAGATCTAGTTGGGTTTTGGGTTGAAGGACCCAAATGGTCTCAAGACCATTTGGGGGTTCCTCCAAACGGTCTCAAGACCGTTTGGGCACAACTCTAGACCGTTTGGAGGTCTAGGGTTGAGATAATCTAATGGTTTGAAGGTCCAATTGCAATAAGTTGATGAATTGATAAAAATGCTGATTTTAGACCTAATTGGAGTTCAATCATAGTCCAAACGACTTGGTTTTTGGTCAAACTTTGGGAAAACGGTCTCAAGACCGTTTGGATGATGTCCAAACGATCTCAAGACCGTTTGGGCCAAGTTTGGGCCCAATTGGAGGTCAATTGATAGGTTCAACCCTGAATTGATTCACATTGTTGAATATTGATGACCATCCGATTTGAAACCCTAATTGAGATGGACTTAACCCTAATTAGCTTTCAATTGAGAGTTAATTTGGTGTCCAATTGTTTGAGGCTCATCCTAATTGACTCAATTTATAAGTGGTTAACATGGCTTTGGCCAATTGAGGGCTTCAACATACTTAATCTTAAACATTTGTAACTTTTGAGCCCATTTGGACCAAACGGTCTCAAGACCATTTGGGCTCAAACGATCTCAAGGTCGTTTGGACCAATCAATCTCAAGGCAAGTTGATCAAACGGTTTCAAACCGCATAAGCTCAAACGGTTTGGAAAGTCAACCTTTCTAAACGGTCAACGCACCCAAACGGTCTCAAGACCGTTTGAGACCAAACGGTCTCAAGACCGTTTGATGGTTGAAGGTTGAAACCGTTTGGAGGTTTTCAAGGTTATTTATACTTAATCACTTGAAGTTTGTAATTAGTTCAATGGTGATCTAAACTAAACCCTAATGGTATCTTAGGATATTAAGGGACTAAGTGATTAATGAATTGACCCATGATGGTGATCATGAGGTAAATTACCAAAATACCCTTGAGGGGTTTAATTGAGTAATACCTTGTTCTAATCAAACCCTAACCACATGATAGTGATGTTTTGGCTTATGCTAGTCAATGAGGACTTAACCCAACCTGATCTAGAGTGGTGTTATCACCATCTAATAGTAAGAGGAGAGAGAATGTATTCTAAGAGAGATAAAGTACCCTTTTATGGTGGAAACTCAAGTAAGATACCTTCGATACACATGAATGTGTATGATTAAGGTATGATCCACTTATGTGAGATCATGGAAACCCTAATTATGATGTTTAGTGAATCTTAATCTTATTTAAGAGCTTTAATGATGATGTTTCTCATACATGATGATGTTATGAGTTCAATTCACCATGGGGTGAATAGTAAACCCTAATTCTAGGGTGATGACATGTAATATGAATAGTAAACCCTGATTGATGAAAATTGGGGAATTTGATCCTTCTAAGTGTTTGAAGGTATAACCTCTAGAATGAATTGTTTACTGTTATCAGTTGAATTAACCATGCAGGTTGTTATGAGATGATGATCATAACCAGGTATGGATTATGATACTATATTCATTGAAAGCATGTCTTAGCTTTATGAATAAGTGAAATATCCTGATGCCCTGTTAGGTGGCATGTAATGCGATTTATGGGCTGTGAGAGCCATGAGTATCATCAAGGTCATGCTTAACAGATGACTTGTGATGAGATGACTGAGAAATGATAATTGATGAGAGTTAGACTTATTACATTTAGTATTCTTTCTTCAGAGCTGCTATGCTAATGTTTATTGTTTGAGAACATGTATGATGCTAAAAGAATACTGAAATGTACCTAACTAATCAAGTATAATCATACCATGCAAAGCCCTGATCATAGATCCATCATTGTCAGAGACCAAATGATGGTGAAACAGGTTTTCCTAAGGGAACTCCTGGATCACATACTTTTGAGTATGTGGGGTATATGGATGTGTAGAACCTTACATGCTAGTGTAGGTACTGATGTAGATGTATAATCCGTCAACCCTTCACTACAAATCCATACCGCATCAGTGGAAGGTAAACACAAAATCTCCTGATGACGAAGAAAGCACATATACCGCATTAGTGGAAGGTAAACACGAAATCTCCTGATGACAAAGAGAGTACAGAACGCCATTGTAATTCTAAAATAGCGAAGGGCCAGATTACCCTGGTGAGCTATAACAGCAGAGACACAAGATGTCCTGCAAGAAATCCTCTTACTGACAGAGGAAGGTGAAGGTCATGAGAATCCGGCTCTTTCAATGAACTAGTATGATACCGAGGCAACTTAACAGTGGTCGGTTGGAGTATGAGTGGTATACCTCATCTCCGCAGGGCATAATAATGTTTGAAAAACATAATCAACAGTGTAGTATATCTATTAGAGTTATCTACGAGTTACTTGATTGATGTTACACTGTATAGTGCATATGTTCTTCATATTTCATAGATGTTGAACTCTTGCTTATTACCAAAACTACTGTTGAATACTTTGATAGCTTTTACTGCTTAAGTTATTCTTTGTTTTGCTTATAAAGCTTCTAGTGGAGAGTTATAACTCTCACTGGGACAATTATCTAAAAATTGTCTCACCCCGTAGACTTCAATTTTTTAGGTGGTCGTCGAAGATGGAGGAACCGGTCTACAGGTGACCAATCCCAGCAGCAGCAGCACCAGGAGCAGCAGTAAATCTCAGGTGGAGATTCAACCTGCTATGTGGTGTAGTTAGAGTCAGTCCTATGTGTCCTTTGTACTCTCAGGTCTTGGAGTTGTTGGTTTGAGATTTTGTTACGAATCTTGAGATTTTGAATCATGATGTGTATAATTACTCAAGAAGTAATTTGACAGAGATGTAAACAATTTAAATCCTTTTTCTATGAAAAAGGTTTGTGGTTTCAAGCTCTTATCTCAAAAAGTTTTAATTTCCCGTGATTTTTGTCTTCCGCTGTTAATCGATTGCTTCCGCTTAAGTTTAAATCATGTTTATATCGTGGTTTGGAGATCGGAGCCCACAATTAAGTGGTATCAGAGCTCTATGTTCGCCGAGTCTACAGAGGCATAGGACTTAGAAAGTCGAGTCTATCTTTAGTATTCCTTCCTTATCTAATAGAATCTTCTGCTCCTCAGGAGAAGAAGATACATAAGAATGTCAGAGCCACATGATGAGTACGTGGTAGAAAGTAGTGCTAGTGCACCTCAAGGCGGTGCAAGGGTTCCAGAAGTAGAACAGCCTGTACCTGAGCCACCCAGGGAGCCACCCTAGTTTGACCCAGCTGACATGGGTAATCCAGTAGTTCAAACAATGTTTGGGCAGTTCATGACTGCCATGACACACATAACCGACAGGATGCCTATGCCTGCACCCAGGGCACCTGTCCAGCCAGAAGGTCAAGGTATCGGAAAGACGTTTGAGCGACTACGTCGTGTCGGAGCTACCGAGTACTTTGGGACTGCCGACCCCGCAGATGTTGATCTGTGGTTGACAGAGTTGGAGAAGGCTTTCAGGATTCTCTATATCCTTGAAGTTGAGAAGGTCTGACATGCAGTCTATCTTCTCAAAGGAAGTGCTGGTCATTGGTGGACAATGGAAGAGCAGAAGAGACCTGGAATGGAGATCTCGTGGGAAGACTTTCGGCGGGAATTTGTTCATAGATATTTCCCAAAGACCTTCCTAGATGAGAAGATCTCTCAATTTGAGAGACTGAGGCAGGGCATGATGAACATTAGCGAGTATGAAGCTATGTTCATGGAGTTGTTGCGGTTTTGTCCGCACATGGATGCCACAGAAGAAGAAAGAATCAGGAGATTCGAGAGGGGTTTGAATGCTGACATGACTACCCCTGTGTCTGCCTTAGAAAACCGAGAGAGATTCTCTACCTTCTTTGAGTCAGTCCGAAGGATAGAGAGATCTGTGGTTGAGAAGAGGCAAACTCAGAAAAGATATCCACAGTTCCAGGGTTCTTCATCTAAGGACTTTAAGAAGCCTAGATCCTCTGCACCTAATCCTCCACCACCTAGATCTAGTTCTCAAACTCAGTGGTCTCCAAGTAGAGGTAGAGGACGAGGACAACCACCTCAGGAGACTCAGAGTTCTGCATCAATGTCAGTTACTGGACCACCAAGACCACAACAATTGGAGAGAAGCTGCTACAACTGTGGTAAGGTGGGACATTTGATGAAGGACTGTCGATCTAAGCCTGTCAGTGTGACATAGCCTCCGAGACAAGGTCAACAGGGATCACAGAGAAGGCAATCACAAGGAATAGCTCGAGGACGTGGGCAAACATCTCAAGGTGGATCATCAGCACCACCTCAACACCAAGCTACAGCGAGGTTCTATGCTATGAACCCACCAGAGGCAGTAGTTGATCCAAAAGTGGTGACAGGTCAGATGGAACTCTTATATTCTGATATGTCTAAATCTTGTGTAGTATCTGTTCTGATTGACCCGGGTGCTACGCACTCTTTCATCACTCGAAGAGTGATTCGCAACTGCAATATGACAGTTAGTCATTGGACAAATAGTTTGTTGTTGGAGACTCCGTTGAGTGGGTCTGCCGTTCTGCAGGAGGTATGCTCTCCCTGCATCCTCTTCTTTTCTAATCATCGCATCCAAGTGGACCTTATACTGCTTGATATGCAAGGATTTGATGTAATTCTCGGGATGGATAACTTGGAAAGGTATCGAGTTGTCTTGGATTGTGAGTCCAAGTTGGCAGTGTTTGCTGATGAAAGCAACACATGGATCTTTCAAGGAGAAAGAAAGATTCTGCCCACCTGTCTTGTATCAGCTATGGTTGCTGATAAGCCGATGAGGCAAGGATGTTATGCGTTCTTGGCCCATGTGGTAGATGTTACCAAGGAGAGTCCCAACCCTGCTGAAGTTCCTATAGTCAGGGAATTCGAGGATGTGTTTGCTGAAGAACTTCCTGGTATACCACCACCTCGGGAGATTGATTTTGAAATCAATTTGGTCCCAGATACAAAACCTATAGCCCAGACTCCTTATAGGATGGCTCCTGCCGAGATGGCAGAACTCAAGAAACAGCTTCAAGAGTTACTTGAGAAGGGTTTCATCCGACCGAGTACCTCACCTTGGGGTGCTCCGGTTTTGTTTGTTAAAAAGAAAGATGGATCAATGCGGTTGTGCATTGACTATAGACAACTCAATAAAGTAACAATAAAGAACAAGTACCCTTTGCCGAGGATTGATGATCTTTTTGACCAGTTGCGTGGTGCAACAGTCTTCTCAAAGATAGATTTGAGGTCTGGATATCATCAACTCCGCATTAAGGACAGTGACATATCCAAGTCTGCCTTTAGGACAAGATATGGTCACTATGAGTTCACGATTATGTCGTTTGGACTAACCAATGCACCAGCTGCATTCATGGAACTCATGAATAGAGTCTTTCGACCCTTCCTTGATCAGTGTGTTGTCGTCTTCATAGATGACATACTAATTTATAGTAAGGATGCTCAGCAGCATGAGCAGCATCTTCGCCAAACTTTGACTTTGCGAAGAGAACATAAGCTATACGCTAAGTTTAGCAAATGCGAGTTCTGGTTACCTGAAGTGTCTTTTCTTGGGCATGTGGTTTCTGCCTCGGGTATTCGAGTTGACCCTAAAAAGGTGGAATCTATTTTATAGTGGGAACAACCGAAAACACCGACGGAGATTAGAAGTTTCTTGGGGTTAGCTAGTTACTATCGAAGGTTTATTAAGAATTTCAGTTCTATAGCCTTACCTTTGACCAAGTTAACCCAGAAAGATGTTCCTTTTTCCTGGAGTGATAAGTGTCAATAGTCTTTTCAGCTGTTGAAGGAGAGGTTGACAAGTGCACCTGTGCTTGTGCTACCTGAGCAGGGAAAAGGATATGTAGTCTTCTGTGATGCCTCCAAGAATGGACTTGGATGTGTGTTGATGCAGGATAAACAGATGATTTCTTTTGCTTCCCAACAGCTTAAGAAACATGAGGAGAATTATCCGACACACGATCTAGAGTTCGCTGTTGTGGTTCATGCCTTGAAGATCTGGAGACATTATCTCTACGGAGAAACCTTCCAGGTTTTCACAGACCACAAGAACCTTAAGTATATCTTCTCTCAGCATGAGCTTAACATGAGGCAACGTCGCTGGATGGAGTAAATTAAGGACTCCGATTGTACTATTGATTACCATCTGGGAAAGGCCAATGTGGTTGCAGATGCCTTGAGTAGGAAATCAGCAACATCAACCATGGATAGAGCACAACTAAGTTCCTTAGTATGCTCTAGGAGAGATATGCTTATCTCTTTAAGGCAAGACAATGTGCAGTTGAAGGTGTCATTGTTAGCCGGTTTGTTAGCTGAAATGCATATTAAACCTACTCTAAGAGAGCAGATAAAGGAGGCACAACAAGTAGATGATGCAGTTCAGCAGATTAGATCTGAGTTTGGTGGTGAGAAGCGAGAAGGTTTTCATGATTCAGATGACAGGTGGCATGCTATCATGGGAGGATGATAGTGCCAGATGTGGATAACCTGAGGAAGCTAGTTCTGGAGGAAGCTCATTCTTCAACGTATGCTATGCATCCAGGGAGCACCAAGATGTATCGAAATTTGAAAGATATGTATTGGTGGCCTGGGATGAAGAAGGATGTAGCTGAGTTTGTTCTGAAGTGTCCTGTGTGTCAGCAGGTTAAGGCTGAACACCAGAAGCCTGCAGGAACAATGCAACCCTTACCCATACCACAATGGAAGTGGGACCATGTGACCATGGACTTTGTTGTTGGCCTACCTAGGACAAGAAAAGGACATGATTCCATTTGGGTAGTTGTTGATAGGTTGACAAAGACAGTGCATTTCTTACCTGTCAAAACAAGCTATTCTGCTGAAAGGTTATCCCAGTTGTATGTTCAAGAGATAGTGTGTTTGCACGGAGTTCCTGTCACTATAGTTTCTGACAGAGGTCCCCAGTTTACAAGTCGTTTTTGGGAACAGTTACATAGAGCCTTAGGCACCAAGTTAAGGTTTAGTACAGCCTTTCATCCACAGACTGATGGACAGTCGGAAAGGACTATACAGACCTTGGAAGATCTGTTGAGAGCATGTGTTCTCCAGTTTACCGGGAGTTGGGATCTACATCTGAGCTTGATAGAGTTTGCCTATAACAATAGCTATCAGCATAGCATTGATATGGCACCATATGAAGCCTTATATGGTAGACGTTGTAGATCACCCTTGTGTTGGTATGAGACTGGTGAACATCAGTTGTTAGGTCCTGATCTTGTGCAGCAAACTACAGAAAAGATCAAAGTTATTCAGCACTAACTTAAGACTGCACAAGATAGGTAGAAGTCTTATGCCGACAGACGTCGTAAACCTTTAGAGTTCCAGGTTGGAGACAGAGTGTATCTCAAGGTCTCACCTTGGAAAGGAGTCCTTCGTTTTGGAAGGAAAGGGAAGTTAGCTCCTAGATTTATGGGACCTTATCCAATTGTTGAAAGAGTTGGAAAGGTGGCCTATAGACTAGAGTTGCCTCAGGAGTTACAGAAGCTACACCCTGTGTTTCACATTTCCATGTTGTGGAAATGTCACCCAGACACCGAGTCAGTTCTACAACCTATGGAAGTAGAATTGAATGAAGATATAACATATGAGGAGGGACCAGTGTCAATCCTTGATAATAGAACAAAAAAGTTAAAGAAGAAATATATAAGCCTTGTAAAAGTCCTCTGGAACCACCGTGGAGTTGAAGAAGCCACTTGGGAACTAGAGGATGAGATGAGAAGGAAATACCCTACTCTTTTCTCCTAATACGCTTTATCGATTTCGAGGACGAAATCCTTGTGAAGGGGTGGATAATTTGTAACATCCCTAACCTGGGCTATAACCTAACCCTGGAAGTTTTGCCTAAATATGTAATTATATACTTGTGAATACTCCCTGGCATGTAATTAAGTTCCTCAAGAACATATATTTTCAATTTTTGCTCCTTTTTAAACAAAGTTGTAGCATTGTGTTGTATGTAGGGACTTATGTGCAAATTACCCAGTTTAAGGGGTTAACTTACACTGTTCACAGGTTAAGATGTTCGTTTGATGATGAGACATCATATAAGTGAATATGATGAGGTATGATGGATTTTCCAAGCTTAGGCATCAAGATGCAGCTTGTGGAATGATCCTTGTGCTTAAAAACCCTAATTTGGAGTAAAGTGCAATTTACCCAAATTGAGGGGTGCAACTTGTAATTTTCACCTTCTAGAACATCTTTTATAACTCTTGTCATCATTTAGAGTAGAAATGATGAAAGGGACACATCAATGAATAATCAGATAAGAAAAGTGATCTTTATGGTAAAACTCACCTAATATGGGTATGGAGATCATTCATGTATGTACCCTAGTTGGAAGTTGGCTTTCTTCACCCTTAGATCTTGAGCTTTGATGAGCTTTGCTTATGTTTAGATGGCTTGGACGTGCCTAATAAGAAAGGAGGGACTTAGGTGAAAATCCCATGCTTTAGAGGTCCTTATGGTGTACAATGGCCTAAAGTATATAAGTATTTTCCCTTGCAACAAGTGAACAGATCTTTCATTTCCTTCACTTCTTCTCTTCTTTCTCAAATGGCTAAGGCAAAGCTCTGGAGCTCAGGGAGATGACCAAGTAGTTCTAAGGTGAGTAGGAACCATCTTCTAGCTCGAATTCATGGAGGAATTCTTCTTAAAAGGTTGGTTATATGGTTAACTCACTTAGGTTCTTTGTTCTAGCCGATCATCCCCACCTTTTTCTTGGAGAATCACCTCTGGCCGAGTTGTGGAGCTCAAGACACCATTAGAGGCTTGAAGCTTGGAAGCTTGGAGCTCTAGGAACAACGTTCTAAGGTGGGTTTTATAACTCTAAACTCCTTGCTTTATATGCATATTTTGTTCTTGCAATTTAGCAATTAGATCTTCTTCTACCTCCCTTCTTCCTTGCACTTTTGCAAGCAAAACGGTGGAATAACCGACCTTGACAGAGGTTGAAGATGATGGGCGTGGATTCCTAGGTTACTTTATTAAATGACCTTGGACCCTTTTGGTCCAAACGGTTGCAAATCGTTTAAGGTCAAACGGTTTCAAACCGTTTGATCTCAAACGACCTTGCAAGACCGTTTGGATTGAAACGGTCTCAAGACCATTTGATAGGGTTGACCAAGGGATGAACATTTGAGGGTCTGTTGGTAATATATTGAATTTCATTCCTGCAAAGAATCCAAGTTTAATTCTTAACCAATTGAGAGTTGAAGGCACTTCAACATCTTAAACCTAATCGGGCTAAAATTTGTTGTTTTCATATATAGATCCTTTTGAGTTTTGGGTTGAAGGACCCAAACGGTCTCAAGACCATTTGGGGGTTCCTCCAAACGGTCTCAAGACCGTTTGGGCACAACTCAAGACCGTTTGGAGGTCTATGGTTGAGATAATCTAATGGTTTGAAGGTCCAATTGCAATAAGTTGATGAATTGATAAAAATGCTGATTTTAGACCTAAATGGAGTTCAATCATAGTCCAAATGACTTGGTTTTTGGTCAAACTTTGGGAAAATGGTCTCAAGACCGTTTGGATGATGTACAAACGATCTCAAGACCGTTTGGGCCAAGTTTGGGCCCAATTGGAGGTCAATTGATAGGTTCAACCCTGAATTGATTCACATTGTTTAATATTGATGACCATCCGATTTGAAACCCTAATTGAGATGGACTTAACCCTAATTAGCTTTCAATTGAGAGTTAATTTGGTGTCCAATTGTTTTAGGCTCATCCTAATTGACACAATTTATAAGTGGTTAACATGGCTTTGGCCAATTGAGGGCTTCAACATACTTAATCATAAACATTTGTAACTTTTGAGCCCATTTGGACGAAACGGTCTCAAGACCGTTTGGATCCAAACGGTCTCAAGACCTTTTGAGGCCAAATGGTCTCAAGACCGTTTGAGGCCAAACGGTCTCAAGACCGTTTGGGCTCAAACGATCTCAAGGTCGTTTGGACCAATCGATCTCAAGGTAAGTTGATCAAACGGTTTCAAACCGCATAAGCTCAAACGGTTTGGAAAGTCAACCTTTCTAAACGGTCAACACACCCAAACGGTCTCAAGACCGTTTGGTGGTTGAAGGTTGAAACCGTTTGGAGGTTTCCAAGGTTATTTATACTTAATCACTTGAAGTTGTAATTAGTTCAATGGTGATCTAAACTAAACCCTAATGGTATCTTAGGATATTAAGGGACTAAGTGATTAATGAATTGACCCATGATGGTGATCATGAGGTAAATTACCAAAATACCCTTGAGGGGTTTAATTGAGTAATACCTTGTTCTAATCAAACCCTAACCACATGATAGTGATGTTTTGGCTTATGCTAGTCAATGAGGACTTAACCCAACCTGATCTAGAGTGGTGTTATCACCATCTACTAGTAAGAGGAGAGAGAAAGTATTCTAAGAGAGAGAAAGTACCCTTTTATGGTGGAAACTCAAGTAAGATACCTTCAATACACATGAATGTGCATGATTAAGGTATGATCCACTTATGTGAGATCATGGAAACCCTAATTATGATATTTAGTGAATCTTAATCTTATTTCAGAGCTTTAATGATGATGTTTCTCATACATGATGATGTTACGAGTTCAATTCACCATGGGGTGAATAGTAAACCCTGATTCTAGGGTGATGACATGTAATATGAATAGTAAACCATGATTGATAAAAATTGGGGAACTTGATCCTTCAAAGAGTTTGAAGGTATAACCACTAGAATGAATTGTTTACTGTTATCAGTTGAATTAACCATGCAGGTTGTTATGAGACGATGATCATAACCAGGTATGGATTATGATACTATATTCATTGAAAGCATGTCTTAGCTTTATGAATAAGTGAAATATCCTGATGCCTTGTTAGGTGGCATCTAATGAGATTTATGGGCTGTGAGAGCCATGAGTATCATCAAGGTCATGCTTAACAGATGACTTGTGATGAGATGACTGAGAAATGATAATTGATGAGAGTTAGACTTATTACATTTAGTATTCTTTCTTCAGAGCTGCTATGATAATGTTTATTGTTTGAGAACATGTATGATGCTAAAAGAATACTGAAATGTACCTAACTAATCAAGTATAATCATACCATGCAAAGCCCTGATCATAGATCCATCATTGTCAGAGACCAAATGATGGTGAAATAGGTTTTCCTAAGGGAACTCCTGGATCACATACTTTTGAGTATTTGGGGTATATGGATGTGTAGAACCTTACATCCTAGTGTAGGTACTGATGTAGATGTATAATCCGTCAACCCTTCACTACAAATCCATACCACATCAGTGGAAGGTAAACACGAAATCTCCTGATGACGAAGAAAGCACATATACCGCATCAGTGGAAGATAAACACGAAATCTCCTAATGACGAAGAGAGTACAGAACGCCACTATAATTCTAAAATAGCGAAGGGCCAGATTACCCTGGTGAGCTATAACAGCAGAGACACAAGATGTCCTGTAAGCAATCCTCTTACTGACTGAGGAAGGTGAAGGTCATGAGAATTCGGCTCTTTCAATGACCTAGTATGATACCGAGGCAACTTAACAGTGGTCGGTTGGAGTATGAGTGGTATACCTCATCTCCGCAGGGCATAATAATGTTTGAAAAACATAATCAACAGTGTAGTATATCTGTTAGAGTTATCTACAAGTTACTTGATTGATGTTACGCTGTATAGTGCATATGTTCTTCATATTTCATAGATGTTGAACTCTTGCTTATTACCAAAACTGCTATTGAATACTTTGAAAGCTTTTACTACTTAAGTTATTCTTTGTTTTGCTTATAAAGCTTCTAGTGGAGAGTTATAACTCTCGCTGGAACAATTATCTAAAAATTGTCTCACCCCGTAGACTTCAACTTTTTAGGTGGTCGTCGAAGACGGAGGAACCGATTTACAGGTGACCAATCCCAGCAGCAGCAGCACCAGGAGCAGCAGTAAATCTCAGGTGGAGATTCAACCTGCTATGTGGTGTAGTTAGAGTTAGTCCTATGTGTCCTCTGTACTCTCAGGTCTTGGAGTTGTTGGTTTGAGATTTTGTTACGAATCTTGAGATTTTGAATCATGATGTGTATAATTACTCAAGAAGTAATTTGACAGAGATGTAAACAGTTTAAATCCTTTTTCTATGAAAAAGGTTTGTGGTTTCAAGCTCTTATCTCAAAAAGTTTTAATTTCCCGTGATTTTTGTCTTCCACTGTTAATCGATTGCTTCTGCTTAAGTTTAAATCGTGTTTATATTGTGGTTTGGAGATCGGAGCCCACATTCTCTAAGTATTTCTGATAATATTTTCTCATGCTGGAATTATAATTATTAAATTATATTTTAGGTAATACTTGAAAACACATCATTCATCTTATTCTTGGGTTTATATAAATCTATATCTTCTTAGTAATGGTTTGATTGTGTTTAGAGTTACAGTTAATGACATGAAAATTTAAATCTTGGCTTAACTGTGTTTAATGTTTTTAAAATGTCATCATTGTAACATTAGTATGCCATTTTAGTTTCTTAGCTAGGTTACTACTCTACTTCTTGGTCGTTGCAGATGTTGACTTTGAGAAGCTAATGCTCTTAGGTTCTCTTGAAGTCAAAACAAGGTTGAACAATAGGGAGGCAGCTCCGAAAGGATGGAATTCAATCTGAAATTCTCCAATTTGCATTTTGGGTGTTGATGGTCCATGTTATCCAAGATTTCTACATTGAAATCAAGCTAGCTGGTATATATTTACAGAAGTTCTTTCATCTGCATGTCTAGAAGGTGTAGAGCACAACCCCCCAATCTATAGGTCAACTATATATCCACCTAGGTTGTTTGCAGACAACACGGGAATTGAGTAGTGATCCCCATGGGGTCGTCATCATATCAACAATGGTTGTGGGGAGATAACAATAATAACTACACAGAGTATCTGGGAAAAGGCAAGTCGATTAAGAATATTATATAATAATTGATCATTTTTCCTATTCTATATATATATATATATAAATATATATATATATATGTATATAAATATATATATATATATATATATATATATATATATATATTGCTTCACATTTGAGCTTCCCTGGATTTGAAGTATGTTTGTCATTATATAGGGATGATTATGTTGATTACTCGGTTAATAACAATATGCTAATCAAGGATATAGCAACAAAAATATTTGAGATTTTGAAACAATCTAGTTGAGGATACCTTACACATGTATGTTTAATTTTGTATGCAAGATTTCATGTTTTCTTTTCTTTCCTCTTATGTTGTATATTCACTTTTGATCTGCTTGTTTTGTGTAGGATTATTTATAAGCCTATACTAAGAGAGATTTTTGCAACAAAACCTAGAATGGAATTCCAACAATGAACCCTAAAATTTTAGGAACAATATGACATGTGTTATCTTCTTTTATAGATACAATATATTTTTTAATATAGTTAGCAATTCTAAACAGTTCTCTATAATACAATAGAAAATTATATTAATATATATATGTATGTATATATATATATATATACTACAAGAAAATGATCTTTCACTAAAAAATATAAATGTAGTGAAAACCCCATATTTGTAGCAAAAAGCTTTTGATTCATTTTTCATTACATATACAAATTGTAGTATATGTGCATATAGCTAAAGGCTATAACTATAATTTTCAAATATGTAGTCAAAAAATTCATTCTCTACATATACATATGTATTCGGAAAAGTAGCTAGACATTATCTTTACATAATTTTATGTAGGCATAATTGTAGCTAAATGTATGACTATAATTGCATATGTCGTCACTATGTAGCAAAAAGATTAAGTTACTACATTTTAGGTGTAGTTAATCTGTAGGGAAAAGCATCAGTTACTACACTTATTTATATGTAGTTAGATCTTACATGTAGCTACATATGAAGTGCTATTTATTACACATACATATATGTAGTGATATTATGCATATATTGTGTGATTTTTTAGTACAAAAGCTCTTTTAGTAACAAAATTATAATAGTTAGACCAAGTTATTCTCATTATGCCAACAATCTTACTTTCATTGATACTGAAATATCAAATGTACATGGGGAGGAGGTATAGCTTGACCCTATTACACAAAGTGTATAAAGAAAAGGATATACATATACTAATGATTCAGTGAGGTCTACACACATCTTGGCAGAAGAGTATGTATCTTTCTCATCCTTTATCATCCTTATTGTCTTCAAGAACCACAACATGGGTTCTTGTTGTTGCCCCATCATGAAGAAGAGCATGTGTCGGATCTAAAATTACAAATAACACAATCTTGATGCTATAACGCAACACTCATGTTGCACTGGACAGAACATGGGCCTCAACTTCAAGGACATATTGATGATTGGATTTGACATGATGGTTGTCAAGCATTCCATCCTATAATCTAGTGACATTTGTTGAATAAAGTACAAAGAGATGGTTACACATTTAATCAAAACTAGTTACTAACAAATAAATGAAAGCATTCAAACTTAAAACATACTAGTATAAGTATTGACATACTTGTAGAATCAAGAGAGGAGAAGCAAATGACAAACCATGTTGAATCTTGGCACCTTGGTTAGATTATCCAAGGTGTGAATGGCAAGCTCCAAATCCTCCCTAAATAACAAATACACCTATCAACCATCTATCTAGATACCACTGTCAAAAGAACTAGCATACAATTATTGATCAGATTTCAAGACTTTCCCACCTCAATATCAATTAGTAGACTTTCAACGGGCACATTAAGCAATGATGGGAACTACGGGTAAAGAATAAGGTGTTCAAAACATTCTTCTAAAATAAATTCTACATAGTCCTTTTAGAAATAGGATGTTAGTTGGCTCGACTGAATTCGATCAATCATGAGGTGGTTGTTGAAGAAAACTTCAAGATTCAGCAACCAACAATCGTTTAGGCATCGGCATTGGAGACCTGCAAAAAATGAGTAGTTACATATTATTAGCTTGCTTCAGTACCAATGAAGCTTCCTGTAGTGGGCATCATGATGCAGGTAAGTCACAAGATCCGTCTACATGACAAAGACATGCATGCAAACCAAGCAGAGAAATACAAACACATAATATAATAACATCAATGGTATGGTTGGTAAGCTACAAGATCAAAAAGAATAGAAAATTCATCTAGCAGGCAAGGGTACATTCCAAATAGATTTTAGAAGTAAGCCCAGATGATAAGACCCTCATGATAAAGAAAAAATCTCTTGTCATTAGGATAACATTGTCTCCTAGTCAAAATATTTCATCAATTTAAAAGTTTCTATCTCCTGGTTAAAATATTTCATCGATTCAAAACAATAATAAACTCCTTCCCAACTCTGAAATCAATGTTGTTGAATACCTAAACACGCCCAACTGTACATTGTTCAAGCATGAGTGATACTAAAAAAATGTTTAGACTTTTATTTATCACGTTATCTGCATTCCTAAATGAATTTTGGTTTTGGTTGGTCTGAATGTTTTGTTCAGATCTAGAATAGACCAGTCCTAGTTCATAACATTTTTGATCCAAAGATTGAGGTAATTAAGTTTGTTTGAGTTAGCTCACATTATATTAGATTGTTAAAATTTAGATCCCCTAAATTGTCTTTCTGCACTCACACAGATGGTGTTAAGAAGAGGAATAAGCTAGCATCTGCCTTGTTGTCATGCTCCCACATGCCAAAGTGGACCACTGATACTTTAGTATAATGTCCGTACAAGTTAATATCTTACTTTAGTATATACTGAAAATAGGGTACAAGTCCTCTTCAAGGAATTTAAAAAACATCAAAGACCTAAGAAAATCAACTTTATCTCCTCGATTCATGTTGCCTTAACAAATGGGTATCATAAAGCATTGGATATTTCGTAGCCATATAAATATGATGATCTGCCTAGCCTAGAAAGTAAAAACCTTCATATTTCCTCACCATCTCAAAGTAATTAGTTCAGGTAACATGTGTGTCCCCTCCCATATCAAATGTGACCATTACATATCCCAAGTTGTAATTCATGAATCAAACATTGGATGAGAATATGTAGGCATCAATTCAAAGAAAACATACAAATTGAAGTTAACTATACCAGAGCCCCTTACTTTTTCAACATGAAAGGGTTAGATAGTCAAGCTCTGTTGGAGAAGTTACAAACTTTGTACTTCATACACATCAACAACTTTGCTAACTATACATTTTTTAGTGGATTTATTCTGAATGCCTCCAGTTTCCTAAAGTTGAAATGAAGTATAAATGTACTGTGAAGAAACACTCAGTGACTAAGAAAATTGATAGGGGAAAAAAATCTAAATATGGCACTGAGTAGAATTTTTCTGGTAGTAACAATATAATTGAGAAATAATACTTAATTGTTGTACTATTTCAACTGTACAACTTGTAGTTAGATTGATTCCTTAATCATGTTTGGCTAGTTGTGTTCAACATGTATCGCGAACAATTTGCAACCTCATAGAACGCATAACATGTATGTTATCAGTTCATAAACTATAGGAGTAATGGGACAACCTCAAAAAGATCAGGATCTAGCAGCATCAAATCCTAAAAGTGTTTGTCAAGTCAGGGGAAAACTCAGTGGCAATAGGAACAACACTATTATTGAAAACAGAGAGAGTGATTGTCCCCAACTCCAGTATTCCATATTATCTTCAGTGAATAACCTATTCCCTCCTTTATTCCAAACTTTTCAGCATGTCCAATACCATGATCAAGGTTTTAAGTTTAGCAATTTAAAAAAATGACATTTAGAAAATAACAAAGCACAATAAAATTCTTTTTAGGTACTACATTATATTGGAAACTAACTATAAATTAACTTCTTATTTACACGGGACAATTTTAACAAAAACGTTCAATTGCATAGGGAGAAGTCCTTCATTTGAGATATGTCCACCACTAGTACATAACTGGCCTTTAGTGTCGGCTATTTAAGGCCTTTAGTGTCAGTTATTAAGTGACACCTATGTGGGCGCCGCTAAAAGCCCAACTGTTACGCGTCGGTTCTCAAACCGATGCCACAACCCTTCGCGCACCACCGAAAACGCGCCAGTAGGGGGGTACAGATGTTGATTATTAGCTTTAAAACTGACGCCATATACCTTCACGCCACAGAAAGGGCGCCATCTGGGGCACTATCGGCGTCGGTTTTTTAGCGATAACTGATGCCATCTCACCCGCTGCCACGACCGTGCTGGCCAGCACAGCCATGGTGTCTGGTCCGCTGCCATGGTCGTGCTGGCCAGCATGGCTATGGTGTCTGGCCCACTGCCACGACTGTGCTGGAAATCACAGTCGTGGTGTCTGGCCTCATTAGGGAAATCGACATCGGTTACTAGTAGGGAAACTGACACTTTAACCATTTGTCGTCAGTTTTATACACATAACCGACCCTATTTTATGTTTTTTTTCTGTCAGTCTGCAGACCTACTGTGGTTGGTCGTAGGATGAGAAACCTGCAGTTTAGTTATGAACTGTTGGTTTTACGACATCTATTGATATCAGCCAACAACAGGCCACAAACCTAAAAAATTAACAACATAAATGTTCACACATTTAGCAACCTGCAGTTCCATTCTATTTTCACACATGTAAAAACATTCATGTAGCAATCTATAGTTCCATTCATTTTCACATTCACACATGTTGAAACATTCATATAGCAACCAACAGTTTCATTCATTTTCACTCAGACACATGTAGAAACATTCACACATATTATAATTTAGAAATTCATTTACAAAATATCATTCCTTAGTCATTATTCACTGTCAACAACCCAATTATATATTAAAACCCCCACTACTTGTATGGTTGTTGCCCATCCTTCTCTTACATCATTTAATTCTTTCATCATATAGGGAGCATGTACATCTGGTAAGGCCTTTCCTGTAGTGTGGTCAGTTTTAAACACCTGCAAAGAGAATGATGTATATATATAATTAATAATATATAAATAAGAGTGATATATTTCATATTATATAATGAGACTATATATAATACCTCAGGAATGGTATCGATGTCCATTGTGGCATATTTGATAATCGTGTATATAAATCGAATCACATAGTATGCACATGCCCATCTGTTGTCTTGTCTAGGACACTATAAATTGATACAAAATATTAAAAAATACAACTAATTAAGCATTGTTCAAATAAATAATATATACATTACAGTCGGGAACTTACTTCTACGTTTTTCCAAATTATTTGCTGGTTCTTTTTCCTGCGGACCTTTCCTCTAGACTTTTTGAACTCATCTAAACCCCTACTCGTTAATGTAACTCAGTACATTGCATAATTAGATAGTAATGTAATAACATATGTTAACATATATGAAAATGAAATATTTCTCACCGAAATAATGTCATTTTCATTTTGTGTCCATATTTTGAATTCAATTTAGTCCCCTTAGGATCTAGATAATAGACAGTGAACGTCTCGGAGACAATAACTAGTAACTCCAAATGCATACCACTAGAGGTAAAAAAGTTAAAAATTAATAACTCAAAATCCACAATAAAAATGTAATATTCTTAAGTCCAAATTATAAGCAAAGTAAACTTACTCCACATTGAATGGAGCTATTATCACCGTCTTTTTATTTTGAGAAAAATTTGTAAAAGCATCATAGCAGTATTGTTGAACTGACGGAGGGTCTTTAGCTACTAGACTAATCAAATATGGAATAAAAAATCCTATATGTTCGAATGCAAAATATGTACATATGTTATCTAAGTAGTTGCAAAACATGTATTCGTATGCATTAATAAATAAGAAACCAGATCACCAGATCCTACACAAGGTATATGGATGTATAAAGAAGATATCACCTTATCCATACCTCTATCACAGATGTATTCAGCCAATCATATTGAAAGAACTCCAAAATATCTTGTATAAATAGGTTGATTTCGTATGATTGACCTGCAACATATTTATCTATAGAAACAGTTATAGGGCAATGTATATCATGTTCGCCTAATCATATTGACATACCCCTATAGTTAGGACCTAACGGGATAGGTAGGTCATGTGGAAGACAACTTGGTAATGTAGGAGGTGGAGGTGGAGGCCTAGATGTTGTGGGTGTCTTCTTTTTAACCTGTATATATATATATATAATTTCAGATCAACTGACATCATATACACACACTAACAATTTAACGTAATGTAAATTTACCATACAGTTTCAGTATAGAGGACATCCTCTTTTGGCCACAATATCACTCTACCTTCTGCCTCACCAAGCATTTCACAATCTAGGTGGGCATATGGCAATGGAAGATCCATCCACTTGGAGAATATATGTAGCGGGCTCACACGAACCCAACCAGCTGGTAATGGAGACCCATGAAACATTTCCCCTGGTAGGGATTGGTAAGTCGTCACCTCTACAACGACAAATTCTTTACTTTTTAGATGGATGGCTTCAACCCCTACAAATTTTTGTGTAAAGAATTTTATATACATATATACATATCATCTTGAAAACATATCATCTTGAAAAGACTAGTTATTATGTCATAAAAATACTTACAGTGGATGTTCTAGGTGGTGGGTCTATAGGATTACTCCAAACCTCTGCAGTAGGAGTAGAGCGGGACGCCATAGGTACTGTCTGCTGAGTGGTAGTCTGAGATGCCTGCCACTTGCTCAGTGCTTCTTCGAGTTTCCTATCAGCTAGCTTATCTACATATACATGGATAAAAGAAACGTTAGCTTCTGATTATTGAATTCTCTTTTACAGTAACATTATAAAGAAAGAATAGGTTACCTCTTCTTGTGAAAGTCCCACTTTTGGGATATGTTTGCGTTGGGATGGCCCGAAGAACGCTTTGATGCCCACACCACCGCCGGAAGCCCCAACACGTCCAGGATGCTCTGGGTTACCCAGAGCAACTGTCAATTCATCCCTTGTGCCCTCAGAGATGAACTTGCCTTGTTTCCTCAGCTCGTGCAGCTCCCGCTAATCATCAAAACAAAATATTTTAATTAAGTAAACACCAGAAATAATCAATATTCGAACGATTGCTCTAAGAGTTGTATTTTACCATTTTTGTAGTCACCTCAGTAGTTGCGGGCTTCCTTATTTCTCCCTTCTTATTTTGCCTCCCAGCTATCCAGACATCATGGCGAGGCATAGGTGTGCTACCTATAGTAGAGGACTCCTGAGTAGCAGCAGACTGAGCAGTAGCCTCAGACTGTAGTCTTTGGCGAATGCATGCATACCACTTTGGACCCATTGTGTGGTCATGCACATTCAGTGCACGCCTTGCTTTTTATGCCTCATTGAGGGCCTAGTTAGTATGCTATTAATGATTTGGTTAGTAACACTAAATGTTAATCTTGAATAGGTGAATACAATGTATATTAAATAAATTGGGAGTGATGCCTAATACCTTTAATTCATCAGTTTGTCTTGAAGAAACAAATGTGTCCCATTCTTCTTGGTCCAGGAAGTTCCACTGTTTTGTGGTTGTCTTATTCCTCCTGTCACCTTCTTTTATGTATTCTCAGGTGAGATTTTTCCTATAGTTCCTTAGGACTCTCCCACAATGTTGCATCACACATTTACGATCCAACTTTTCATCCAATTCAAATATACTCTACAAAATAGAATTGTTATTAACTAGTATCCAAAAAATTAGTAATCTAACAAATAGAATTGCAAATTAATAATAACTCACGCATAAATCCTTGCATATTACGTCTTTCTTCCCCTTAGGAACTTTATACCAAGAATCTATCTTACAACCGCAATGGCTACGAGTAACATACCCAAGATATGAAACAAACGAATTGTGATTCACTCCAATTGCATTTTCTGCATTATCAAAATCCACAACAAGTTTGGGTCTATGGCCCCTTTGCGCTATTAACTTCTTCATCATAGTGATTCCCCTTCTCTTGTCAACTTTTTGGTGCTTCTCATCAAGTGCCTCAAGTGCTTCAGAGGGTACATTTGCATCATCAACCTAAAATTTGACAAAATAAGCACACTTACAGGATATAAATAGAAATGGACATATAGATATAAATATATGATATATATTTTTAAAACTTACATTGTGAGGTGGCACATCGATGTCGTCACCCGAATGATAATCATCAGCACGTTCATCAAGAGAATGCTCAGCCATCTGAAAGTTCACATTCACATTGTAAAGTTCACATTGTAAAGTAATTCATATTGTAAAGTTCACATTAACATTGTAAAGTAATTCACATTGTAAAATTCACATTGTAAAGTTTACATTCACATTGTAAAGTAATTCACATTATAAAGTTCACATTGTAAAGTAATTCACATTGTAAAGCTCACATTGTAAAGTTCACATTCACATTGTAAAGTAATTCACATTGTAAAGTTCACATTCACATTGTAAAGTAATTCACATTGTAAAATTCACATTCTAAAGTTCACATTTAGAAAAATAAAACATATAATATAAACATGCTTCTAATATTGCAATTTTCTATCAATTAACAATCTTTCATTGTGATCTCTGCGCACATACAAGTCATCATTAGCTTCAATATTTGATGGTGTTGGCAACCCAACTAAGAATGGGCTGGAGTCATCATACTTATCATAGTACTCTTCTTCATCTATAGGATCTTCAATGAACTGTCTTTTACCATGAAGAACAACTGACCATTTATCATTTACAGGATCAACGAGATCAAATACTTGTTTCGCCTGTGATGCCAATATGAATGGTTCACCCTTCTCCCCAATCTTTTCAAAGTTCACTAAAGTGAACCCCAATTTATCCACTATAACTCCTTTGGTGTTACCAACCCAATTGCATTGGAACAGCGGAATTCTGAAATCTGTGTAGTCAAACTCCCAAATGTCTTCAATGACACTGTAATATGACATTTTAGCTTCACGTGGACTCTTATCCTTTGCACTTGCAAAAAACATAGTCGACGCTTTAAGGGTGACCCCACTATTTTGAACGAAACTCTTATCATCTTGGCACTTTGTGAAATATGTGAATCCATTAATGGCATACGCTTCATAAGACATAACATTGAATTTTGGTTTAAAGGCGAGGCATTTGATAGTTTCAGTAATATCATCTGGTGTTTAAGATTGTTGATGTAAGACTTTATCTTCGAACCACTTAATAAATGTCTTGTTATGCTCTCTAGCAAGCCACATTGTATTGTCTTGAGGGTATTTTCTCTTGATGAAATTGGTATGTTCCTCGATATAAACACTCACTTCGTCCATGTTGTGTAAAAAATACAAGTGACCTTGTTCCAACTACTCACGGCTGATTACTTTCACTGTGATCCCAAAATTCCTTTGCTAAATATGCTCCTCAATATTCTTGTCATTACCAGGAGTGTCATTACCATTGAGAAAGTCATTGCAAAAATCCATAACCTATCTCACCACATAACCCTCAATAATACTCCCTTCAAGCCGATAACGGTTTCGAACATCACTTTAAAAACACTCATGTATCGTTCAAAGTGATACATCGAATGCAAGAAAACTGGTCCCAACATTTTCACTTCCCTAGTCGAGTGGACAACAAGATGTACCATGATATAAAAGAATGATGGAGTAAAATACATATCAAGCTGGCATAGGGTAACAACCACTTCTCTTTGCAAATTATCAAGAGTATCAGGTTCAATAACTTTGCTACACAAACTGTTGAAAAAGAAACAAAGTCTGGTGATTGCAAACCTTACATGATTTAGTATTATAGATCTAATTTCCACATGCAATATTTGTTTCATTAGAGTGTGACAATCATGAGATTTAAGACCTATCAACTTCAGATATTTCATTGATACCAATCTATGGTTGTTGGATGAATAACCTTGTGGCACCTTAACATTTACCAAACGTTCACAAAAAGCTTTCTTCTCCTTTCTAGACAATGTGTAACAAGCGAGAGGTAAGTATGTTCTCTGATTTCCCATTTCAGGAAATTCTGTTAATTCTGACCTTATTCCCATTTCATGTAGGTCCAGTCTGGATTTTATCCCATCTTTAGTCTTACCTGGTATATTCAACAAAGTACCAATGACACTATCACAGATATTTTTCTCAACGTACATGACATCGATACAATGCCTGACTGTCAAAGAACTCCAATAAGGAAGATCCCAAAATATTGACTTCTTCTTGAATAAATATTTGTCACTCCGTGTGGCCATAGTACATTGTGATCTCTTACCAAATTCATTGACAAAGTCTTTTACTCTTTCATAAACAACCTCCCCTGGTATAGGTTTAAATGCACTATGTTCCTCATTCAATCCCTTGAATACTTTGCGCTTCCTACGATACGGATGGAATTTTGTAAGAAACCTTTGATGACTGAGATATACAGTCTTACCGCCATATTTTAGTCTTATTGAATCAGTGTTCTCTTCATATATAGGACACACTTTATCTCCTTTGACACTATATCCAGACAAATTCCCATATGCTGGAAAGTCATTAATAGTGCAATATAACATAGCATGAAACGAAATGTCTCTCTTCGTGAAGCATCATAGGTCATCACACCTTCACCCCAGAGTTTCTTTAAGTCAACAATCAGAGGTTCAAGATAAACATCGATGTCATTTCCAGATTGTTTAGGGCCCGATATCAACAACGACAACATTACGTACTTATTTTTCATACACATCCAGAGAGGAAGATTGTATATAACAAGCATGATAGGCCAAGTGATATGTTGGTTGCTCAATGTCCCGTACAGATTCATCCCATCTGTACAAAGCCCAAGTCTTAGATTCCTGACTTCTTCACCAAATTTAGGGTACAATAGATCAATCTTCTTCCACTGTGCAGAATCAGACGCATGTCATAGGATCCCATCATTATTATTCTTAAATCTGCATGCCACCTCAAATTCTTCACATCTATTAGATTGACAAACAAGCATTGAAACCATGATATTATAGGTAGATACCACATCACCTTGGCAGGAGAACCAGTTTTGGACTCCCCCGAACTCGTCAATTTATACCGTGATGCACCACATTTTGGACAATCTTTCAAATCCACATAGTCCTTTGAAATATTACACAATCATTTGGGCATGCGTGTATCTTCTTGGCATCCATTCCCATTGGGCACAACAATTTCTTTACCTGGTATGTTGAGATTGGCAGCTCGTTTCCTTCAGGAAGCATTTCTTTCAACAAAGACAATAATGACATGAAGCTTTTGTCGCTCCATCTATTGTTAGCTTTCAACTTATACAATCTCAGCACAATGCTAAGCTTTGTAAACTTAGTATAATGATATCTTAGCATCATGCACAATGTTTCTAAAAATGAGAGGTGGATTGGTGTGCTCTACCCCACAACTATCCAGTATCGCATCAACGATGTCAACTGGAACTGGTTCGTTCACATCTACATCATCAGAGGCAATTTATTCTTCCACACAAGTAGTGCTATCGACATCCAGTAGTTTCAGGTTTGAAATCTCTTCGTGCGAGTGCCATTCTGTATAGCCTTGTATAATCCCGTTGTGCATGACATGAATTTTGATTTCATCACCAGTGCTGACTTTCAAGTTGTTACCACAATGCCTACATGGACAATAGAACCTATCTCCAGGTTGTTTCCTATGTTCCTCGACAAATCTAAGAAACTGGTCAAGACCAGAAATAAACTCTGGGGTGTAGTGATTGTGAATGGACATCCATGATCTATCCATTCCATGATCAAAGAGAAAACAAGTATATATTATAACAAGATTAGGGTCTACGGTTAACAGATTAATGTTTTTGCATGGTTAAAACTTTAGGCCAACAAGTACATGTGTTGTCATTCTTATATATAATAAATGTGTACCACCTATCTCATTCTTGAACACCTAATCTCACTCGTAAGTTTATAATGTCTATTGGGTTTTCAAGAAAATTTTGGCAGCATTTCCCCGCTGCTCTCTAAGTGCATATGAACTTAGAGAACAAATGGGGAAATGCTGCTGAAATTTTCTTGAAAATAAAATAGGCATTATACACTTACATCCTAAGTGAGATTAGGTGTTCAAGAACAGTCCCAAACTGGGGACTATCCAAGATTTACTCCTAATGAGTAAATCTTGAACAAGTTTGTAGGTCAACAAATACATGTGTTGTCATTCTATAACATTGATTTCAACATTTTGAGTGTCCATGCATGTTCATCATCAAGATAAATATTACACATAAAGTAGTATGACCTAGGGATTGAGAGATTCATAATTGATTTCAAAATTTCAAACTAGCTCATGCATTATCATCAATCTACATCACATATTAGGGATTCATGTAGATGTTAGGGTGACACATCGACACATCACTACAAAATCAGAGATTTAATATTAGGGTTTTAATATCTTACATAGATTGATCACAAGATTTCATCAATATAGTTAATTCAAGATTATGGTGAAATGTGTATTGGGGTTTTAATATCTTAATTCAACATGCATCAAAAATTTACAGAATTAGGTAAAGCATTAGTATTCAATTACAAATGTATCTTCTTCTTCATGATCCTTCCTTACCAAATGGATAAAAGCTAGGCACAACATGTGGGTTGGACACAGCGGTTGTGGATGTGCTGGACAGCACGGCTGTGTGGATAACACGGTCGTGCTAGCCAGCACGGTCGTTCTGGCCAGCGCACAGCCATGGCCACCATGTCCAGCCCACATGCAACTCATGCCTTGTTTTTATCAATGCATTTTGGTAAAAGTGGAGCAGGAAGAAGAAGGGTGGAGGAAGAAGAAGAGGTTAGGTTGGAGGTAGGTGATTGTACCAGTGAAAAGCTTAAATGTTGTAGGGAGTTTCCTTGTCAGAGAGAGCAGGAGCAAAAAGCAGTGAAGCAGGCGGCGACCATGTTGGGTTCGGTGACGGTCGTCTGAGCAGCGACTGCCGGAAGGAGCAAGGGAGCGGTGACTAGGGGACCAAAGCGGGGGCCAGAGCAGCCACGGTCGGAAGGAGCAGGGGAGCAGCGACCAGGGGACCAGAGTGGGGGCCGGAGCAGCGGCGGTTGGAAGGAGTAGGGGGAGCGGCACACAAGGAGCAGGGGAGCGATGACGGCACGCAAGAAGCAGAGGAGGGGAACCGACGCTGGAATTGCGAGACCCTAGATCGACAAAATTGACAATGAAACAGAGAAAGGGGAAGATCCAGGATCGCGCAGGTGCTATTAACTGCACCATAGGTGTCAGTTGTATAAATAACCGACACCCAAGAATGAATGGTGTCGGTTATCTAAAAACACCGACACCTAACATCTTAAGTGTCGGTTGATAGTAACAAATCGACATCCAATTGGACCTTCCTTTACCCTAATTTTTTTGGTCGGGACGGCGCGCGCACCCTTATCACATCGGTTATGCTAAGACAACCGACGACCATATTGGAACTTTTGGCACAAATTTTATTTTCATTTAGTGTTGGTTATTAGGTAAAACACCAACGTTGTATCAGATACTTTGGCGCAATTTTTTTTGCTCAAAAAAATTGGATTTCGCGGGCTACTTTAGGCGTCGATTTCTTTTCTTCAACCGACACTGAATGAAAAGTGATACTCGTGTCTGGATGGTCTTCAAATATAGACGTCGGATATCCTTATTAACAGATGTTTAATGTTAACATCATCAATTCTACTAAAAAATTGAGGCCTCTAAAAGTGACGTTGAACGTTGTTTCTGTAGTAGTGCACACATCTTCTTATGCATGAAAACCTATCAAAAGTATCACATTTCTCAAGATTATAGTTATTTATGCCTTCCATGTAGCCAATATTAGATTATTAGTGCATCCTATATAACAAGAATATGTTATGTGCACACTTATACTAATTAGATTATTAATTCATATATGTGCTTACATAATCCATAAATGTTTCATCGGTTACTCCTCTTTGTCTTCTTCTCGTTCAAGTCAATGACAACCTGAAAAGACAAAATCGACATGTCAAAATGTGAAATTTCATTTTGGGAATACATAGTGAAAATATGAACCCAATAGCAACTTGAAGTAGTTGTAAGTTTGTGGATGACAGATTAAATCATAGAGGTGAAATGTAGACATTGGTACCAGTGATTACCACTAAAAATCTAGGAATCACCTTCTACTGAGTTAGTCTAGGACATGCCCAAATCTTCCTCATGCACTGTCAGCAGTTGGTTCCTTCAAATGCATCCTGTAAGACTTTGGTAATGTGATGACTAGATGTATTACCATAGGGAAGTTCAGGAACAATGCAATTTTTTCTAATCACAGTCCCAACCCAGCTTCTATGTTGGCTGGTATGCACATGTGAGCACATTAATCCATTGGAAGAAGTGACCAATCCCATTTTTAGGCTAATTCTTGTCCCATAGAAGACATTAATTCATTAACACCATAATGAGAACCTTGAAGCTGAGAAGCTATCGAGAGAATGCTTATGACTACTAATGTATCCACATGGGGTGCTTTACTTGGTGCTTGCAGTAAGTACAATGATAATAAGTGTTAGAGAGTTGGTAGAAAGGTTATTGAGTTTGATCCACAAAAAAGCAGATTCCTTGAGCATAATGAAACAATACATTTACTATGTAAATCAGTAGATCAAGGTATAACTAGAAAACAAATTGGTTAGATACCTATAGAGAGCCTATGAGAGACAGAGCAATCACTATTGTTTCATAGAAGAGAAACCCTATCGAAACTAACAAATTGACTCTTAGCAGCAAGTTTTAGTAATCTTTAATTCTTGCAAACTAACACTTCAAGTTTTACCCAAACCAATTAGCTGTCTTCTTTTTTGGTGTAACAAGTGTGCCTCGCACTTTTTTTCCTTTTATTAAGTTTATAGATTTGTATAGAAGTATACAAGAAGTATAGGCAACGAAACCTACATAAAAATAAAACAAAGGCTATACAAATAACCTATATAAGAATAGAAGTAAAGAGCATCTTTTTGAAGACAAAAACTAAAAATTCTACCAAGTTTTTGTATTAGGAGAGTATAATGAAGTAGAGAACAACCAAACAAAAATTTGATCATGTATTGGAAAGAAAAATTGAAAGCTTAGATCAGTAGATTTTTCATTGCATCATTGCACGTGCACTACACAAAGATTCAGATGAATTGAGACAACAAGATCTATCAGCTCAAGAAACTATACTTCTGCTACAAAGAATAGAAGAAATTTTCAAAGGAAATAAAAGATTTTCTTCTGGAAATATGACCATGTGAAGTACCAGTATCAACTAACTCCTGAGGTTAAATACAATTCAACTTATAGAAAAAACATTAGTATCCCAGTCTCATACAAAGGCTCAAATTGACTAACTCTGTACATCATTTGCTCAAGCATTTTGGTTCAAATTGATTCAAGACAAAATAAACAAGTATTGTTTTAAGACAACTAGATACATAATGAAAACAAGAATTGAATAAGATGGAGCCTACAAAAGAACTCATACCTCAACTGAAATGTATCCAAAACTTGAAGCATGTATTGCAAATTCAGCTCCAGCAAACTACTGTTAAATTATTAAGACCTCAGAATAAAGATGCAACTTTTAAAATCAGATCTTGCCATTCACTAATTGATCGAATAAGAATCTACATAGAAATTTTAAAAATAATTAATCACAAGTCATCCCAGAAAACAAAATTCTCCCCTATCAAACTAATAGCTCCAGGCATATGGTTCAGATCAACTCCAGAGAATATAACATGTGAAGTTTCAATTTAGAACATCTGACTTCCATAGATCACAGAAGGAATACCGGGAGGGTTTAACTTTGAACATTAAATAGATATCATATACATAAACTAAAAAAGCTTCCTGAAACTTAGAGCGTTTAATACAAAATAGATAAAATCATGCCAACATACTTTAGGTCAGTACTCAAGATTTTAGAAACAAGATCAACCTTCAAAACTAGGACTCATCCCTTACAACAAAAATCTCAGGAAAGAACAAATTCGAGCCATGTTTAGTTTTCTATATAAAGCATAACTAGAAACACAAGTGAACCCAGAATAACCAAAATTATTACTAGATAATTATCTCAGAGATGATCTCAGAAGGCATCATAAATTAAACAAAAATGCAATGAACATAATTATGAAGTATAGTCTTTATAAGATCTAAGATTGGTTCCACGACACACAACTTCCCATAATTTCCCCTTTGAAATAATACTATCATTTCTTTGCATCTAATATCATAAAGAATAAAGTAGCAGAGGACTTATGGTTATCCTCTCTATTTTGAGTCAATGAATTCGAACAATTTTTCTAGCCTCACAAAAACTATCCGAAAAAAATGCACAACCTGCATTGTTGCCCTCAGTTGCATCAGACCCCCCTACATCATTGGGCAATGGGAACCTCGAGGAAGCAACACACATCCCAATCTCCTAGAAGTACTGCTATGTTCTTGGCATCTAGTCATGCTATATCAACTATGAAAAAGAGAAACATTCCATAATCTCTTGAGTACCTAATAAGAGAAGATAGATATTATACAAATAGGGGTTTCTAGCAGATGCACAAACAACCAAAATCAACAACCAAAATCTCTTCAAACAAATAGTGGTTCAACTAGACCAAAAACCAGACTCCCCCTTACCAGAAGCACCAACGAGACTGACCATATATAGCCTCATAAGAACTAAGAAGGAACCTTAAGGAGTATAGGAAAAACATAATGAGAGAAAGAACATGTCAACAAGCCTCCAAAAGCCTGATTCTTCAACAACTCCTGATGAAACCAACCCAACCAAAGTACCTCACATCACAAAGGGGTTTTGTCAAACTCTAGAAAAATAGAAAGAGATGCATCATCCGATTAAGACCAGAATAAATAAGGCACAAAGCAACTCTTGCCTACCCACTCAATCATCAAATTTCCTTAAAACAAGAGGACCAAAAGACTGAATAGAAGCTAGTCAATCTCTCAACAAAATAACAAAAGCTCAGAGGAATTCAAAAGACCACTATAGGAAGTGATGTATATTTAGCAAATTCAAAGAGAACCCACTTGATATATCTTCAACTAAATAAGCTATTGAACTTTGAAGAAAACCTTTGGAAATGCATAGATGAGACATATATATACATTGAAGAGTTCCAATCTAGTTGGTACCTTCTTTGTTAATAAATATGACTTGATTGGTAGTGCAAGGATTCATTTATTGTATGGTATACAAAAGTAGGAGGTCATTGTATAATTCATAGGTTGTTGCTTTGATAAAATGTCCCCAGCTCATAGATCTAAGAACATGAAATATTATATATACCAATACCCCTGTATATATAGTCAAATGTAGTTGTGCCTACTGATTCACAAAAGGAAAGCCAAAGAATGGAAGTCTCAAGAGGACCAATAGGAGTTACTAAAATGAAAGAGACAATAGATACATTCAGCACACATCAATAAATCCCAAACTAATCAACTATGAATCATTTTGTTTAGTTGAATAAATATTCATCTCCATGAGCACCAAGACATCTAGGATACATTATGAAATGAAAATCCATGTTCATATGAAGAAGAACCCAGAGATAATTCACTTCCTTCCTTCATAAGACATACATACTACAATATGTGTCTAAGTTATAATCTGGAAACTAGATAAGATTTTCCAAAAACTAGATAAAAAGCATAGAACTCCAGAAAATTAGAGAAAGATGTGTTCGTTAATTAGGCTTGCAAACCCGAGGTTCTAACCAGAGCTTCAAAACTAAGAATCCAAAGCCCTTGTTCAAATAATGAAAATCAAACAAGGCATTTCCTACCATCATAGGGAATACACGCTGAAAAATGTAAAAGAGGCTTACACTAAAATTCAAAATTATATGTTCAGGAGATCAAAATAAGTTGTGCACAACTCCATAAAATAGAAAGTTTAGAAACTCATGCTTCAAATCCAAAGTCTCTTAAAAAGATCTAGAAATTAAAACAACTAAAATCTTCAGTTCAGATAAGAGAGATCTTCCTGAAACAAAAAAAAAACTCTGGTTTTCATAACTATCCTAAAAGCAATTTGATGGGAAGCTCAGACTTCTTCAACTAGAAAAATAAAATCATGTGAAACTTATTTTTTAAGAGAACTAATTGAATTAGATGGTGAGGTGATTGGTCATTACTTTTGATACTTGGACCTATCTCGGTACAAGTTTCCCTTTAACTATATTGATGTGTGGGGTCACATGATTTCTATTGAGTTTTTGTGTTGCAATTTTCCCATGGTCAAAGCCACAATACGAAGAGTTGTGTTTGAAGTAGATAAAGAATGTTGTCGTGCCATGTTGGTGACTAATTGGTTGTTGGTGGCTTTAGTTGGTACATGCCATACGATTACCCTTTGTACATTTTTCATCCAACATCTGTGTTAGAACAAAAATGTTGCACTCTATATTTTTTATGAGTTAGAATTCAATACCAACTTCAAACACACCATACTTTTATAGGAAACCAGATGTATTTCTTATAAAGAACAAGAAGATAAAATCTTATAAATAAAATCAGAAGCATGAAATTGAATAACACCAAAGTACAAGTATTAATCATGAATCAAATAATTAAATAGACTCTCTAACAAGTTTAATGTGTCACCATAAAACCATAGACACTAAAATTCCATTAGAAAAGACATATGCTTAACCAATTGATCACTACCTTGCCACATGTTCTAGTAAGTTGTAAGAACATTGTCTCTCTTAGTAACTCTATTTGTGTCACAACACCAGATGTCAATTCTCCAATATGTTTAATGTATTTCTCTGGAAATACAAGCTATACACAAACTAATGAAATAGAGGCATATGGACCCAACTAAAGCATAATTAATGTAGAGATAATGTAACACATAGAGATAAAAAGAAGAAAAACCATTCTTGTGGTGACTAACCATCTATGTGGTGATGGAGCTCTTTATTTCTTCCTATTTGGTACAATCAAGTTGTAAATAACAATCATAATTTGTATCATCATCCAAGATTTGTGCACCTCAAGATTGTAAAATAAAAACTTGAACTCTTTCTTCAATGTTTTGACAATATTTCCTTTCCTTTCATCTACATTTTCACTCCAAGCATGTTTTCCTCTTCCAATGGCATAGAACTTACTTCTACAATTGAGAAAGGGAAGTCTGAAGAATGCAAACTTTGGAAATAGTTGGAGAATATATGAATAAGATTTGAACTTTAGAAATTGAACCACAAAAAAGCGAAGTGCTTGGCCTTAAATTAGGAATATACCTTCCCTAAAAATAAAATAAACACACCAAAAGGATAAATATTGGCTAGATATGGTAAAAAGCACATGGATACTAACATAGTTCAACCAACCTATGTGATTGAGTAAGAAGCATATCTACTTCCCATAATAATGTGATGATCACTTCAAGTACCAACCATAATAAGTCATGGCTAACTTGCCAAGATATTTAACTTTCCCCTTATGAAACGATAAAATGTAGGTCACACTGTGCTTATGCATCTTAGTGCATGTCAAGCTAAAGGACAAACTATTCATGTTTTTATAATGTTCAATAAGAGAATGAACTTAGGTCTCAAATATAAAAGGGGTAGTCCCCCTTTACAACTTAGACAATCATGGATATTATATGGAAAGATAATGATGAGTAAGAAACCAATCAAAAACCTTACTAAAATTTTCATTGACATTAAAACACCCAATTTGATCATGTTATTCCTATAGAAATATGCACCATTGAACATGATGGGCACATGAAGTATATGTGATGAACATATACAATACTATACATCCTATGATTTGTCTTCATCATAGAGTAAAATAACAACAAAGCTGCAATGCCTAATAATCTATGCTCTGTGGTTTAGAATTTGATCTTTTACCTTGAGGTCAATTTTTCCAATTAGAACTTAAAAATGTAACGATCTAGGTTACTTACTAAAATCATTTCCATATGAAAATAAGATGTTTTCAATAATATGAGCTTTCTATTAATTACACGCTTCACTGTAAATGGAAAACAAGATAGAAGGAAGAAAATATGACTACAAGAACAAGGTTGCTTCAGAACATTCATAATAGTAGTTAAAAAAGCTAGTTCTTGTGAGAGATACATTTGAGAGAATAATGGCGACAAATATGGATGGGATGGCCATAGGATACAATCCAAAAAATAACACAAAATCATTGAGTTGATAGAACAAATTCCACTTCAAGAAAACATATTTCACTAAGACTTGCTTCCAAAAAGCTTAGAAGGATATACTTGTAGAACATCTCAATACAATCCCAATTTACTTTAACAAGTCTTGCAACCAATACTTTGTATTGCTTTCATCCTTTACATCCTTTGTCATTATTAACTTGTATAGAAATTGTGGCCAGGTTCATACACTTTTCTAGATAATGGTAAGGATATCATGTCCCAACAAAAGTTGCATTAAGTAGCCCGAGTCTTGTAGCTTTCTTGAGATTAACAATAAAATATTTAATATCTCTCTACAAAGGCCCTTAACATGGCCTAGCCCCAACTTTGTGTGTCCATTTTTTATTCTTAATAACCCTACAATAACTCATACATTCATAAAGGGTACTAGCAGTTAGAGTATACTTCATTCTAGAATTATAACAATAACTATAGAATGTAAAGAAACCAAATGCAACACACATTCTATAGGATAAGCTAACTTGAAACTTCTTAGATTTTTCCACATATTCTTGATTTGCCTCATTGGTATTCATTGTATGTACTACCATGTCAGGTGCAAAAGGAATCGAAGAAAAGTAGATTCAATAAGTATTAATATATCATTTCTCTGTTGGCAACTCATATCTATAGGTGTTTGTAGCTTGTACTCGCCCAAATTTGATTGGAAGCCACATTTCTCCAATTTATTTTGTATTTAGTGTAGCCAAAACTCTGTATCCATAACCATAACCTTACCTACGTAATTGACCACACGACATTGATCCAGTTGTGATGCGAGCCTCTACTATTAATTGGTCCACAAACCATAACCCATCATCTGGATCTCAAAAGATTTGATATGTTTATATATAATTAAATTCCCACCCACTTAATCACCCCTAAATTAAAGAGAGGTAGCATAAAGAAGACATAATCCAACATTACAAAGAAGGAAAAACCATACAAGTAGAAGCTCCTCTGGACCAATATACATTGTTCTGGAATATAATCTATGCAAACCCTTTGTATGTGTCTTTGATGATGGAGGTCGTGATCCTTGGTATTCTGGGGAGCGTTTTCCAAGTGATGGAAACTGAGGTCGTAGATGCTTTTTAGATTATACTTGACAAAGAGCATGATTGGTGTTTCATAATAAGAAAAGAAAATTCCATTGAGAGTGACCCTCCTTATGCCATTGATAACCATAGGTGGGAGGCTTTGCTGGATATAGGTCCATTATATGTTGATTTGGAAATATCTAAAGAAGCTCTATGGGTTTGAACAAGCGGCTGACGCTCAGTTTCGACTCGGTAGATAGATAGAATCATGGGGGAAGATGATAGATTAGGTTAATTAGCAACACTATTAACGTTTTGAGCATCTGTTACTGTAAAAAAACCATTTCTAGAGAAGAAGTACCAGTTCACAAACCTTATGGTCCTTTCTTGGTTGATACAGAAGTACTTTGTACAGGTCATGCGGAGCATCCGACAGGGTCCAGTGGATTCCCCATTGCAATTGAGTAGCAGAACACAATGACTGTTGTAAGGAGTCTCAAGGACTACATGGAGAAGCGCAGGATGGCACCGACATGGTAGTTAACATTGACATTCTAGTCTGTGGTGAGGGAGAAGGAGTAGAACTTCCCGACGTAGATGCTGAGGCTGGTGTAGTTCTGCTGTGACGAGTAGGACACTTTCATCTTGACGACCACGATGTTGTGGTTTTGGATCCAAAAGTTGGGGTTGATGGAGACGCCCAAGTTGGCAGCTAGAAAGGTTGAGCATAGGGATCGATAACATAGGAGAAAGAGTATAAGGCCAATGAATTGGTCAACTCTTGTAGTGGGGAGGAATAGCATCGCTAGAGAAGGGGGGTTTTGGTAGAGAAATCAAGTGTGTGAAAATAGTTTCGAGGGTAGGAAAGTTTTGAGTTTTTTTCATTCCATGTTTAAAATCTCAAAAAAGACATAAACATTGACCTTTGGTATTGTAACATAAAACTAAAATGTAGTCTTTATGTGGTTAAATATATGAGACACATTTGGTTACATTTATGCTAACGTATATGCAATTTGTAAATAAAAGTGTGTTCTAATTACATATAGTAATTTTATAGACACAATAATTATAGTTAAATCATATTTTTTATAGTGTTATATATAAATATTGTTTTTGTCCATGTTTTACTATGCTAGGACATTAACAGTATACAACAACTTACCTATAAATTTATTTTTCCCTTTAATAGGAATACCATCCAAATTCATCCAATGTTATATGCTCAATTCAGAGCAAACAAGAACTACAATGAGGTCCTCAAATGGCCTGATACAGATACACTATCAAAATTAAATTGGATAACAATGGCGATGGAGGTATATCTTTGAACTGATATCATATATGACTAAAATGTATTACTTTGACTCCAAATATATGTATGTGTGTGTTTGATTAGTAGATCATGCAGATTTATTGAATGAATTTATTGGCTGAAAAATATGATTGTTTTCTTCATTTAATAAAGGCTTTCTCTAAGTATTTCTGATAATATTTCCTCTTGTTGGGAAGAAATTATAATTATTTGAATTATCGGTATACTTCAATACACATCATTCATCTTATCTATGGGTTTTAATCAATCTAGATCTTCTTAGGAATGGTTAGATTGTGTTTAGAGTTACAATTAATGATATGGCAATTGAAATCTTGGCTTAATTGTGTTTAGAGTTTCTGAAATGTCATTATTGTAACATTAGTATGCCATACCAGTTCTTATTCTGGGTTTCTACTCTACTCCTTGGCCATTGTGGATGCTACCTTCGAGTAGATAATTCTCTTGGGTGCTCTAGAAGTCAAAACAATAGGGAGGTGCTCAAAATGGATGGACGTCATGCATAGCTTGTCCAATTAGCATTTTAGGTGTTGACTGTCCATGTTATCCAAGATTTCTATACTACAAGCAAGCTAAATGGTGTAGATCTATAGAAGCTCTTCCATATGCATGCCCAGAAGGTGTGAGAGAACAACACCAGTCTAAATGTCAGGTATCTAGCTAGGTTGTTTGCAAATAACATGGAAATTAAGTACCCAATCCACATGGGGTCGTTATCATATCAACAATGGCTATGGGAAGATAACAACAATAATTACACAAAGAAACTAGGATAAGGAAAGTCAATTAAGAAATTTCTTTAATAATTGATCTTCTTTCCTATTTTATATACACACACACACACACAGATATATATATATATATATATATATATATATATATATATATATATATATATATATATTGCTTCATATTTGTTTGTCCTAGGTTTGAAGTTTGGTTGTCACTATCTAGGGATGATTTAGTCCATTATTGGGTTAAGAACAACAGTCTTATCAAGGATATAGTAACATGGATATTTTTTATTTTTGAGCCTATGCTAATAGAGGTTTTTGTAACAGATCCTGGATTGGAATTCCAACAATTATCCCAAAAATTTCTACAACAATATGGTATGTGTGCCACCTCTTTTTAAAGATAAAATACAATTTTTGAATGTAGTTAGCCATTCTGAAATTTTTTCAACAATATGATGAAAAATATAATATAGTTCTCGTCCATGTTTTCCAACGCTAGGACATTAATGATATACACTCCAACTTACCTCTCACTTTGTTTTTCTCTGTTGTAGGAATATCCTCCAAATTTATCCAATGTGATATGCTACGTCCAGAGCAAACAAGAACAATAATGAGGCCCTCAATTGACTTGCTATAGAGAGCATATCAAGAAGTACTAAATGAGATAGAAATGGCAGCGGATGTTGCTATACCAGGAATATGGGTCTCAGGATACGAGGAATCTAACGAAGAGGCAGAATGAAATGAAAAATCTAAGGTATATCTTTGAAATCTTGGCTTACATGTGCTTAGAGTTTTTTGAATGTTTATATTGTCACATTAGCATTCATTTTCAGTTCTTCTACTAGGATTCTACTCTACTCCTTCATCATTGTGGCTTCTGCCTTGAGTAGCTATGGCTCTTAGGTGTTCTACAAGTAAAACTCACATTAAACAACAAGGAGTCCGTTCATAATGGATGGAAGTCATTCTAAGCATGTTCAGTTTACAATTTGGGTGTTTATCTGTCATGTTTTTCTGGCCGTCTAGCATCTTGGTAAGCCTGACACACAACTCTTTTTTCTGGCAGCAACAAAGTGTGCATTCATCTGGTGCATTCATGTAGTCCTCTCCATTAGATGTTCTGACACAATGAATCTAATTAACTAGTGTTTTATACACATCTATGTTGGGGTTTCTATGTCTCTTTTCTGCCTTTCTCTCTTCTTTTGCCTGGACACACATGTCTGGCTCGACGAGCTTTTCATTGTCACTTTTGGTGGGACAAGCTCTGATATATATCTAGTCATAAATTTTTCTCTGTATTCTTTTTCCTGTACAGAAGAACCGTGAAGATTGTTGGCATGATGCTCCCTTTCTTTGCATTTTTGTAGAAACGATTTGAGCTTTTGATTGTGTGTTTGATTCAAGAAAAAATAATATTGATGTTCATGTTAATTGTTGTTAGGGTGTCTTTTTAATGTTATATGTCGATTGTTCAATTGAGTATACATATTGTCAGGATTGCACTAATTTACTGCAATGCTACACAATGCAGTTCACACAAAAAGTTGATGCATGCTTGGATCCCATGGAGAAGTTCACATAAGTCAAAGAGCTAGTGCAACATTGTGGAGCTAGCTTCCATATGATCTCATGTGCTAGAAGAAAATGTAAAATTCACAACTATTGGCTACAACAAGAACAAAGATAATAACAAATTGTCTGGCAAACAATTCCCTGTTTAAGTGAGTGCAGTGCATGAAGTTGAAGACATATTGTGACAACCAATGAAAGCGCATGTGTTATCCACAAAGGAAAAGAAGACAATGATTGCCTCTCGTCATCCTATTTTATGGAGATCAAGCTGTTTCATCCAGTTTCCATCAGAGTTTATAGAGTTCTACTGTAGTTTGTATTATGTATCTGTAAATCAATGGATCAGTTGTAGCTTATATTTTATGTCTTGGAAGATATACAACTCTTGTGTTTCGTGAATTGCATATTAATTATTATTATAAAGTAAACGACGCACGTCATTTTTTACTGCAGTAGAAGCTTGTATTTTTAAGTGATATGCAAGCTTATGAATAGATACTCTACCCGATCTGAATATATAACATGAGTATTGTGTTTGTTATTAATTTGGAGCAGTCAAATATGTTGTTTGTGGCCATATCATTGACCCTAAAGGCTGGCAGCAACACCTATTTTTTTCACACTTTATAAAATGGATAATAGGCTCCTCCCGCCAAATTACCAACTGGCATACAGTATGCTTATAAGCGTGATCATTAAATATTCACACAAATAAGTATTGATACAATATTACACCAAACAACGTGGATAAGTGGTGACATAAAATTTTGCCACCCTTTTGTTCAGTATGGATATTGTATTTATTCACGCTAATAAGTGAAAAATTATTATAGTAATTGTAAAGACCAAATAACTTGTTTAGATTATGTAGCATACATTGTCCATTCCGTGCATATAAACTTAGTAGCAATCAGCTCCAGGACTCTTCTTCCAACCATGCCAATTAGACCTGTAGTAATATGTAGAATCAAATTTAAATATGTGTGCCAAATAAATATAAAAATATAAAAATAATAAAAATAAGTGACGATCTTGTCCTCAAGATTTACAATAGAAAGGTCTCTTTACCTGATCACAATTCAGTGAATAGGGCATAATTATCATTCTATACTAATAGAGAAGCAATCTTAATCAAGTTACAACTCAAGCGATGTAAATGGGCATATGGTGCGGCGATTCAGTGAGGAACAATGCAAACGGAAGAAGTACATTGAATAGAATAGGCAATTTAATAAGCACACTCATAACCCATAGAAAAGAAACACAAAATAAGTGTGAATTAACTCATCGACATGGCGACCGGAGGGCGTTAGTTAAGTAAGACAACTAGGCATATAATATGGCTGCGTCGACAATAAGCAATGCAAATGGGAAGAAAAATTCTACGCATAGTACACCCTATACCCGGCCACATACCCGGTCCTCGGGAATCCTCAACTGCCGTTTTCCTCCACTGCTGCGCCATTCCACTAACTCCTGCTGCTGCATGCACATTTAAGTGGTTATCTCCAGCAGCGATTTTGCATGCTTTTACATGCAAAAAGGATGCATGATCTCGTAATCAAATAAAAATCCACCATATTTCGATTTCCCTCTAATCATTCCCTCCATTTAATTTCAAATCACCTATATAGATGCAGATCTCCTCAAGCTTCCCCTCCATTTCCATGTTCCTCCCAGCTCCGAAGAAGTACTGTACGTAAGTATTGTACCTACAATAATTCTATTGCATATTTATCCCCACTGCAGATTACGTAAGTACTGTACCTACAATAAATACATATACATTCAAAAATGAATTTGAGAGGTACTGTACTTATATTTGACAAACTGGGTTGAAAATTAATAATTGGGTACAATACTTATAGATGCATTTTATAGTTGATTATGGACCAGATGTGCACTATATTTTTGTAAAACAATTATGTCCAGGCGAAAAATGTTGTTATTGGATTCCGTAGGTACTGTACTTATGCTTTCAGATCAGTTATACAATTATGCTTGATTTTGTAATTTATTAAGTTCTGTACTTATGCTTGGTTTTATAATTTGGTAAGTACTGTACTTATGTTTGAAAAAACTGAGTTGGAATTAACAAGTGAGTACTATACTTATTTTGCATGGATTCCATAGGTATTGTACTTATGCTTCCAGATCAGTTATACAATTATGCTTGATTTTGTAATTTGTTAAGTACTGTACTTATGCTTGGTTTTATAATTTGGTAAGTAATGTACTTATGTTTGAAAAAACTGAGTTGAAATTAACAAGTGAGTACTGTACTTATTTAGCATGGATTCCTTAGATACTGTACTTATGTCCAGATGACAAATGTTACTACTGGATTTCGTAAGTATTGTACTTATGCTTCCAGATCAATTTTGTTATTGGATTCCGTAGGTACTGTACTAATACGGGAATGCAGGTGGGTGGATTAGAACGGGAGAGAATAATTACAAGAGAAAAAACGAATTAATACACTTTGCATGGACTTTGCATGGACTTTGCATGTAGAGACATACTGTTGCATGGACTTTGCATGAGAAGTTTGGGAGTCCTGAACGTCTTTTCGGCTTCCGAGGTACGCAGCAGATTCATATTAATTAAATACGGCTGATTGTAGATTTTTGCAGGTTTCAAGAAATCGGGTGGGCTGCCGGGTCTATAAGGAACGGTGGGTAGCGTAACTCAATGGGAAGTAATAGAACGTTTGCCTATGTAGAAGAAGAAAGAACCCAAAAACCACATATTTGATGAACGGATGACCGTCAATCCTTGTATTAGTCCTTGGAGTCTCCCTCATTGGCTCCAGCTGAAAACCTAATCAGGGAGTACCCAACGACACATGCCAATATCTGCTAGCTTTGGTTTATCTGGTACTGACTCCTCCGTTGCAGCAGTGTGCATGTAGAAAAGAAAAAGAAAATTCTTCCCACAACACCTCATCCACCAACATCTCCATTCCTACCTCGGGAATTCGTGCAGGTGCAACAACCCTCACTGTGCGGACAGGCACAACAGCATGGAAGTACAATAGCTGGCCCCCGGCGATGATTGCAGCTGTGCACAAATCTCCATTGACCAATTGGCGTCCAACTGCTCCATGCAGTCCATGCGACCGATTTTTTCCCTGTTGTAGCAACAATTAGCAGCAGTGTTGATCAATCAAAATATCAAAACAAAAATCAAACATTATGCCTCTTCATCTTCTAGTATTGTTCAGCTATATTGTTACAATCCCGAATTTTGGGTTCATTTGGTGAGAAATTAAAAAATGATATAATTGTCGTGAATAAATGGATTTCGTTTAAAATAGCCTTGTTGTTTGGTTTGTGGGCTTTATTGGCTATTGGGCCCAATAACAAGGAAAATTCAATTAATAAATGAATAAATGGGTTTTGAGAAAAGAAAGATAGAAGGCAAAAGAAGGTAATCTAAAGATGGATTTCGTGCCTATTGGGTTCCTTGGGTCCCAAGGAGTCCAAATTTGCAAAGAAAATGCAATAAGAAAAGAAAAGAGTAATTAGATATTTCTTTTTTTTTTAGGAAGAATATGTGAAAAGAGGTATAATTGAGATATCCTTGGTGGATTTTCGTATCCCAAGGATTCATAATGATAAAAGGAATTTCCATAGGAAAATAGAAGAGAGAAAAAGAGAAATCCTTTAAAATAGAATTAAAAAGGCAAAGAAATTGATTAATAAAAGGGAATTATGAGAAATTGACTTTCAAAGGAAGATAAAAGCAAACCAATATTCCCCAATATGGGAATCTGTGCCTTTGAGATTTCTTGAGGTCCAAGGGACCCAAATTAACAAGATAATAGCAAAAGGAAAAGAAATAACAATTAATTTTGAATAAATTAATGAGTAACTTAGGAGAGAAGGAAACCTTCTCATCCCTTGGAATTTGTTTCCCAAATTTCGTGCAAAGCTAGATAATGCCAAGATGGATTTTTCCCTAAAATTTGATTGAAAAATACTAAACGAGGAGAGAGATATGATTTTTACAAATTTCCTTTGTTTAATACATATTTTTTTCTTGTTTTTAAAGAGTTGGAAACAAGGGGGCGATAGTAGCCGTCAGATTATCCGGGTGGTCCAAAGGACTACCGATCTGACTGTAGATGTGCATCTTCTAACTCAACTCGTAGAAGGAAAGGGGCTGGGAAAAACAGGTTATTCCCAAGTCGATTTTCTTGAATCGCACGATACCAGGAAAGAATCGAGGACCACGAGGGTCTTTAGGACTTGTTTCCGCACTCGGCCAACCTGACTTTTAGGGTGGTTCGAGAGTTCTAGAAGAAATGCCCAAAACCGCAGGGAACCATGGCGGCGGGGAGGTTTGGGAACCCTAACTCGGAGCCCCCACCTATATATATAGGACTACCTTTGGTTTCGGCCAGGTCCTACGATCTCAGACGGCATGGTTCTAGCTCTGATTCGTCTCTATCTCTCTAGATCATCTTCCCTCCGAAGGTAGGACCTCCGCAGTGCTACTGTGAGAAGGTCGAGAATATGAAGAAGGAGAAGGGGAGTGGTAGTCGTAGGATCGATGATCACCATGGACTCGCGAGGGGAACTGAAGGCCCAGATCTACTCCGCGTTTCAGTATGCTGTGAGTGGATACTGTTGTTGCGAGCCGCACAATCCGTGTGCCGGTCAGTGCAACCTGGATCAAACGGCCGTCCTTTTTTCTAACTAAAGGTAACTACTCGCTCTCTGAACAGAAAATCAAAGAAATAGGTGAATCTTGGATAAATCACTAAAAATAGATTCTTTGGCCAAAAAATACAAATAAGTAGAGCTTTTTTATCAGAAAAATACGAGGAATGCATTAAAAATAGTTTAGACACCTGAATCTGTATGTTTTTGCAAAAGTGCATATTTTTTATTAGAAAAGGTTTTAATTTGTGGTTAGAAATCCTAATTGTTGATAAAAGGGTAATTAGTCTTGCAATTAAGATAATTCAAAGATGGTTAACTTATTTTCTGTTTTGATGATAGAATTACAAGTTTAGGGTTTTGTGACTCCATATGTGGATTAAAGGTTGGAAACCCTAATTTAGAAAAAGAAATGATAAAGTAATTCGAAATTAGGGTTTAATGGACTAAGTCTGATCTTAGGAATCTTAATGGATGATTCAGCAAGAAAATTAGGGTTTGATGTATAATTTGATAAAAGTAAGGTAAAGGCAATAAAAAGGAATAAAACCCTAATTATGGTCAAAACCCTAAAAAGGGAAAATAACCTAGGAAACCCTTATAATTATTGAATCATAATGACATGATTAATAATAGAGGAATTAAATGCCTTTTTCAGGAGATTGTGTGTGTGCTTGCTTGATTTCCTGGTTGATTAAGTTAATTCTGCATTCAAGTCTTCATTAACAGGTATGTGGTTAATTATGAATAACCGCTTTAGTTTCCCGAGAGATTCCTGAATGTTTAATCGTCTTGAATGCAACTAAACTGTTTGGATGTTCATATTGCAATTATAAAGTGACTATGACTAACACCATTTAATATAAATGTGTAAACCCTGCACCTACATGCCACCCTGATGGAAGATGCCATAAAGGTCAGGCCCAGGAGGGTAGACCAATGGGCACATGAGAGGTGACCCTAAACACCAAGCTCGGGAATGAGAAGGTGATTGATGAGGCAAGACTAAGGAGCACCATGAGAGGTGACTCCCAGGCACCAAGCTCGGGATTGAGAAGGTGGCTTTAAGTCAAATCCAGGGTTAGGGCAAAGGCGGTATGGATTGTCACATGGAAAATGTAAATTGACTTGTTAATTACCTTGATTGCAATACTTAAATTGTTAGACTTAATTGTGAAATTTTGGTTGCCCCCACATACCAGCAATTGTTGATCGATGTTTTGTTTGTCGGCATTTTAGGTAACATCCTGAAAATCACAAACAGAAAAGTGGCACATTGTGAAAATAAGAAATAAAGTGCATGGAGGATTAGATAGAGTACTTCAAGCTGTGGATAGTTAGATTTCCCAATTTTATAAAGGTAAGTAAAAGTTTTAATTTTTGTACCCAATTCCAGTTTAGTTAGTAGAATTTTATAATTATTGTTGATTATATGTTGAACCTTTGATCCTGTAATTTGATTAACGATTCCGACCTTCGGGTCTCCCTTAATTGGGGGTTACTGGGAGGCGGGGTCGTTACATATATAATCCACATTGTCTGCCATTTTTTATTTGAATTTTCACTATATTCCCTCCATTTCTGTATCATATATATACACTCGTACCTATTGAGCAAGAAGTCTTGGTTGCTCATTTGTGTTCCCGTGACCTGAGTCTGTGCCTTCAGCATAGTAAACACATTGCTGCTAATTGTTGATTGAAGGTTAGTCTTCGAGAGTAACATCATACAACGTTGATTCAAGGTTATTCTCCTCTCATAACATTTTATTTCCAGCAATTACGGATTTACATAGCAAGAGAGGTTATCCAATCTACTGATTAAGGGTTAGTAACCTTTTTAACTTTTTCAAACCATAGATCAATAATCTGATCCATATCCGCTCCAATAATTATTCCAATTTGCTTTTTTTTGCAGCAACCGTTTGTATACCGCAATAAGACCATATTTATATTAACAGTTGTACCAATTTACAACAAACACGGTACCAATTCAGAGACCAAACATTGATCAACTAATAGTTTTTCAATCAACAACACTATATATCTCTATTAATAGTATCATCCATATATCATTAATCTTTTCCTAATCACACTATCTGTAACATTCCATTATTAATCTCCTTGTAGTATTCCGACAATCATCACTAAATTTGGCGTATCAAGGATCAATAACTTTCTTTCATTAGAACAGTACCAATCAATACATCATATTGTACCATTAAATTACATAAATAGTGATTAATATATTTTTTACAAATATTGCAAATTCCAGTAGATGACATCGATCTTAAATTGTCATTTAATTGCAATCAGGAAGATATTTTCAATAGCCCAACTAACCTAGATGTATCAATTTTACAAAATATCAATTTCTCTAAACTTATCATTCCAAGTATTGATGAACGAGTTGAAAAACCAAAAGTTGGCATGGTATATGATTCTATTGAAGAAGCCAGGTCATTCTATGAAGTGTATGCTGATGATTGTAGTTTTGGAGTATCAACAACACATTCTACAAAAAATCAGTGCACAAATTCTATTGTGAGATTAACCCTGTCATGCCTTAAAACTGGTAGACCTCCAAAAACTATAAATACGACTATGTACCATCATCATTCAACCTCTAAGACCAACAATGTTTCCCATATTAGATTGTGCCACGACATATATAGCGATCAGTTTGTTATGACATTTTTTCAAGAACAACACAATCATCCCCTTTTAGAACCAAATGTTCTAAGATTGTTGCCTTCAAAAAGAAAGATCCTAGAAGACATTGCAAGGAGGATTGATCGAAACGATCGGGGTGGTACATCACTTGTATTTTTTTTACATATACCAAATTTACATATAAATCGTACTAATTGATATAGATATCAGTGCTGTAAAATCTATGTCTAGTTTTACTAATGAGGCAGGAGGATACGACAATTTACCTTTTACTGAGAGGGATGTCAGAAACCATGTTGCTATATCTAGATTTTTAAATCTTGGTAAAGGCGATGCAAACGCTATTCAAGATTATTTTATTAATATGTAGACCAAAAATCCAAATTTTTTTATGTTATGGACTTAAATGATGATGGTATTCTTCAAAATGTATTTTGGTTCGATTCAAGATCCATACATGCTTACAAATATTTTGGTGATGTAATCACATTTGATACAACATACTTGACTGATTGAAATGCCTTTTGCTCCATTTTCTGGTGTCAATCACCATTGTCAAAGAATTCTTCTTAGTTGTGGTCTTCTATGTGAAGAAATGACTGAAAGTTATGTCTGGCTTTTCCAGACATGGCTCAAATGTATGGGTAAGTCATCACTGCAAATATTTAGCACTATTTAATAGAACATTTAGTACTATGTTCAATATTATTAAGTATTGTTAAGTCAAACCATACCAATGCTAACATAGTGCTTACCATTATTTTATAGGTGCCCCTCCAAATGGTATAATAACAGATCAGGCCCAATATATAATAAACGTAGTCAAAATTGTTTTTTCAAATACCCGTCATTGTCTTTTTTGTGGCATATAATGAGGAAGCTACCTGATAATCTTGGTAAGGTATACGCCTTTTGTGGTTAGGCACACTGTATATGATAGTATTACAATAGATGAGTTCGAATCTATTTGGTCCAAGGTTGTACAAAACTGTAATGTCAAGGAGGATGGATGGCTGAATAGAATATATCAACTGAGAGAAATGTGGGTTCCTGCTTATGTTGATAAATATTTTTGGGCTGAAATGACTACCACACAACGTAGTGAATCTATGAATGTGTTTTTTTATGGCTATGTGAATTCTCGTACATCATTGAAGCAATTTGTATACCAATACGAGCTTGCCTTGTGATCTAAATATCAAAATGAGAGACTTGTTGAGTACGAATCCATGCATAAAACAACACCTGCAAGGACATCATATATGATGGAATTCCAGTTCAGAGATCTTTACACTATTTCTTTATTTAAGAAATTTCAGGATCAACTTTCTGGTATGATTTCATGTGACTCTAAAGTTATTTTTTATGACGGTGTCAATACCAATTTTAATATTATAGAGCATTGCAACATAATTATATCTCCAAATGAAATGAAAATGTTCTAAAGACATTTTACTGTCATGCATGAATATTCATCCCAAACTTGAATTGCTCTTGTAAATATTTTGAATCCAGCGACATCCTTTGTCGTCACATGTTATGTGTTATGATTCATATTTTGAAGTTTGAAAAAGTTCCTAATCAATACATACTTGATCGGTGGAGGAATGACATAACTCATATTTATGACGAATCAAAGCCAGACCCAAAGCAAAACTTGCACAGTGCAAGCTCTAGATCTGAAGATATTATTCAATTTTGTTGTGGATTTGCCGACTTCACAAAATCATCTAACAAGAATTTTGAGCAGATAAAACATATTCTTAGTGATGCTTATAAAAAAATAAAATAACCCGATTCACATCAAATGTAAGTGGTTGTACAATTTCTATGATACTTTCATGCGCTTATATATTCTTACAAATTTTCATGTTTTGAATAGTTAGAACAGACTTCAAAACAATATGTATGAGGTCCACTTGTATGCAAAAGAATTGGTCGCCCTTCATCACCGCGGGAAAAATCTTTCAAGGAGGGACAATCGATGAAGAAGTTAAAGTCAAAAAATAAGATGGTGAATACTCTTCCACACATAGAACAAGAACATCATGTAGATCAAGCTCACAATATAGAAACATATATAAATCATATGGGGGATATTCTACGTATAGACTCTACAAGACATCAGAAACACATTGGAAACTTTGATCATAATATGTCATAGCAGTACAGTAAGTCACCAAATTCAAACAAGTCAGAGCGGTGGAATCACCTTCAAACTAATTGGTGGATTGATATTTTTTCAATGTCCAAACCAAATAATATTTGATTTTATTTCACGTCTATTGATCAATGTCAATCGAACTACGTTACATAGCCTAAGTAATTTCTCCCTGTATTTCCTAATACTGAAACACAAATTTAATAGTACTAACTGCATACTAACATACAACCATGTTCTTAACTCAATGATACCAAAACATATGTACAACAGTACCACAACAAAGCTCAACTATTACATTCAGTGTAGATATTCCATGTACGACAAACAATATGGCCACCATTTGACAATACTGAATAAAATTAAACAAAAATACCAATCTTATACAAAAACACTACCAAATTCGAATCACATCCATGTTGTTAAATCTAGATGTTCAGAACATACGTACAATAGTACCAAAACAAAGTTCAACTATTACATCCAGTGCAGATATTCCATGTATGATAAACCATATGGCAACCATCTAACAACACCGATTAGTTTAAACAATGATACCAAACTTATACAAAAACACTACCAAGTTCAAATCATAGCCATCCCAAAGCATACATAGTTTGATATTAGTATAATAGTATTAATCTCAGAACACAGTAGTATCAAAGTAGTCAAATAGTAATACCAAAGCATCCATGAGAACCCCTATTGTTGTTGACAATACCAGAAATAGTAAGCAACCATACTAAATTTCATACTTAAACTGTACCAACTTAGAATCATATCAATACCAAAGAATCCACATCAATGGCTCATAATCACAGTGCAAGTGTTACATTCATAGCAAGAAAACATTTTACTTCTAATACTAAAGCACCCACGATAAACCCTACGGTTGTTGACAATACCGAAAAGAATTGAAAACAAAACCAATTTTCATAGATAGTGCATGAATTGCACATAATCCACAGTAATAAAGCATTTACATCAAGAAAGCATTTCACTATAAAAATTGTAAACCATCTACAGCAACAAAGCCTTATAAGCAATCTTCAGTAAGAAAGCATTGCACTATAAATAGTATGTTAAAGTTAACACCAAAATAGTAGACAACATTACCAATCTTAGACCACATTAGTACCAAACTCGTTTGTCAATGATACCAAACCATCTACAATATTACTACCAAAAAACCACCTAAATGTCACATTTCAGTTTGTTCACCCATAACATCAAAATGCACAGATGTCTAAAGTGCCAATTAGTGACGCATACATACTCCTTCTAGTTTAGTAGTCTCATTGCATATGTCCCCCTCTGCAGGTGAACGTTATCTCCCCTTATCCCTTTAATGCCACAATCTTGAATCAGTTCTTCTATCCATCTTATGACATAGAATCCACATTCATTGCTTGTAGGATCCTGTTGGGGAGCTCTTCTATCATAAATTATTTTCCAACCCTGATCTGATATTCCAGCTTTCATCTTCAATTCATATTTTATTGCTTGGGCCTAAGTTCAGCACACAAAATTAAATATTCAACACAATACTCAATGACGTCTTATAACAATATATTATATTTGAAATAAGACGTGCTTACCATCAGCAGTGCATCTCTATCATATGCATTGTACACTACAGTAATGTCTGCATTCCTTTCCTCTTCCAGACTGTTATAGTGAACAAAACTGTTTCTGCCTAAAGTTCCTACCAGTAGATGCCAGTGTGCACCTATAGGCATAATTATAGTTTTTTATTCTAAAATTTCTCCCATATGTTTCAAGAAATAATTTGTTAGTCCTGATTCATTGTGTGTTCTAATAGTGTCTGACAACGAGGAATGGAAAATGAAGCACTTTCTACAATTGTCTATACTTCCTCTCCTCATTATTTCCATCACCCTTCCATGACCTACAAATACACACATCAATACCAATTTGATATAGCAACATTACTAAATTTTTATGAAAAAAGTGCTTTATGCTATTCCGAACTTGATTGCTTAAGATTCCTGCCTTTTTAACCATCTGTTTCAAATCACTCCTCATCAAAGTTGTGTGTGGTTATGTGTATACAACATCACCATCATTGGTTCCTTCCCTTGTAATCTGTATTATAGAAAAATCAAACATCAAACACATATTACCATTTTTACAATCAGCGTCAATATTTGTTGTGTTGCATAACTAAACATCAAACACATATTACCACTTCTAGAAATTTTATATCCTCTTTCATAAGAGTCTGCATTGCACTATTATCGAAATCTCTCATAACTATAATAACTGACAGATCATCAGCGTCCCCCTTTTCTTTTCTCTTAAGTTTTTTCTCTTCTAACAACTGTCAATATAATTTTCCCCTTCTTTTTCCTCTTAAGGTCAGCTTCCACTCAATCAACATGATCACAAACTACAACAATCCATTCTTTTGTCTCCCACTAAATAAGAATCAAAATGAATAAACATGAGACATGACATTTTATGTAGTTATCATAAATTTAACAATAACCATAACATCATAATACATCATATGTCGTTGTTAGGTCGTCAATCAGCAAATTCCTATTCAAACTTTTAATAGGTGTTCTATCAAAACCTGATGGCAGCAAATTGTTGATTATATCATCAATTTGTTTATCTAGTTTTTTGCGGGTATACTCTTTAGCCTGCAAGAAGTACAACAATGACATCATCATATATGCACTATAGCAAACCATATACTATTCAATACATATTTTCAAACTAATATGTACCAAGAGTTTCCCCGACCCTTCTACTTTTTTGTCTTCAACAAGAATGATAGTGTTTCCTCTCTCTGGAGTTACAAACAAACTATCATCACATGTAACTTGTTCCATTTCTTTTTCAGGGCTATGATGTTGCCCTTCTCCAATTGTAGGGTTCTGAGCTTGCCCTTCTCCAATTTCATGGCTCTGATGTTTCCCTTCTCCAATTTTAGGGCTTTGATGTTGCCCTTCTCCACTTTCCTCCACCTTAAAAAAGTAATCAGTTTGTCAAGTTAATGCCAATTCTAATCAAAATTGTATCAACACAATATAAACCTATCCGCAGACCACTTTCTCTTTATTTTCTTTACTAACTAGGGTTGTAAATGGTTCACATTCTACTTACATTCTCCTTTTCACTACTTTCACTCTGAATTTCTTCAAGGATAGCTTCTTTACCAATTTCCTGACATTCAAACAATCAAGGTGTGACATACTTATTTTTAATAATTACCATACCAAAATTCACGCATAATTGTACCAAACAAAACATATTTCAGAACATTTACTTTATCAGTTTTATCATATTCTGCAACAGTTTCTTACAGTTTTTTATCACTTGCTTCTCGAGCAATCGAAGATTCTGTCTCTTCTATAATATTATCTGCATCACTTGTTTCTTTCTCTTTGCTTTTTTCATTTTCCTATAAAAAAGAATTAACAAATGTACAATATGCTATATGAAGTGAATACAAAAAAATTAATAGGACAATATTAACGTCTGCACACAATTTCAAGATTAATTTCAAAGAAAATGTCTTTTTATCGTCATTTAATTTTAGAGTCTTTGATTCAGGCCTTTTTTGGAGAACGAAATCCTACATCAATCACAAAAATAGTTATATATTGTTGGTTTTATTAAAATAGATTAAACAACAACTTTGTGACAACACTAACATCCATGTCATCACTATTCTCCTTATCGTCTGATTCCTCAACCTTACTTTAATTTTTCTATTGTAATCATTCAAAACAATTATTCAAAATATTATAATTACTAATGTATTAATAAAACAGTAATAGTAGTATACCTTCAGACTATCCCTCATATCTGCAAGGGTATCTCCGTCTGAATCATCTTCTTCATCATCGTATTCACTCTCAGATTGTTTACTACCTATTCCTTCCATAGTTGGATCATCCAATCCATGTATCTCCAGTTCCTCCCTCAAAAATAAACAATCATTTTGGCTTTTATTCATAACCATTTGCAACCCATCCAGCTTAATTTTCAACTCTTCATTCTCTGTCGTTAACCTCCCCATATCTTTGTCATACTTCAGTTTCTAACTTTTTAAATTCTAATCCCAATTAAATTTTGTCTGCTTCTAGATATGTTATTTTCAATCTGGTTGAATCTACCACATCACTGTCACCAGAAACTACCAATTTCTTTCCCACATCCCCAACTTTCAATTCATCATGGATGTATACCCCATTAAGTTCAACGACTTTTTTTGTCATTTTTGACAAATAAATGCTAATCTTATGGTCATATTTCCATTTATTAATGTGTGGTACCCCGTTTAGATAGTCTTCTGGTAACATCATTTGAGCTTCCCTAAACCAAACCTTAAAAAAACTTGATATTAATAAAATTTGACAGAAACACATCATAAATCAGCACGACAGTGCCAATAATTACCATTAACAGTGCATTACATCCTTTAGGTAACCCTTTCAATTTATAGTCATCTCCATCATCCCCAAATGGAGGTAGTTGTAGATTGATTCAACCCATTTGAATCTTTCAATCCTGTCTAGATCATCGATCAAATCGAACAACACTATCTGGATTCTAAAATTTCTGTACGGATATAAGAAACTACTAAGAAGCACCAAAATCTAAATCTTGACAAAGTCTTCTTTGCTTTTGGTGTCTTCCTTCTCTACAAGTTCCTTTAATATTTCAACAACATCATTTACCTTAGGATCTCCTTTAAAATATTCACACCTTATCTTACTGGCTTCACTGGCCGATTTTTCGGAGTGTAAGAAACTGCTAACACCTAAACAAATTAACAACATACTTTTTAAAAAATCAATTAATATATTGTTCCAAATCTAAATATATACTTATATATATGTATATAGTACTCCTAAAATATTTTACCTGTAGCAGGTAAGCCTAATATAGCACACACTTGTTGGGGGTTAAATCCCACCAATGTGCTTCCAATCGTGAAAGCCATTTTGTTTCCATCGTATGCATAAATAAGGTCTTCTATTAGGTTCATGTCCAAAGAATTAAGACATCTTATCCCAACGAACACACCAAATACAGTATCCTTAAACATGGTCACGTGTTCATTTTTAGCTATCCCTAAGACAAATTTAAATCTGCTTATGGAACATCTACTTCCAAAATGCTCTGTGGTCATCTAATCCTCACTTGTCATTTCAAAGTCTACAAATAACACCTATAATATAAAACAACAACATACTTTTATAAAAGCAATAAGAAACATTTCATTACTTATTTTTACATAAAATAAAATAAATATGCAATAGTCACAGTACCAACAATTCCACATGCCAGTGTAGCAGAAAAGTTTTCTCTATTTCTTTTTCAAGTTATTGTCACTAAAAACTTTCCCACAGAAGTATTCTAAAAATAACTGCCCACTCTCCCCAACTTTCCCCAAATCATACCAAAAAATAATACCAATCATTACTAATATTTATGTAAAAATTTTCATAAACAAAATCTCAACAGTCAAATAAACAGAAATTATATTATGAGCAAAACAAATATATTTGTTACACTAAACTAAAACTAACATTAATTAATACCAATAATTATTCAAGTCAATACCAATTTTATTAATTTTGGAAAATATTGCGCCACCATGAAATAAAATATGAATTAGTACCAATATTTTTGTATTACTGTACATAAACAAAATCTCGATAATGAAATAACCAGAAATTGTATTATCAGCAAAACACATATATTGGTTAGACTAAACTAAAACCAACATTATTTTACCTTGCATTACATATATATTAAATATTTACAGCACTAAATTATATTTAAAATAGTACCCGATTACATTGTATTACAACCACATTGGTACATAAATTTATAACCAAGAAACCAAATCAAAACCAAAAATAATATTAACCAATGCTAATAATTACACAAGACAATACCAAAATTATACTGTAATTATTAAATAAAATATTTTTTCATTACATAACTACCATTGTCATAACATATATTAATTCTATCCAAAACCAAACTATCTTCAAAACATTAACAAATTAATTAGCATTACAAGGACTTAATGTTGTTTCACTTACAGCACACATTAGTACCAATTAACTCCTGAAGCAATACCAATAATTATGCATTGCAGTACCATCACTGATTGGTACACAGTATCAATTTCTAAAACATTTACCAGCACTCATTGGTACAAAAACTCAATTTCAAAAATAGTACCAATGTACTGAGTATCATCGGACTCGCATTAGACACCTTTATACCAATATGTATGCTACACAATACCTAAAATATACATACAGAAACACCAAAACATTCTAAAAATAATATAGTTTGTAATTGAATTAATCATACAATTGTTCTACAGAACCTATATCCCTTGTCAAATACAAGAAATAAGCACTTCATGCATTATCATGATCATACCAAATGATATTAAGAATAGTGTCAATACTTATTCGAAACAGTACTTGTAATATTAAGATGAAAGAAAACCGTTCAAAACTAGAATTTCCTCCACATCGTGTTCATTAGGTTCATTAAAAACTGTTTCGAGTTCCTCAAAATATTTATTTCAGTTATTTTTTAGCAATTTCTAAGAAATTAGTTTGCTTCCCTTTTCCAGACGGAACCCTCAAATTCATGCTCTGAACCCTTTGTACCTCTAGAGAAAAATACTAAATAGAGTTTTCTACTCTATTAAGGTGACATGCAAATCAAGTTTTTCTAAGGTAAGGCTTTTGTTAGAGGAAATTGAAGAGTAGAAAGGGTTTTGGAGAACTTAAAAGAGTCGTGTCTTCTCCGACTACCTCTCGTGATCTTCTTCTCTGGCTGACATGATTTTTCTGTGCGTAGAACGCAAGTGTACGCGTCAATGTAATATAGGCCCTTGTGAGGCCCGAGTCTAACTCAGGGACACTGAACTATCGGTTGACTACTACTAATTGTTTGCAATCAGATAAACCAATTAAAAGAGGTTGAGTGTTGTTGTAAAAATAAAAGAAAATAAAATAAAGAAAAGCAATTGATTAAGTGTTTAGTTTAATCAATTTAAGTGAAGATCTTTAAGATTGTGGTTTCACCGCGGGTTTTCATTGCATGAATTTTTATATAGTTAAAAAGTTCATCTCTCAATCCGGGTAGTGGCCTGTAATCAGAATTGCCCACTGTCGTGCTACAATTCACTACCTATGTCTAGGTCGGTTCCACCGTCGTAGTAACCTATACCCTAAACTAGGTGCATTAGAATCGACCTCTAGGTTTCCACCAATAATCTTACATCACCTTGTTCAAGGGATTTATTAATTAATGTGAATTTTGTCTCTTTTCAACCGTTAATTCTTTTTTCAAAGTAATTAAAAGCGTTAGATTATCATTATGGTGATCAAGCATAACAATATAATTGAGAAAATGAAATCATACCACGGATTTATAAGATAAATTATGAATTACTATGATAAAAATGTCATACAATGCTTCCTCGGGCTACTCCCGGTCCTAAAGACAAAGGGGATTAGCCGTGCATGTTCATCTTAGAGAAAAACATGGTTGAGAAAAGGGAAAACATGGGAAAAATGTGAATAAATAATGAAACCCCTGGACGGAGAAGATCCAAGCATTCCACGGTGTGGAATGCGCGATCTACGGCCTTTCGGTGGTGGAAAATGTCTTCTTCAGCTTCCGAAATGGCTGGGTTGTGCTTCTGGACTCCGTTCTTCTCTCCACACCTTCTCGGGACGTGTGCAATGGCTAATGACATGATCCCTGGTTCTTGGTCATCGTCATTAGGTATAATCATCGAGTTAGGTTGCAAAAATATCACAGCCGTCGGATTTAGATCGATCTAAAACAAACTTGTAACTGACAGTGTCGATACCATCAACGCGAGTCGATGGTATCGACCCTGCGTGATATCGGCAAGTCTTCTTTTCTTTTCTTCGTTGCGCCTGATGCTGACCCAATACCATCGATGAGGGTCGATGGTATCGACACCCTTAGGAGTCGGTTTTATCCGTTTTCGTTGCTGAAACTCCACGTGTCGATAGTATCGACTTCTTGGTTGATAGTATCGATTGTCTTCTCACCAGCAACCTGATGGCAAGTTGCTACCATCGACTTCCCTGTCGATGGTATCGACTCTGTGATGCTCCTTGCGGCTAGCTGCTTGTGGCTGTGTCAATAGTATCGACAGCTGTCGATGGTATCGACAGTTGTAGATATGTGTTTTTCCTAAAATTGCAACACAAAACCACATAAGCCGAGATAAAACTTATAATTGTAATCATTTATGCTCAAAAAAATAAAATAAAGGAGATTTGACACTGAGAAGGGTTATAGACTAAAGTAAATGAATTATGCAATATTAACCACCAAAATGACCAATAAAAGCATAAAACACAAGCAAAACAAGTCTATAAATGCGACTCAAAATCTTCGCATCAAACTCCCCTAAGCTTGAACATTGCTCGCCCTCAAGAAACTAAACTTAGAATAGAATTGTGAGGGTCAATTAGAGAACAGATCATCACAACAAACATCACCATAACATTCCCGCCAGACATTCACATACCATCCCTCACTAACCACGAAATGATAATTACCCTAAAGGCGACAATAATCATTCATAAAAGATATCTACCTCAAAATTGATGAACACTATCATGTAAGGCAGTTAACATAATAAAATTCTCTAGTTCAGACTCAGTGCATCTTGTGATCTCCTATTCTACGTTGCTCGCCCTAACTACCATCTTCATGGAAGCAGCTCTCCTGATATTAACAAGTGAGGAGAAAATCACGGTGGCTTACCAATTCGAGCAACGGGTGGATGGAATGGGTGGCTAGTGGAAGAAATGGGAGCATTATACGATTTCAACATGCATAAAGCAATAATGACTTAAATGATGCATATGCAAGTGAAAATGCCCTAATGCCTACATTTGGGTGGAATGATGCATGCACTATCATTCCATCTCAAAGTGAGATGGAATATCTAAAAGAGCTACATCATGTACTTACTCATCTTAAAATGCAAGTGAGACTATGTTCCTTTCTCCCTCTCATTCTACTTGCTTCTCAATACTTTTTTTTAAACCTTTTTTCATAGCTGACAATGAATTATATGTCAGGCTCACTTATTTCTGCATAACTTAAATATTTGAAGCATTCAGAAGGTATGGAACAAGTTAATCACCCTTAATGTTCAGATATAAGACGCATGACGTACTTTATGCACAAAAATGTGAATGCAGCTACAACATGATAATTATGCAACTAAATGACATGCACCTAAGGATAATGTGCATGTATAACTAGCCCAATTTTTTTATTTTCATGCAAGATATTGTAGAGCTAGTTGCAATGCAAGACCTATCTACATGAGATGCAATCAAAAATATTAAAATTGTAATGTACTTCCAGTTCTTATGGTGGAATATGAGAAATAATGGGGTGGATAGAACACAAGACTAATTGACTGAACCTTTGTAAATTATTATGTGTCCCTCCTTACTGACCAGTGTGGTAATTAAGAGGTTTCTCTCTCTTATTTCAAATTAAAGTCTCATTATCATATGATCAGTTTAGGCTCAAACAACCAGTTCTGTCCACTTTTCATGAATCCTAGGCATGTATAGTTGTGATTTCCTGTTTTAGAGTTGATAAACCCAATCATTTCCTTAAGTTATGTGCTCAAAGTTGAACAACACAAGCTTGTAAAACACTAATTTTTTTTTAAATTTTCCCTTGATTCCCATGTACAAGCAGCGAGATGACACATGATTTAAGACATCCACAAGTATACTAGATAGAGTGTGGATCCTACAAACAAACTTAAAATTGCAAGAAATAAACGACAAAAAAACAAACAATAAAAACTAAAAAAAACTAGGAAAATAAAGGATAGAGCTGTTCCAACCCCCCCCCCCCCCAAGCTTGAATTCGACTATGGACTCATTGTCAAAAACAACCTTAAAAGGTGAAACCGTGATACCGATCATTCTACCGGAGGAGGCAGGTACTGCGGGGCCGTGGGGTCCCAAGATGGGTACTGCCCCTGAATACTCGGATCATACTGGGGCATATGCGGAGGTTGTGGATACCCTCCAAAGTAATTCTGGCTCCAGTAATAATCATAGAAGGGCTGCTGCTGCATCTCCATCCTATGCAACCTGTCGTGGATGTGTTGTTGGTTGTCGAGGAGGAGGCGCTCATTTTAAAAAATAGGCCTCTGGTTATCAAGCAGCCGGTTCGTCGTATCCTGAATACCGGCATATGAAGTTGTATGCTGCAGCTGGGTGTGCTGGATCTCTTGTAGCATTGTATACATCCCCTGCATGGAGTAGACATCCTCGCCTTACTATGAGGGCTGTGGTGGCAGAGGCTGTGAAGATGAAGATGCACCCATATGCATGTGGGGACGCTTCCTAGGTGCCACTCGTGTGCGAAGAGGAGTGACGGCCTCCTATTCAACTTCATGCTCGTCGTCGTCATTGTCGTTGTCCTCATTGCCACCGTCTTCATCTGAGTCATTAATGGATACATGATGGGCCATCAGAAATGCTGAGCACCCTCAATGAGGAAGACTGGGTCGGGAAGTGCACACTCTTGGTAAGCGTGATTAATGTGGCAATGTGCATATGGTAAACCATCACACAGCAGGATGAGGTTGGAGCGGTGCAGATGTTGGAGGTTGACCTTGCTCCTGGTAGAGAGGGGAGTGAGCTGGGAAATATCCAACCCAAGATAGATGGCCAATGGTGTGATTAGCCCTCCAAAATGGATAGGATCTTTCCTCGTACTCCGCTTCACGGCCACCACGCACGTCAAGAAGAACGTGCCCCAATTGCACTCCTCCTGCTTCAGCAACTTGTGCAGGAAGAACAAGTCTGTCTCTTACAACTTACTGAGAGACAGATCACCACGGGCGAATAGGGTGGTGCAGAGCATGCAGTGAAGAACCCACACAAACGGATGTTCGAAATCCGCAACCGTCGCATTATGGTAGATCACGGATTTGCCGGGTGGCGCAGTCACCAACACGGCAAAGATGGCATCATAATCCGTCCTGTTATCTAGCCGCCAATGCTGGTAGTTGTGATGAGCCCAGTTATATATAGAATTGAACTGGTCGAGGGTGATGGTGTAGTTGTTGTTGAAGAGTCGAAATGACACTCTCCCTTTCCTCCATTCTCTGTTGGTGGCGATGAAGTCATTGGGTAGCACGTTGATGTCAAGTAGTGCCATGAACTCTGCCACGAGTTCCTTGTAGGTTGGCCACTCGCCGAAAAATGGATGGCCCTCAGCGTAGTATTGGACTTCATCTGGCGTCCGGTTGGTTTGGTGCACTTGACCTTTGAGAACATATTGGAGATTAGCCTCGAACCCTAAGTAGCAAACCATATCCCGGTCGACGTAGCGGGTCGGCTCGATCTTGCACTTCATTAACTCCTCGTACACCTTACGGGCATCCGGAGAAGGGTGGACTATCCGCGGACTCGGAATAGACGCAGGCGGTGGAGGAACAAACTCCAGGATCTCCATAGGATCTGCCCGTGAAGAAGAAGCTCTGGTTGTACGCACCGTCGTTGCAAAGAAAGGAGGAATAGAAGACGAAGCTCAGTGAAGGTCGGAGAAGACAATCTCCGCTTGATGAAGGCTCGGGGAAGAACGCGCTCCTTGGATGCTCGTTGTCGGGCTCCGATCTCTCAACAAGACACACAGTACAAGTGGAGGAGTAAATCTCTGAAGGTGTGACGTCATATGATGACAAACCATCCCTTTTATATTGTGGCCGGCGCTGCTGTGTGCCCGTCGATACCATCCACACGAGTCGATGGTATCGACTCCTGTAGCACAATCCGGCTTCCTCTAGTATCGATGGTTGTTGATAGCCTGATGTGGGGTTCCGGATCTATGACACATCGATATGTCGATGGTATCGACATATCCCACAGATCGACTCTCTTGATGCAGCGATCGCCGCTGGTTTCCTCTCGCGAATCGGTGACATGTCGCATCGATACCATCGACGCAAGTCGATACCATCGACTCTGCTTAGGGAAAACACCCTCGCGAGGCCCGACTGCCACTTTCTGCCTGTAAATAGGTCGATACCATCGACAGGCCCGTCGATGGTATCGACTTCACTGAGACAATTTTCGTCTGAATATCTCTAGAGATCTCACGAGTATCGACGCCCGTGTCGATACTATCGACCTCATTTTGCGATCAACCTATTGGTGTGTCGATACCATCGATGAGGTCGCCGATAGTATCGACGCAGAGTGATTTTTGCAGTCGCCTACTTGTGCCCATCTCGATACCATCAACACAAGGGTCGATGGTATCGACCCTGCCTCAGTCCTGCACATTGAGCAAACGATCAAGGTATCTTTTTTACACTAAAAACAAAATCAAATCAAACCAAAGTACAAATGTGAAAGAAACTAAACGAAGCTACCGATGGCTGGGTTGCCTCCCAACAAGTGCCCTTATTTAACGTCTTAGGCTAGATGAAATCAAGCTCCTCATGCATCCGGAAGCGTAATGAGTTTGACCTCATTCACTTTCCTTGTGTAATCCTCACCAAAATACAACTTAAATCATTGTCCATTAACCAAGAATGTTATCTCGCCATCACATACCATGATTGTGCCATGTGGCCTAACCTCCTCTACAGTGAAGGGTCCACTCCATTGGGATTTCAATTTCCCGAGATGCATCTTCAACCTTGAGTTGAACAAGAGTACACGATCTTCTTTCTTGAAGACACGCATTTGAATATGTCGATCGTGAATCAAATTTGTTCTCTCCTTGTAGATCTGTGAGCTTTCATATGCATTCATCCTCATCTCGTCAAGTTCTTTCAGCTCAAGCAACCTTTTCTTTCTCGCTTCATCATAGCTCAAATTCAGCTTCTTTAGCGCCCAGTGCGCCTTATGCTCCAATTCCATCGGAAAATGGAAGGCCCGACCATAAGCCAACCTAAAAGGTGTAGTGCCTATAGGTGTCTTATAGGCCGTCCTGTACGCCCACAAAGCGTCCGGTAGCAAGGTGCTCCAGTTCTTTCTCGTGGAAGCCACAGTGCACTCCAAGATCTTTTTAATCTCCCGATTGGAGACTTCCACTTGTCCCTGTGTCTACGGGTGGTACGAGGTACCAATGTTGTGCTTTACCCCGTACTTTCTCAATAGTGTCGCAAACTTTTGATTTCGAAAATGTGTACCTCCATCACTAATGATTGTTCTTGGTACACCAAACCTGTAGAAAATGTGTGCTTTGACAAACCTGCACACTACAGCGGCATCATTAGTCCTAGTGGGTATTGCCTCTACCCACTTCGATACATAGTCAACAACTAATAGAATGTACATGTTAGATTTGGAGGACACAAAGGGTCCCATAAAATCAATACCCCACAGATCGAACACCTCGACCTCTTGAAATACATTGAGGGGCATCTCCTGTCTTTTTGAAATGTTACCTGCCCGTTGGCAGGAATCACATTGCTGCACATAGTCATAGGCGTCCCTGAACAAAGTAGGCCAGTAAAGACCACTCTCCAGTACCTTGGTCGTCATTCTAGAACTTGCATGGTGGCCACCCATCGGTAGATTATGGTAATGATGTAAGACACTTTCGTATTACACCTCTAGTACACACCTGTGCAATACACCATCCATGCACTACTTCAACAGAATAGGGTCATCCCAGAAATAATAACGCAAAGAATGGAAAATTTTCTTTTTCTCTTGGTATGTCCAATCATCCGGGATAATTTTGCCGGCGAGATAATTGACAATGTAAGAAAACCAAGGATCTTTCGATTTCACAGATAAAAGTTGTTCATCAGGAAACGTCTCGGTAATGGATATATGCACATCCTTTTCATCTACCCTTTCCAACCTAGACAAATGGTCCGCAACCACATTTTCTATTCCTGCCTTATCTTTGATTTCAATATCAAATTCTTGTAAAAGTAAGATCCACCTAATCAGTCTAGGTTTGGCATCCTTTTTCTCCATCAAGTACTTAATGGCGACGTGGTCCGTCCATACCACGACTTTAGATCCTACAAGATATTGCCAGAATTTTTCAAAAGCTAAAACAACGGTGAGAAGTTCTTTTTTAGTTGTCGTGTAATTTAGTTGTGCTTCATTTAAGGTTTTGGATGCATAGAAAATCACAGCGGGTTTATTGTCCATACGTTGTCCCAAAACTGCCCCCACAGCAAAATCTGATGCATCACACATCAGTTCGAACGACTTTGTCCAATCCGGTGTTTGCACAATCGGGCTGAAATCAATTTCTCTTTAATCAAGTTAAACACATGTAAACACTTTTCGTTAAAATCAAACACAGCATCCTTCTCCAACAACTGAGATAATGGTTTGGCGATTTTTGAGAAATCTTTTATAAAGCAGCGATAAAAACCGGCATGACCTAGAAAACTCTGTACCCCTTTAACCGAATTCATTGGGGGAATTTGGAAATAACTTCGATCTTTACCGTGTCTACCTCCAACCCTTTTCTAGACACTTTATGTCCAAGCACGATCCCTTCGCTGACCATCATGTGGCATTTCTCCCAATTGAGGACCAAATGCGTGCCCTCACATCGTTGCAAAACCTTGTCCAAATTATATAAACATTCGTCAAAGGACACACCATATATGGAGAAATCGTCCATAAAAACCTCCAAACAGCATTCAACCATATCGGAAAAAATGGCAAGCATGCAACGCTGAAAGGTTGCCGGTGCATTACACAAACCAAATGGAATACGGAGGTATGCAAATGTTCCATAAGGACAAGTGAAGGTGGACTTCTCTTGTTCCTTAGGATCAATGGAAATCTGATTGTACCCCGTATAACCATCGATAAAATAGAAATGAGATCAACCTGCTAATCGCTCTAAAATCTGATCAATGAATGAGAGAGGGAAATGATCCTTAAGCATAGAAGCATTCAATCTACGGTAGTCTATACATTCACGCCACCCGGTTACCAAGCGGGTCGTGATAGGTTCATTTAAAAAATTATGTGTAACAGTAATTCCCCCCTTTTTAGGGACTACCTATGTAGGACTCACCCACATCGAGTAAGATATAGCATAGATGATACCAACAGAAAGAAGCTTAATCACCTCCTTCTTGATGACCTCCATCATGCTAGGATTTAGTCGACGTTGTGGCTGAATTACCGGTTTGGATCCCTCCTCGAGCCAGATCTTGTGCTGGCATAATGTAGGGGAGATCCCCTTGATGTCTGCGAGCAACCACCCGAATGCACCTCGGTGGTTCTTCAACACAATCTATAATTGATCTTCCTCCTCGGCACTCATGTATGCCGAAATAATCACAGGCAACTTCTCGTCCTCATCTAGAAATGCATATTTCAAGTGCAGTGGCAATGGCTTCAATACCAAATCTGGCGGGCTGATTAAGGATGACTGAAGCAGTGGTGGGAGTTCACCAAGGTCTTCATAGTACCTAGAATAAAAGCGTGGAAGCACCTGAAGCATCTTGGCACACTCTTGTAGTGACTTGCTTCTCATCCAATCATGTGTTATATTAACCAGGCAGGCTTCAAGTGGTAATTTTGGATATGCATTGAAAACAGAACTTGCTATGGCCTCATCTTCATTAGAAGGCGGGATGTCCTCCTCTTCATCATTGGGAAAACCCACAGCTTTGCTAAGAGACACAACCTTGGTCTTCTCCATGATGTCTACAACCAGTGTTCCTTTCTCCACCTTAGTCATTACATGAGCCATATCTAAAAATGGCTTCCCTAGACAGAGAGAGATATTCTGATCAAAGTTCTTCGCCATACAACATTACTCCTTAGCTTTAGATGGCGTGGTGCTAGAAGGCATGACCATCTCAAACCGATCATCAGCGATACCCAAGGTCAAACGACCTCTCCCCATCTCAAGTATCATGTCATTTATAGCTTGGAAGGGTCATCCAAGGAGTAACTCATTACCTTGTTCATCTTGCATTTCCATTACAACAAAGTCTGCTGGAAATACAAACCGATCTACTTTCACCAACACATCTTCACACATGCCATACGGCTTCACCACTGAATTATCCGCCAGCTGTATTGTCATATTGCTTGGCCTTGATTCTTTCAGTCCCAATTTCTTGAACGTAGAGAGAGGCATCGGGTTTATACTTGCCCCTGAATCGCATAGTGCTTCACCGAATTTCACTTTCCCAATATAGCATGAAATAATGAAGCAACCTGGATCCTGCCTCTTAGGTGGAAATGTGCCCACGATGAACGCACTCACCTTCTCCTTGAGAACCACAACCTCAGTATCAGGGATTTTCCTTTTCTTTGTGATGATGTCATTCAAGAACTTCCCATAGGAGGGTATCTGCTTGATTGCTTCTAATAATGGAATGTTGACAGAGAGATTTCTAAAACTGTCCAGAAACTTCTTGAACTGGGCATCCACTTTCTTTATTTTCACACTATTTGGATATGGGACCGGGACAGCCTGTGCCCTTTGATGCGGCGACACATATGGCATCCTCTTCCGTGTCTCGTCCTCAGCAATCACGGGTTCTACTGTGACTTCCTCTGCTATATCCCCAACTGGCTCTATGACTAGAATTGGCACTTCTTCTGTGGCCTCACCTTCGGTTTCTAACTAGTTTCATCGGCCCTGGGGTTTAAAATCTTCTTTCCACTCCATAGCAAGATTGCCTTCGCCTGTTGGTTTCCTCCTGGAATGTTTGTGTTTTCTGGAAAGCCTTGCTGTGCTGGCTTCTTCAAGTTTGCTATCTCAGCTGCTATTTGCGTCACAGACGTCTCTATCATCCTCATTTGAGCCCCATGGCTTTGTAGAGTCTCCCCGAACTGGTTCATGAATTCCCCTTGTTGCTTTATCTGCTGACCAAACGTGCTCATCAGTTCTTGATTTTGCTTGATCACTTGGTTGAGCAACTCAGTGCTCTTATCTTCTGCCACTGGTTGGGGTTTGGCGTCGAGGTCCTGCAAGAAATTATTTGCATCCTTCCAGGAAAATTTCTTGTCCTTCCTCCATGAGTAATCGTTGTTTCTGTACCATTACTGTTGTCGCATGAATTTCACTTGAGCCTCATCATCTGACTCTACGTCTTCTTTTGCAAGCAGTTTCTTTGCTAGAAGGTCCATCTTCTCATTTAGTTCTTTGATGGCCTTTCACTCCCCCGTAGCTCGAACATGCTCTACGGCGTCTCTGTCTCCCCAAGATTGCTTGTTGGCCATGTTTTTCATAATTTCCCAACATCTCATGCCAGTGTTGTTTAAAAAGAAATCTGAACCTGCAGAGTCTAAGTTACTTCTATCATGCTCGGAAAGAGAAAAATAGAATATTTTAACCTGCTTCTCTTTGTCCAAGCCATGATGCAGGCACCTCCTGAGCATGATCTGAAAATGTTCCCATGTCTCAGAGTAAGTCTCTCCTGCCTTCTGGTTGAAATTATGGATTTTCCTGATCATGTCATTTGTCTTCTCGGGCAGAAAGAACCTTTCAAAGAATACTTCCACTATGTGGTTCCATGATTCCACATACTCATCATCAAGATTATGGAGCCATTCTCGTGCATTTCCCGCCAGAGAGCTCGGAAACAACTTTATGTAAAGTTTCTCCTGCGGGAATCTGTCTATCTTGATCATGTCGCAGTTCTCCACGAACTGGCTAATGTGAGTCACCATATCTTCATTTTTTAGCCCATGAAATGCATTTGACTTGATCAAGTTGATTAATGCAGGATCAATCTTATAAGTCGGAATGTTGATAGCCTGCTTCTTTATTGGCCCCTTTGAAGCGGATGAAGATGAAGCCTTTATCTTCTCCCATATTGTCTACTCTTCTTCCATGGCTTCTTGTTCTAGGTCGGAATCTATTTCTTCATAATGGTGTTGATTGTAGTCATCCTTGTCGTCTAGTCCCGACAGTGGAACTGATGCTTGTTGTGTGTAGTCACTGCTACGCGTTTGCACCATGCACAGTACCTGCAAATAATAATTTTGGTTCAGTGCCGTGCTAGACGATTACACAATTGGAAAGATAGACTATGAATTTTAAAAATGATTTCAAAATAATAAAAATAAAAGGTGGCCTAGAATGGCCGCTCGCAGTACTGTGCCGACAATTTCCGTGTCCCCGACAACGATGCCAAAAACTTGACATGATTTTTCCGTGCGTAGAACGCAAGTGTACGCGTCAATGTAGTATAGGCCCTTGTGAGGCCCGAGTCGAACTCAGGGACACTGAACTATTGGTAGACTACTACTAATTGTTTGCAATCAGCTAAATCGATTAAAAGAGGTTGAGAGTTGTTGTAAAAATAAAAGAAAATAAAATAAAATAAAATAAAGCAATCGATTAAGTGTTTACTTTAATCAATTCAGGTGAAGATCTTTAGGATTGCGGTTTCACTGTGGGTTTTTATTGTATGAATTTTTATATAGTTAAACAAGTTCGTCTCTCTCCGAGTAGTGGCCTGTAATCAGAATTGACGACTGTCGTGGTACAATTCACTACCTATGTTTAGGTCGGTTCCACCGTCGTAGTAACCTATACCCTAAACTAGGTGCATTAGAATCGACCTCTGGGTTTCCACCATTAATCTTACATCACCTTGTTCAAGGGATTTATTAATTAATGTGAATTTCGTCTCTTTTCAACCGTTAATTCTTCTTTCAAAGTAATTAAAGGCATTAGATTACCATTATGGTGATCAAGAATGATAATATAATTGAGAAAACGAAATCATACCACGGATTTAAGAGATTAATTATGAATTACTATGATAAAATTGTCATACAATGCTTCCCCGGGCTCCCGGTCCTAAAGACAAAGGGGATTAGCCCCGCATGTTCATCTGAGAGAAAAACATGGTTGAGAAAAGGGGAAACATGGAGAAAAACGTGAATAAGTAATGAAACCCCTGAACGGAGAAGATCCAAGTGTTCCTCGGCGTGGAATGCACGATCTACGACCTTTCGGCGGTGGAAAATGTCTTCTTTGGCTTCCGAAACGACTGGGGCGTGCTTCTGGACTCCGTTCTTCTCTCCACACCTTCTCGGGACGTGTGCAGCGGCTAATGACGTGATCCCTGGCTCTTGGCCGTCGTCATTAGGTATAATCACTGAGTTAGGTTGTAAAAATATCATAGCAGTCGGATTTAGATCGATCTGAAACAAACTTGTATCTGACGGTGTCGATACCATCGACACGAGTCGATGGTATCGACCCTGCGCGATATCGGCAAGTCTTCTTTTCTTTACTTTGTTGCGCCTGATGCTGACTCGATACCATCGACGAGGGTCGATGGTATCGACACCCTTAGGCGTCGGTTTTATTTTTTTCCGTCGCTGAAACTCCACGTGTCGATAGTATCGACTTCTGGGTCGATAGTATCGACTGTCTTCTCGCTAGCAACCTGATGGCAAGCCGCTACCATCGACTTCCCTGTCGATGGTATCGACTCTGTGATGCTCCTTGCGGCTAGCTGCATGTGGCTGTGTCAATAGTATTGACAGTTGTCGATGGTATCGACAACTGCTGATATGCGGTTTTCCTGAAATTGCAACACAAAACCACATAAGCCGAGATAAAACTTATAATTGTAATCATTTATGCTCAAAAAAATAAAATAAAGGAGATTTGATACTGAGAAGGGTTATAGACTAAAGTAAATGAATTATACAATATTAACCACCAAAATGACCAATAAAAGCATAAAACACAAGCAAAGTAAGTCTATAAATGCGACTCAAAATCATCGCATCATCGGCGAACTGTGCTTCTTCCTCCTCCAAGCTCTCCAGCTTTCTTGTGCACTGTGCTTTCTTCCTCCTCCAAGCTCTGTAGCTTCCTCCGCCGACAACGAGCAACTTCCTCCGCTGGCAGCAAGTAGCTCGTTCAGCTCGCTTCGCTTCGCCCTTTTTGCCAGAGAGAAACCGCGCACAGGAGAGAGAACGAAGAGAGGGAAGGTCAACTCCGCAAATGTCACCTCGCACGCACAAAAGACGGGAGTGCATCCTCTTTTTTTTATATCCCCCAATTTGGTCGGGGCCGAGTAACCGAACCGGTTCCCTTTGAACTTCTAGCACGGCAAAAATCCACAAAGTGCGGACATTGCCTCGAACATACGCACTCTGCGGTATACTGTAACGTGACGCCTGCCTTTTGGGGATTTTCAGAAGTTAGGGTGTGTATGTTGGTGTATATAGTGTGCTATATATCACTACTCAAAGGAAAACGGACAAAAGAAATTAATAGAGAAGGATTCACCTGCGCCGCAAGTCATGGTCATTCTCAGTCGTTCTGTTGTGCAACTTGCAAAAGATCTCAAGCAATCGCAGATTACTCAAGTATGAAGAATAAGATATGTGTAGGTCTCGCTGTATTGCGTCAATTTTCGTTACCAGTCATTTTGTACCCGTTGTTCTATGCGTATATATAATTTGAGACAGAAAAAATAAGATTATATGGGAGAGGATGAAGATCACTTTCTTAGTGAATACAACGGTTAAACTTACAAGTGATATCAATGACATATAGGGCAAAGGGAAATAGTTAAAAAAATTAAAAACATTAGCAATGACCAAAAAATAAAGCCAAATGTAAAATGAAAAGTGAGTTACCAATCTCGTGAATGGATGGACATGCCGTCCGATAATTTGCAATTTGGCGATTGAACTTGGAAGAAGAATCTGAGTGGTCAGAGATATATAAGTATACACAACACCAAGCCAATATTAAATAAACTGAAAGTCATTGGTTGCCATAGAAATTGTAAAGAAACACTAAACGCCAAAGGCTGATGGACTACGTAATGCACAAGCACACAGCTCCTTTGTCTCTTCATACCTCGGTCAGGCTATACACATGATCAAGAAGATAAGGATTGTGGTAGATGGCTTGAGAAAGTTGCCTACCTCACTGCGGCTTGGTAAACAACACCTCCTTGGCTGCCTTTATGTAAACCACTTCGCCGTCGCCATGTGAACCACCTACCTATTGAAACGAGCAGGATTTTGCATCCTTCGTTTTTACATTTCCACCAGTGGCGGAGACAAGATTTTAAAATGAGCGAGGCACCAAATACATACGGATTTTTACAAACTGATAGTTGATAGAGCACGTTCTAAATTAGAAGTTTCGATATTACTACTGATGAATTGATGTTCTGAAAAAAAAAATAAACAAATAGGCATTAGGAAGAATTAAAGTGGTGAACAAAAAAAAAATACCGATGAACAAATATCACTACCAAAAAACATAGTATAGGTGACAGTCATGTAAAAGGTTACACATTTTAGGTGACATACTTGTGCATCACTTATAATCTGTATAGACATATCTGAAATAGATGACATACATTTTAGCATTTTGAAAAGGTTACATATTTTAGGTGACATACATGTAAATCATCTATAATCTGTATAATCCTACGTAATATAGATGACATATATTTTATCATACAGGAAAAGGTTACACCGAATAGGTGACATACATTTGAATCACATATGCTCTAATGTGGGTTTTCCATATAGGTGACATGTATATGAGTCAAATGTGATCTATAAGGGGGTATATATTTAGGTGACACACACACATGTCACCAAACTTTTAGGTGACATGTGTACTTGTCACCTAAACTTTAGGTGATAGACATGTCAGTCATCCAATATCTCCTGAGCAATAATAAGCATCACTAGCTTCATGGGGATATATCAATACATTTATTGACAATTCATAAAGGAAGATATGTGAGAGAAATTGTCGATGAGAGTCTTTCTAAGTAATCAAGAGTGTCAATCATAAAGGGATATTTGCATAAAGATCTTCCCCCAAACTCATATATGTCTCTTTTGTGAACATTCTAAGGCTAAAGGACCCGGGTTCGAACCTCACCGAAGGCACTTTGTGAATGGTAATCCACGTTGATTAGGTGCGGGAGGTGGGTGACTGGACCACATCCTCTCATGCCTCGAGAGTTTACCATGTTGGGCTCGCCTGGGGTGAGTTCTCTCGGTCGTCAAAAAAAAGTCTAATGGGCATTTGTATTGCGAGGCAAATTGCTCTTTAAAAGCAGCTTGCATAGACCACCCACCCCCAACAACAATTGCTGCAAAAGAGTGGTGGTTGTCGAAAGCACTCAAACATCCTTGGTCCCATCATCCCCAAACTCTTACACATCTCTTTTATGAATAGTTAAGATGACAATACATATATACATGTCTCAAATCTAAGCGTTTTCAAGGACTTGCTATGAGAGGACAATATCATGATATGGCCCCTAGCTCCACCTAGAAGTATTTTCACAGACTTTCTACCAACACACATTGTCATGATATGAACCATGGCTCATCATTTATACCTTTTGGGATATTTCCATGAGCGTACATTCTCATGATATGGGCCCAGTCTCCTCACAAATGTATTTTTAGGAACTTATTGTGAGAGGACACTGTCAAGATATGGGGTACAAGTCCTCAAAGTTGTATTTCAAGGAACTTGTTGTGAGTGAACACTATTATGGTATGGTTCATGGATCCTACCAAATGCATTTTCATGGGGATATATCAGTACATTTATTTGACACCTTGTAAAGGAGAAGTGCGAGAGAAAATGTTGTTGAGAGTCATTCTAAGGGATTCATAAAGGGATATTAGCATGAAAATAGTCACCAAACACAAATGTCTCTTTTGTTATCATTCTAAGGCCAATGAGCCTTTGTCTTACGAGGCAAATTTCTCCTGGTAAACATCTTAATAAACCTCCCACCCCCTGCAATGATTCCTGCAAAGGGGAGATAGTTTCCATAAGCACCCAATCAACTAGGCTTCAATTGTCCCCAAACTCATAGATGTCCATTTATGAATAGTTAAGAGGAAATACATATGTACACATCTCAAGGATTTTTTTTATGAGAAGACAGTCTCACAACATAGGCCCTAGTCCCTCCTCGAAGCATTTTAATGGACTTGTCTTAGAGGACATTGTCATGCTATGGGTCGTAGCTCCTCACACATGCATTTTGGGGGACTTTCCTGAGAGGATTCTCATGATATGGGCCTGGATACTCACAAATGCAGTTTTAAGGACTTGTTGTGAGAGACCACTATCATGATATGGGCCAAGATCCTCACAAATGCATGTCAAGGGACTTTTTATGAGATCATGTTGTCATGATATGGTCCCAATATCCTCACAAATGTATTTCAAGGGACTTGTTGTGAGATGATATTGTCATGATATGGGCCATGGATCCTCCTAAATACATTTAGGGACGCTATCAATATATGGGCCCTTACACCTCCTTAATGCATATGAAGGGATATGTTGTGAAAGGACACTATAATGATATGGGTCGTGGCAACTCCCAAATATATTTTTAGGGACACGTTGTGAGATAACATTTGCCATGATATGGCCCCTGACACCTCCCAAATGCACTTTCATGGACTTGTTGTAAGAGTACGTTCTCATGATATGAAATCTGAAACCTCTCAAGTGCATTTTTAAAGACTTACTATGAGATAACATTGTCATCATATGTGCCATGGCACCTCCCAAATGTATTTTCAAGGACTTGGAGTGAGAGGAGATTGTCATGATATGGGCCAAACTTCACCCAAATGCATTTTTAGGGGCTTATTATGAGATGAAACTGCCAATATATGGGTAAAGTCTCCTCCTTAATGCTTTTGAAAGAACATGTTGTGAAAGGACACTATCATCATATGGGTCGTGGTGCCTCCCAAATGTATTTTTTGAGACTACCTGTGAGATAACATTTGTCATGATATGGGCCATGACACCTCCTTAATACATTTTGATGGACTTGTTATGAGAGGATGTTGTCATGATATGGGCCCTGAAACCTCCCAAATGCATTTTCATATACTTGTTGTGAGATGACATTATCCTGATATGGGACCTAACATGTTACACCCCGATCTCGCAATTTCCTCAAATCATGAGATTAGGGCATAAGATAGGATTTATATGTAATACAAAGAACACCCTTAAATTTTTTTTTTCTTTTCTGTTAAAACTCTTGTTTCTTCGCATTGAATCACATAAATCATTTTAACAAGGGAATCTGAATATTTCTTTTACCAATCAGACTTTAATAGTAAAGATACATGTATAAACATTCATGTGTCTCTCACACATTATGCACATAAGATCTACAAATTTGCATACAATTTCAAAAGAGGAATAATATTACACATCGTAATTACAACTCTCTCTCTTATCTCTTACTGAGGACCTAGAGTGACAAGGACCGACTGACTCAACTAATCTTGTACTTAACTCTTGTGGAAGATCTACACTGATGCTCTGACCATCTTCAAGTCCACACGGTTAACCCTAAAATGTTTGAGTAGAGGGGTGAGCCTACTCGCTCAGTGAATGAGTACTTCAAAGAAACAGTCTAAGGCACTAATGTGATTACAGATATAACTTTGAGTAAACGATATGAAATTTAACAACAATAAATACTACAGTGAGTAGTTCTAAACAATATAATTGAAATAACAAAGAATGTAAATATTGCATCCAAAGAATAACCACTAGAAAATTATGCTCTAGTCTTCCTTAACTCTTTCATTTATAAGGAACTTTGTGAACCTATATGATCATATTTTAACTTATGCCCTGATCTATGCAGTGTACTCTGCATAGAGACTCGCAGTGCACTACGGCCACACCGTACAAGACTTAGCGACACACCCGGGAAATGCTAAGTCTGACTTCCAGTCCTGTTCTGCTACAGGACTCACAGGCTCTCCGGCCCACAGGCTCTCTGGCCTTACTGCACTAACTCCGAGTGCTCTGGACTCCTCCTCTAACCTGAGCACACAGGCGCAGGGAGTCAACACTGGGTTACCACCAGAATTACTCAACCGGTTAGTGTTGGATAACCCTATCAAACCTCGTGCCACCAGAATTACTCAACCGGTTGATGTTGGAGACGAGTTTCACCCCTAAGGTGCAGACCTCCCAAAGGGGTTCTACGGTGTTCAGGGCACCTAAGTCTAAGATTAACATTATAGGTACATTTTAAACAGAAATCATAACTCATTTAACATTTCTCACAAGGCTCACACGACCTGCCATATCATATCATAAGAAACATCATAACTTATGTATTCAACATATATCATGTCTCAGTAACATCCCTTTCTAGGGCATGTCATATCTCATCACCTGCAATTTACGAGATATGTATTGAAAATAAGAAGCCCTGCAGTATGTAGATATCAACTTAGAGAGAACAAGCATATAAAGTTAAATGCACTAGAAACATACAATTCAACAGTTAAGTATCACCACATCTCATATCGAGACCTTTCATATCACCATAACATGATTCATTGAACACCCTATCCTTAGGGTTTCATTTGCCTTATTCATTTATCACATGCCAACACCCTACTCTTAGGGTTTCATTCGCCTCAATCACCTTTTCATTTACCTCATTCACTTGTCACATGGCTCTCATAAGGATTTCATAGGATATAAGCATTCACTAAATAAAGTTTGTTTTCATCAAATCATATACAATCAATATAGATATGAAACTATGGAAATTTAACTAAATTTAAGTTTTCCATACCATTCACTGAGATATCATGTATCAAGAATAAAATTCAATTAAGATAACCCATGAGGTACATCCTAATCACTTATAGGATTACTAGTCCTCTTTATTTAACTTTGATCTTTAAGTGTTCAATTAGGGTTTGCTCCAACACGGTCGTGGTGTCACCCCACGGCCGTGGCACAGATCATTCGAGCTTAAACTAGTGAAATCAAAGTCATAGACTTAGTGACAAATCCCAAAGGTTTTAGATATTGAAATATGATAGCCTTAAGCTTGATTGAGAGCATTTAGACCTAGGTTTGGTTTAAGTCTAGATATCTCTTCAATTGGATTAAAACTCTAATGAGATCTCAGTTAGGTTAAACCCTAATTACATCATACAATATGAATCCGAAAAGCATTCTTTCTAGAATGTGTTGTATACATTTCTAATATGATTCTATCATCAGAGAGTCGTTCAAACAGAGAAGGAGCCCATTTCATATCAAATTGCAACTACACAGAACAAATGGACATTCAGGGTTTAGAATCACATACTAAGCAATTAGGGATTTGGATGCTATAATCAAATTTCGTGCATTACACTATTTGAAGGAAGAACCCACTCACCCTAAGGTGTGAAAACACCTCAAAACTGCAGCTCAACTCAGGGGATCTCGAACTCATATCAAATCCCTAGCAAAACTCCCAATTCTTCTACCATTCAACTCGGAAACCTTGAAAATGAGGGATTATGAAGAAAGGATGAGAAAAGAGGGAATTTCGACATCATCTTGGATCAAATCAGAGCATGGACGGAATCTTGACATAAGAGAGAAGATTCACCATAAAAGTCTATGCAAAGAATCCAAACTTACTTGAACTTGATTTCACCATTCCTCGGACCGCAAAACCCTAGGTCAGCAATTCCTCCTCTTTCTCCACTCAAGCCCTAACTCTCCCTCTCTCTCTAGATTTTCGTTTCTCTGGGGTGGATGACGAAGAATGAGAGATGTGTGTGTGTGTGGTCGATCATATAAGTCAATTTGAGCTGCTTGGGTCAATTGCATATTGACCCAACCCTCAACTTTAATTATATTGGTTGAATATTCAGTTATACAAAAGTTACTGTAATTCGACTAATGAATAGCTAACAGAAGCTCCAAAAATTCTGGAAATTTTATATTTTATGCATAATGGAGTTTCCGCTTCCAGTAAAAATTTTAGATCATTTCAAGTTACCAATAAATAATTAAAAATCGAACTGTTCACTTCTATATTGCAGTCTGTAGCATATTTGGTCGAGTTTGTCCTGCACAGAACTCGACCGACACCCTCACTGTAGAGATCAAAAGTCATCCAAAAATTATGCCAATTTAACAGGATGTCTAAAATTATTTTTTTCAAGCACAGTTAAAATTTGGGATCAACTGGATATTCCAATACAAAGATAAAATTCAATTATCTCACTGCTATATCAATCTGAAAATATGATCGGTCGAGTTTGAAACTTGGCCGATAAACAGGTCAGAACATTCTTCAAAAATTCTGATATTTTCCAATGTTGTTCACATTTTATATATCCAAATAATATCCAAATTTTATCTAAATCAGAGTTTCACATAAAATACTAAAAATCATTTACTGAGACACTATACTTATCAAATTTTGTGTTCATGTATCATCAAAACCCTATTTTGGGCCGATTAGGGTCTATGCTTCTCAAACCCTAATTCTCAAGACAAAAGAACATTTAGACTTCTTATCATAGTTAAAACATCCTAATTGTGTTATAGTCATTAATTAGATTTCAAGAATGATTATTCCAATTAATCTTTGCAATTGTCTAGGTAAACCCTAGTTTACCATTTAAGCTCAGATGGGGTCGTAACATAACACCTCCCAAATGCATTTTTAAGGACTTACTGTGAGATGACATTGTGATCATATTCTCCATGGAACCTCCCAAATATATTTTTAAGAAATTGGAATGAGAGGACGTTGTCATATATGAGCCCAAACTTCACCAAAATGCATTTTTAGGGACTTATTATGAGAGGATGTTGTCAATATATGGGAACTGGCTCCTCCTTAATGCATTTGAAGGGACATGTTGTGAAAGGAAATTATCATGATATGGGTCATGACACCTTCCAATTGCATTTTTGGGAGTTGATGTGAGATAGAATTTATCATGATATGGACCTTGACACCTCCCAAATGCATTTTCATGGACTTGGTGTCAGAGGACGTTGTCATGATATGGGACCTCATACCTGTCAAATGCATTTTTAAGGACTTATTGTGAGATGACATTGTCATCATATGCGCCATGGCACCTCCCAAATGTATTTTTAAAGAATTAGTGTGAGAGGACATTGTCATGATATGGGCCCAAACTTCACTAAAATGCATATTCTAGACTTATTATGAGAGGACACTGCCAATATATGGGCAATATGTACAGAAGTGAAACCACCTCTCTACTAAAAATTTGAATAACAAAACATCCAGTCCAAACAAACTCAGAAGGTATGATGGAGTGGGTGTAAAATTTTCAAATCATTATATAATGGCAATCAAAAGATCAAAGTATAGCAGCAGAATAAAAACATGACTATATTCAATTATAAAACACAGGGTTACAAACTTACATCATAAGGATCCATGTATAGGAAATCTAAACCACCTCAAGATTGTCTCCAACCTTCATCATCACAAACTAAGTCCAGGTCAACATGCCATGCATCCAAGTCCTCCACCTAGGGTTCGAGGCATACCCCAGCAAAAGAGAAGAAAAGGAAACATCAGCAAAGGCTGGTATGTGCATACTAAAAAGCAAATTGAGCTATTTATAAATATTAAGTGATATCAAAATATACAAGGCTTCCCATGCAAGAGATAAGCACCACCCAAATGGGTATCAAGAGAAAAGAATCATAACAAAAGGGATACTTGCCATAAAATAACATATAAAAGTGGTGCCACATAAGCACTTATGAAATTAGGGCACATAACCCATCATAAATATAATCAACTTGCATGCATGTGAGATAAGCATAACACTAGAATATTATAAAAGACAATGGTGGCCAAGAATCACACATCTTGAACCTGATGAGACATGGGCCAAGAATCACACATCTTGCCCTAACGGTACATGGACCAGGAATCAAACATCCTGCCCTGGCATGGGGAATCACACATCCACCACCCAAATATATATAACATGGGACAGGATTCACACATCCTTCCCGGGCATGGGGAATCACACATCCACCATCTAAAATATCACAATGTTGCCACAAATTATAATGAGACAAAACCAATTCAATTATACTACTCTAGGGTTACTGAATCACATAGCCGGTAATTGTAGAGGAAAGTAGAAAAGTATAGTCAGAAGATAATACAAAGGTTGCCATCACACAATGGACAACACAAACATATAAAACTCCTCATCATACTGGGCATATATCAACAAGTAAAAATCCACATCGTAGTGGGTATATATATCATCAAAAGTCCAACTTGCACCAAGGCATTAGAAATAGGGTCAAGAGAATATCCATGATCACAAGATCAATAACAAAATAAAGTAGTTCACATGAACCAATATTTCTAAAAGAAAAGACATATGTGTAGGCTATTGTCCGTAGGACCAAGAGAAAGACAAAATAGGTGCATTTCTCAATAAATAATAATCGTAGATACAAACATACCTCAACATCAGATTCAAATGATCCAAAGTCACATCTAGGTCCAAGTCTAGGTAGCCAAAGAACCTATTAAGCATATATGTGGAATTAGAGTTAGGTTTCCATTAATTATTCAAAACCCTAAAAACTACCTTTTTATTATATATGAGTTCGGTTATCAAAACCATATCCTATTTTAGTATATGACATTAGGAATCCAAAACATATTTTACAATATTTTTCTGACTTATATATAATTAGTTATGATTTTTTTCAAGTTAATCCATCATTAATTAGATCCATTAAAACACCTATTATTAATCTTTAGATTCAGTTATCAAAACATATACCATTGGTTAGATCTTATTTTCATGATTCCAACAAATATTATTTCCGTATTTTTTTTATCATCCATTAATTAGTTATCAATTTTAATTACTAACCAATCAGATAATTACAAGCAACCTGATCGCAAAGCAAGGACAGAGAAAGTCCACACAGACCTGAGCAGGCTAATCAGGGCCACCCATGTCAGCGGACTATTAAACCAAATCATCCAAGATCTCACATAAAGCAACCCACAGAAATCGAGTGAAAAGACCACAACAACCCTGGACGAAAAATCAAAAGCAAAAGAAGGCAAAAGGGTGAATTGGGGAATCTATCAGCGACTTTGTTCTTCACGGATCGAGAACCAAAATAGGGAACACTTCGATTAAAAAAACACGATCAACCAAAACTCCATTGAATTGATGATCTCATCAATTTCCGGAGGTGCTAGAGGTTCTGCCGTATCTTAACACAGTCACAACGGCCACTTGTAGCCTGATAAAGGCTTTCTTCCATGAACTAGTAAGGTGCAACACTACAACTCAGTGAAAAACAAAGCAACTCAAAATGAAAATGTGGAGAAAGGACCAGTAGCCAGAAGAAAAACCCATCGTAGAGAAACATGCGCAACAAAGAAGAGGACTCGTCTAATTATCAAAATAATCAAAACTGGGCAGAAAGGGGGTTTTCCAAAACGCACCTGCTCTGAATCAATTGAAGGCCTAGAAGGCAAGCCTAGCCATCGAAGAAATCGTCTGGGCACCTGGAAAGGGAACCAAAGGTTCCCGCTTCGCCACCGAGAGAAAGGTGACCGCCAGAGGTAGCTGGAGTAGGGAAATGGTTCATAGAGTTTGAATAAGCCGAACTAAAGCAGGAAACTAGGACATGGGATCCTTACGGAGGTCAGGGAACAAATTCCCGGCGGTCCGATCGCCTGAGGTGATGAGGATATGTCATAGAGCAGAAAACAGGGTCGTGAACAGAGCAGTAGTGGTGCGCCCAATGATGTTGGAGAAAGGGCAACCAAAACCCTTCTTATATAGGGTCACCTGGTGCGGGGAAAGGTAAGGAAGGTGAGGGAGAAGGAAACAGAGGCAGAGGAATAAGAGAGAGGGAGGGAGAATCGGGGAACGAACGCCCCAGGAGTCCCTGTATTGGATGCATCGGGCTAAACTCCTACCCAAGGTGGGAGATGATCCAAGCACCGTCCGATGCCAGATCGAAGGGTCTAGGTTAAAACCCAAAAACTAAAGGAAATCAAATAGCGTGACAAGGAAATCGAGAAATTATATTTGCATTTAAATAAGGTTTGATTAAGTTTCTTTCCAAAGAAAATTGAGGGTCCAATTATTATCCAATTAATATGAAATTTGACACATAGGCTAATTAAGGTATGTAGATTTCGATTATAAAATTTGATTTTCCTTTGTAAACTTTTAATATATTAAATAAATCAAATCATATTTTCTCTTTCCTCCTTCATTAATGGCTTTAGGATTATCCAAAAATTACGTAACTTGACCCACAAGTTAACTTAAATGTGTTGAATACGAATTTGCCATCAATTTTACATATTGGAGTTGTTTTTATATTTATTTAATATTTTGAAGGTTCTAAACACTTTCTCTCTCCTAATTTAACCTTTTAAGAAAACTTTCTCCAAATTGGATGAAAATTCACCCAAAGGCTATATTTGTTATATAGATTATGAATATAACATTATTTTCCTCTTTTGGGGTCAATTATTACATATATTTATTAATTATACCTTTTAGGCAATTTCTCTCTCCTAACTTACCATATTATTTCAAGGTAGTCAAAATTAAATGAAAATTGACATGTAAACTTTTTTTAATGTGTAGATTACGAATTTGAAGTCTATTCTTTATTTTGAGGCTTTATTACATGGGTTATTTCATATGGCCCATTAGAGGCCCATTAACTATATTACTCTTTCAATTAAGTTATTTATCATATTATTTTCACCAACTGAGTTATATGACATATTAGATTATATTATTCATGCATTTGATTATTAGGATCACTCTAACCTCAAAATTGTTTGGTCAAACCCAAAAGGTCAAAGTTTTAAGCTAGGGTCCAAGATCTGGTATGTTGCACCATATATCCTCCTTAATGCATTTGAAGGGACATGTTTTGAAAGGACACTATCACGATAGGGTCGTGGAACCTCCCAAATGCATTTTTAGGGACTTGATGTCAGATGACATTTATCATTATACGGGCCCTGACACCTCTCAAATCCATTTTGATGGACTTATTATGAGAGGATGTTGTCATGAAATGGGACCTGGCACCACCCAAATGCATTTTTAAGGATTTATTGTGAGATGACATTACCATCATATGTGCGATGGCAGCTCCTGGCACCTCTCAAATGTATTTTCAAGGATTTAGCGTTAGAGGACATTGTCATGATATGGCCCAAACTTCACCGAAATGTATTTCTCGGGACTTATTATAAGAGGACACTGCCAATATATGGGCTAGGTATCCTCCTCAATGCATTTGAAGGGACATGTTGTGAAAGGACACTATCACAATATTGGTCATGGCACCTCCCAAAAGCACTTTTAGGGACTTGTTGTTAGATAACATTTGTCATGATATGTTCCTTGACACCACCCAAATGTATTTTGATGGACATGTATGAGAGGAGGTTGTCATGATATGGGATCTGACACCACCCAAATGCATTTTTAAGGACTTACTGTGAGATGACATTGTCATCATATGTGTGATGGCACCTCCCAAATGTATTTTCAAGGACTTGGCGTGAGAGGGCATTGTCATGATATGGGCCCAAACTTCACTCAAATGCATTTTCAAGGACTTATTCTAAGAGGTTGTGATGGTTGGCCTTGTTTCAGTCATGACGGTTCATTCTTCTTCTGGACGTGACAATTCATTTTGGTCTGGTCGTGACACTACGTTTGATGCGGTCCTGACATTGTGTTGTGAGGGTGGGTCACGACGTTGTGTCGTGGGTTGGTCGCGAAGCCTATGTGTAACATTGGTCGTGACGTTTTGCTTTGAGTTGTTGGATCAAATTCTATCACGGTCAAGACGTGTGTCGTGGAGACAATCACGATGTTGTGTTATGAGATATGGGTCGTGGAAACTCCCAAATGCATTTTTAGGGACTTGATGTGAGCTAACATTTGTCATGATTTGGGCCTCGACACCTTCCAAATGCATTCTGATGGACTTGTTATGAGAGGATGTTGTTATGAAATGGGACCTGACACCACCCAAATGCATTTTAAGGACTTATTATGGGATGACATTGTCATCATATGTGTGATGGAACCTCCCAAATGTATTTTCAAGGATTTAGTGTGAGAGGACATTGTCATGATATGACCCTAACTTCACTGAAATGCATTTTTAGGGACTTATTATGAGAGGATACTACCAATAACTAGGATATGTATCTTCCTTAATGCATTTGAAGGGACATATTGTGAAGGACACTATCACAATATTAATTGTGACATTTGTCATGATATGGGCCCTGACACCTCCCAAATATATTTTGATGGACTTGTTATGAGAGGACATTGTCATGAAATGAGACCTGACACCACCCTAATGCATTTTTAAGGACTTATTGTGAGATGACATTTTCATCATATGTGCGATGGCACCTCCCAAATATATTTTCAAGGACTTGGCGTGAGACTACATTGTCATGATATGGCCCAAACTTCACTGAAAAGCATTTTTAGGGACTTATTATGAGAGGACGCTGCCAATATATGAGTTATGTATCCTCCTTAATACATTTAAAGGGGCATGTTGTGAAAGGATGCCATCACAATATTGGTCATGACACCTGTCATGATATGGGCCCTGACACCTCCCAAATGCATATTAATGGACTTGTTATGAGAGGACGTTGTCATGAAATGTGACCTGACACCACCCAACTGTTTTTTTAAGGACTTATTGTGAGATGACGTTGTCATCATATGTGTGATGGCACCTCCCAAATGTATTTTCAAGGACTTGGCATGAGATGACATTTATCTTGAAATGGGCCCTGACATCTCCCAAAAGCATTTGGAGGGATATGTTGTGAAAGGACACTGTCATGATATGGGTTGTTGGGTCTTGTTTTGGTCAAGATTGTCATTTCTCTTGTGTTTTGGGTCAAGAAAGAAGTGCACCATCTGTATTTGAGGTCGAGACAATGTTGTTTTGATTGTGATGGTTGGCCTTGTTTCATTCGTGATGGTCCATTCTGCTTATGAACGTGACACTTCATTTTGGTCTGGTCATGACACTGTATTTGATGCAGTCGTGACGTTGTGCTATGTGGGTGGGTCGTGACATTGTTTTGTGGGTTGGTTGCAAAGTCTATGTGTAATAGTGGTCGTGACGCCTTGCTTTAATGATTTTGTATCACGTTCTATCGCGGTCACAACGTGCATTGTGGAGACAGTCATGATGTTGTAGTGTGAGATATGAGTCATGGAACCTCCCAAATGCATTTTTAGGGACTTTATGTGAGGTAAATTTTGTCTTGAAATGGACCCTAACACCTCCCAAATGCATTTTTAGGGACATGTTGTGAAAGGACACTATCATGATATGGGTCGTGGAACCTCCCAAATGCACTTTTAGGGACTTGATGTGAGATAACATTTTCCTTGCAATGGGCCCTAACACCTCGCAAATGCATTTTTAGGGACATGTATTCAAATGACACTATCTTGATATGGGTCATGGAACCTCCCAAATGCATTTTTAGGGACTTGATGTGAGATAACATTTTTCTTGAAATGGACTTTGACACCTCCCAAATGCATTTTCATGAACTTTTTGTGAGAGGATGTTGTCATGATATGGGGACCTGACACCTCCTAAATGCATTTTTAAGGACGTACTGTGAGATGAAATTATCATCATATGTGTCATGTCACCTCCCAAATGTATATTGAAGGACCGGGGATGGTTTTGGTTGTGATGGTTGGTCTTTTTTCAGCCATGATGGTTCGTTCTGCCTCTGAACGTGACACTTTGTTTTGGTCTGGTTGTGACACTACATTTGTTTTGGTTGCGATGTTGTGTTGTGAGGGTGGGTCCTGATGTTGTGTTGTGGGTTGGTCGTGAAGCCTATGTGTAACGCTGGTCTTGATGCCTTGATTTAACATTTTTGTATCACTTACTATCGTGGTCACAACGTGCATCGTGGAGATAGTCACGATGTTGTGCTCTGAGGGTGGGTCGCGATCCTATGTTGTGGGTTGGTCGGAAGCCTATATGTAATGTTGGTTGTGACACCTTGATTTAATGCTATTGTATCACATTCCATCACAGATGCGATGTGCACCATGGAGACAGTCACGATGTTGCATTGTGAGATATGGGTTGTGGAACCTCCCAAATGCATTTTTAGGCACTGGATGTGAGATGACATTTGTCTTGAAATGGAAACTGACACCTCCCAAATGCATTTGAAGGGACATGTTGTGAAAGGACACTATCATGATATGGGTCGTGGCACCTCCCAAATTCAAATTGACATATAATCAATTTGAATAACATTAAACCCAATTAAACATTTCTATAGTAGACTATCACAATATTAATATAATTGTTAACATTAAATGTTATAATATGAATCTTGTTATGTTTTCCACCCACAAATTCTTTTCTTTTATATGACATATGATCAACTAAAATAACATTAAACTCGATTAATTTATTTCTATAGTACATACTATCACAAATATTTATATCATTTTGTACTAAAAATAAGGAAACTAACAATGTTGAAGGAATTACTTGGAATTGACTTTAATGCATTTCAATTGGTTGAAAAAAGAGAGAGAATATGAGTCAATATGATTACAATTTGAGACATAAAATAAGACTTGTAGCAAGAAAACGTTTCCCTAATATTTTTCACCACCCATAATATAATTGTTAACATTAAATGTTATAATATAATTCTTTCCATGTTTGCCATCCATAAAGTCTTTCATTTTGTTTAACATATGATCAATTAGAATTATATAAAATCCAATTAAATATTTTGTAGTAGATTATCATTAATATTTATATCCTTTTGTTATAAAAATAAGGAATCAAACAATGTTGAAGGAAATTGCTTGCAATCGACTTTAATGCATTTCAATTGGTTGAAAAAAAGAGAGAATATGAGTCAAATGATTAAAATTTGAGACATATATAAAAGAAGTCTTGTAGTAAGAAAACATTTCTGTAATATTTTTGAGACATAAACAAAGACTTGTAGTTACAAAACATTTTCACATTATCTTTGACTTGATCACGTGTATAAAAATAGGGAATTGTGCGAATAAGAAAGGTTGGGATTAGAAGAGATAAGATAGAAGTATGAACAATGATGGACTTTAAAGAAAAACATAGTGGAAAACAAATGAGTAATAAAATGTTTCCCCATCATGCTATAAATCTTGTCATGCTTTACCATCCATAAATGATTTTCATTTATTTGACATATAATCAACTAGCATAATACTAAATTCCCAATTATATATTTCTATAGTTGATATTATCACAAACATTTATATTCCTTTGTAATGAAAACAAAAAGACTAATGTAAAAAGGAAATATGTTGTAGTTGATTGTTGGGGGAGACCAGACGAGATACTATCCTACATAATGGGGAATAGTGGGGACATGATAATGCATTGCTTTTATTTTTCGACTTTGATAAAAAAATATTGATAGAAAAAGAGTTAACCTACCGAGAGTGTCAAAAAGATATTGTTGGCTTCAAAATATTAATCAACAAGGATAGATCGGGTGACATTAATAAACCATTTAGGAAATTTCACTTGATATAGCATGAAGAGCAATATTATGATGAAAATAAGACTATAGAGGAACAAGCCTCAACTTGCGGAGACAAAAGAATTGATGTTGAGCAATGGAAAGAATTGTTACAATACTGGAACAAAGAAAAGAACAAGGTGATAATACTTTGTATTATACTATATATCATCAAACCTTATATGACATAACTATTATACTTGTTTTAGGAATTTTTGGCTAAAAATAAGAGCATTCTAAGTATAGTAAGGCCTACCTATACACATGGACATATTTCTTTTGCAAGCCATCACTTTAAACATGTATGAATATATAATTAATTTATAATGATGTTTGTAACTTACAAACTATCCAAAAAGTACTTATATCGAAAGTTGGATTTTAATGTTTTAAACTAAGAACATGAAAAGTAAAGAAAGCAAGTAAATCTAATGAGTTAAACAATGATAAGAGATCACTAGGGTGTGATCGGTTTTTCACCGCCACTACACATGGATCAACACATGCAAAGCAAAACTTAACCTACAAAAAGAATCTAGTCAGTTAGTATCCTTGTAGACTTAGCTTACTTTCAGAGAACTAACTACGAGAAGTGCGGGAATATTGCAACGCCAGCCATTCCCAAACAAATGGTCACATTACTTTGCATCATTCCCCTCACAAAGTGTGTTCCTCGACTTACCAAGGTTGCACTTCCATACGTCAACTGATTCTATTTCATAGTATGAAAGTGCAACGGATGATAGTGAGTTTACTCCACTTCTTAAGATACACTTCTAGATACCGAAACAGATGCATGGTGGATACATGCACCAAGAACCAACATACAAACGAGTTTCGAATCTAATCGTACAAACATAGACAATTCATACTAAAAGATAAAGGATAACACAAGTTGGAGATCAAGCAACATGCATTCATTAATCGTTTGATGTCGAACTGAAAAAGATAAGAAATCTATATTACAAGTTAAGGATTACATTTACATGATATGAAAACATTGGCAGCGGGGCTACTCCCCACACCCTAGTGAAGGAAACTACTCCCTCATGACCAGGACAAAGAAGGAGGCGAGAAGAGAGAGAGAGAGAGAGCATCATCCCCATGAAGGAGAGAGGAAAGTCAACCCCTTGGAGAAAGAGAGAACGATCCTCCAGTCTTCGTAGGTTGCACGACGATGAGATCTCCCCTTCCCACCTTCTTTGGCGAAGAAGGAGAAAGTAGCTTTAGGATGGAGTATGGGTCTCAGACCGGCAGCCCCAGGGCAGAGGATGGAAGTAGAAAGAGCTCTGGAGTGATTGAGGCAGCCTTTGGACGTCTGAAACTTGATATCTATGGAGGACCCTTGGGGTCTTATTTATAGGCCTTAAGTGAAGTCCAAACAGTTTGGAGACCGTTTGGACCTCAAGACCGTTTAGGACCTCAAGACCGTTTGGACCTTGAAACCGTTTGGCTTCATGCGGTCTTGAGACCGTTTGAACTCTATGCGGTCTCGGGACCAGTTGGCTTCATGCGGTCTTGAGACCGTTTGAACTCCATGCGGTCTCGGGACCGGTTGGCTTCATGCGGTCTTGGGACCGTTTGACTCCATGCGGTCTCGGGACCGGTTGGCTTCATGCGGTCTTGGGACCATTTGACTCCATGCGGTCTCAAGACCATTTGAACTCCATGCGGTCTTGGGACCGGTTGGCTTCATGCGGTCTCGAGACCGGTTGGCTTCATACGGTCTCGAGACCGGTTGGCTTCATGCGGTCTCGAGAACGGTTGGCTTCATGCGGGCTTGGGACCGTGTGACTCCATGCGGTCTCGAGGCCGGTTGGCTTCATGCAGTCTTGGGACCGTTTGACTCCATGCGGTCTCGAGACCGATTAGCTTCATGTGGTCTTGGGACCGTTTGAATCCATGTGGTCTTGAGGCTGAGTTAATCCTTTATGATTTTTTTTGTGTTTTTTTTTGCATATATAAAAGGGAAAAGTTAGTCTGATGGTATATTTACAAAAAAGGGTAAATTTAGGATTATGTATAGTTTTAACTTAAAAAGAGTATGGAAAACTAAAGAAAAAGACTAAGACAATCGACTAAAATAGGAGGTTATCACCCCCCCTAACTTAAAGTCTAGCTTGTCCTCAAGTTAGATAGAGCTGAGGCATGTAATGGTGAGGCGATCTTATTTAATTAGGATTTCCATATTCTTGCATCAATTCTTAACCTGAGTTCCCCTAAGGTCATATCAAGTCTTATTGCTTGCCATGAGTGTTTCAGGTTTCGAGAGTTGCTTGGGTCTCAGGTACTTTCCGTATCTCGTAGTTCGCATTGGGACCACCTTTATTTTGTGCATGTTGTTGACTCTAATCAGCTTTATACCTCTCTAAAAGACCTACTGGAAGCTAGAGAGGGTATGAGGGTTGGCTAAAGGCTTGAAGTGTAACTCCCCCTTCAAGTGGGGGAGGGGTTGTCTATGCTTTTTAGGATCTCACTACCAGGCACGACACATTTGCCTTTGTGAGGGCAGCTGAATGTACTGGCCGGGTGAGCCCTTTATAAGCCTTTCATATATTTAGATACCTTAGGGTTTCACTACCAGGCACGACAGATCTGCCTTTGTGAGGGCAGCTGAATGTGTCGGCCGGGTGAGACCTTCATTGGTTCTTTATATAGATCATTATTCATGGCACAACTCTCATAATTTTATTCATCTCTCTGGCTTTTATTCGATAACTCGCAGGCTTGGGTTTTGTGGTTTTGTTTGGGAGATTATTTTGGGCGGCCAAGCCTCTTTTATTTTAAAGAGAGGAAAGATGTTCTTATAGTTTTTCAACATGCACTTATTTGGTTTGTGGTCCACTTGCAGAACTTCTTGATTTGGAAGTTGCCTGATTCCCCTCTCATCCTTGAGAGCTTGGCTTATTTCTGCCTTGATTTTGACCTGTGGAGAGTCAGATAAAGAATTGAAGCAAAAGCATGAAAATCAATAGTGGAGTGACATTATTAAATCACCATTAAATGTCTAAGTTCTATTTGCTTTTGGGGACTAACATGATTCCAGAGTTAAATGAGGGTGATTCTACTCCAAAGGAATTTAAGTTAAAAAGAATTGTATAAAAAGAAAGAATAAAAGAAGAAAAATAGAAAGTGCTATCAGAAAATAGGGAAGATAGAGGAAAAGGGATGTAGAAAATGATACCTTGCCCTTGTATAATGTACCTCCCCCTAACTTATCACTCACTCTGTCCTTAGAGTGTCAAAGTGATAGGTTGAGAAGTAATTAGGACAAGGGCTACAGGCTAAGGTAAATCTGCATTTTCCCCCGGGGAATGAAGTAGATTGGATGCGAACTATCCTCGTAGAGCGTGGTAATCCACGTCAGTCATCTCTTCTACTGGTCTTTGGAGAACGATGATAGTGTACATCCAGTAGAGGACGTGGAAGCCGCAATCATTTGATTGTCGAATTTGCTGGGGGCATTTGTGGCTGAAGGAGGGGTGGTGAAAATGCTCTTTGTCGTACGCCCTTGTATGGTGACTCATAAAATCGATTAACTTGTCGGCGCACTCCTTTGCCACTACTTCTGTTGGCGTCTTCGGTGTCACGACGTAGTTTCTCTGTCATGCATTGTACTGGCTATCAGAACTATTATATATTGTGGTTGTTCCTTCTGGGAGATTTGTTGCCAGGAGCATCCAGTGCTCATGATAGAGGAAAGGTAACATGATGAACCTCGGCGTTGTGTGCTGTAGAGAGGAGATCAGCACGTCAGTTGTGTCAAAGTTCTTGAGCTTTAGAAGATCATCTTTCATATATGGAGACGCCATGTATGTTGTTGGATTATTTTGGCCGAGTAGAAACTGATAGGCAGCCATAAGGCTTATAGAGAGAGATCCTTTAACCTGTAAAGTCTCTCGTAGTGTGTCTGCCATAAAAAGAATGTCCCGAGACATGAATACCAGTCCATCTTTGTCATATGAGAGCCGCACCATAATGAGACGCAATTCGAGGTCGTTGAGACCCTTGCAAGCATCACGATCAAAATCGGGGAAGGTTGGTTTAATGGTAGACAAAGGATCGATCTTGCTTGTAGCTTGCTCAGTATCGGCGACTGGCACCTTGGTCTTTTCTGACTCCTTCAGAGTTTGTCGGAAGTGTCGCCGCTGCGGTCGTTGGATAGCTGAGAAGAGGTAGCGAGGAACGTCATCTGGTGCCATAGTAGGGTCCTTGAAGAACCGTCTATCACAGATGAGCTCCATGGCATAACACCCATGCATGGAATGAAAATCATCAGCAACCAGATCAGTGAAGGGGATTTCCTGGTTAGGCGCTTGGATGTGACGTATGGTGCAGAAAGCGCAATCCCCAGATCCCTCGGCGGCCTGAACTTGAGGGTTTATGATTTTGAACCAATGCTGGCTCCAATCTTGGCAGAGAGAAGGGCGTGCAGCCCAAATTAACTTAAGCAGCCGGAAGGGTATACACCTTGCTTCTCCTGTTGCTTCACCTGCGAAGTTTATTGTGCCGACTGGTAGTTCGGCACCACAGAAATTGTACACCTTGGCATCCCGAGCCTCGGTATCCACGATCATAAAAAGCCAATGGTCTGAGACTTGGAAGGGCACAGTAAGATAACGTGCCCGACGTGCTAGACCAGCACGCAGTCGCTCGATCGACTTTGCTCTTATTTCTTTGTATAAAAGGCCAATAGACAGAGCGGGTGAGGCATTGAAGATCGGATGTTTCTACTTAGAGCTTTTGTACATTTCTATACTATTGGCGAGGAGGACACGGAAGATTGCCATAGGCATCATGGACTGAGGTCGGAGGATGCTGCAGAAGTCTTCACGTGTCATCTTACACCTAGTTTTTGCATTGTGATAAATTATGTCTTTGCCTGCCTTTTCATCGTCCACTATAGTGTTCAGTATAAAAAAGTCCTGAGCATCTAAAGTGGAGATGGTCGCAATATCCAGGTCATGCATTTTATGCGGCAGAGGTGGTGGCGGGGGAAGTTCTTGTGGAGGAGGAGAAGCAGGTTGTTCTAAGGCCTGTTCATGGCCTGGTAGATCGTCGTCCGAGTCGGAGGCAAAATCGAGGTCTTCATCGGTGTCTAAACTTACTCGTTCTGCCTCGCCCTCGTCAAAGGGAGAAGGTGCTGAGAGAGGTGGAGCAGTTGTTTTTGGTGGGCTAGCGCTGGTTCCTAGTATACAGTGGTGGAACTCAGTGAAAGTCACATCTTTAGCAGCTTCCCCGATGGACCCCATAGCGGAATAATCGAAGAATTGGTCCCCGTAAGACATGTTGACATTATCGTTATGTGGGGACTTGGGGTGATGGTCACTGTCATGGTGACCCTTATCGGACCCTTTGTGAGAGGGTTCTGCTACATTTCCAGGATCCTCTTTGTCATCATGTTTATCACCAGAGGAGGTATTATCTTTGTTTGAGTTGGCAGATGAGTCGGAGTCATCTTCTTCATCATCATCGCCATCGTTGTCGTCCGCTGCCTTGTCTGCTTGCTTTTTTACTTGCGGACGTTTTACACCGCCGATGGGTGGCTTGTAGCTCATCGTAAGCCACTTGCAGATGCTTGTGTGTTTCGAGTAGTGCATCATGGGATTCTTTGAGGTCGGTATATCTACCCTCGGCGGAGAGGAGACGTGCTGTAAGATTTGTGACTTGAGTACGTAATTGCTGGATTTCATCATTATTGGACTCCTCTTCACGATGTTGTATTTGTGTGAGTGTGTTGTTGATGGTGTCCAAGCGCGTGCTCAGAACTGTTTGTTGTTGCTGGAGCTCACGGAGAGTCTCTAGCAGAGGCTGAGACTGCGTGGAGATCTCATCAACTTGCTTCGTCGTTGCTTCTTGCTGACGCGTCGCTCCAAGGACCAGGTTCGGCAGGTTGTTGTAGTGGATGTTGATGTGCTCAACTTTCTTAGCCACCTCATCCTGTCGTTGCTGGAGGCCTTGGAGGATGGTGGGCAAGGCACGGTGTTGTACGTCGATCGTGGTCACCTGTCGTGATAAACCCTACACATAAGAAAAAATTGAATGTAAGATGTTAGAAGGATCAGTGAGGAGGTTTCAGACGGCGTCGAATTGACGACCGAATTCCTCACTGATATTGGTAAAAGGGACCCTAGGAGCGGAATGGTGGGATGGCTGGGGTCTGCGTGGGATGGTGTTAGTGTCTTGCGGAAGAGACACTGGTGATGCCCCGAGCTGCGTAGTGACTGTGGATGTAGTCACCAGCGGTGTCGGGGTGGTGGCGGATGTGAAAAGTGGTGGGATTTGAGGTGAAAGTGGTGGTAGCGATAGTGATGGGGTGGAAGCTGCGGAGGTGAAAGGAAAAGTGGTAGAGTCGGGAATAGGGATGGAGAAGGAAAAGCCCGAGGTAAAAATGGGTGAAGAAGAAGATGTGAAAGGTTGCATGGATGTGGGGAAGAAGGGAGGAGTGGTCGATGTTGGAATGGTGGAAGGTGGAGTGGTGGAAGCGGTTAGCTGCTCATGTAGACTCTGAATGAAAGAGTCGATGGAGGAGGTTGTTAAGTTATCTTCATGGAGGGTCTCGGCCTCTGGGTTTGGCCGAGATGTTGGTGTCCCCGACAGCTGTTGGGCCTGCAACTTCCTTCTGGAAGGTCGTTTGATAGGTATTTTTGTTGGTCGGGCTGTCGGGGCTGTGATGCTCAGCTCCGTCTGTCCCGCTGTTGTTTTCTTTTCTATTGTTTTAACCGAAGCTAGGAGATGTGTAAGCTCCTCGTCAGAGAAGAGGAGCTGTTTTGTGTCGTAGTTTGCTAGCTCCGGAAGCGGGAGGAGTGTTCTGGATGACTTGATCATAGGGCAGAAAACATAGTGTAATTTCCCATCCTTTTCCTTGATGATGAAAGAATTCTTCAGAGTTTGTTCATTGGTAAGGATGTCGCCCTTTAGTTGTGTGCAGCGGGGTAGGGGTTTGTCCATCTTGAGGTATTTAATAATAGATGTGACATGGCCCCCCATGTAGATCTCTTTCCCTAGGCTGGAGGTTGATAGTTTCTGGATCAGTTGTCGTCCGATATTCACCGGCCTTTCATTAAGAATAGACCAGAGAATGAAAAGATCCGAAATTATAATGTTTCCCCCCTCTGTCCTGGGGAAGAGTGCGCCGATGAGAATTTTGTGCAGGGTGTGCACAAAGCCAGAGTGTATATTTGACACTTTGCACGTCTTCACATCATAGGTGGGGATCTCGGCTAGATATTTCTAGAATTTGTGTCTGTTGAACTCTGAATGTTCGGTCCCCACCTCCATGGCTTTCCGCAGCTGTTCCTGGTTGTCAATAAAGACTGTGTTCAGCATAAAATCCATCAGGACAACCTTGCTGCCGAAGATTTGGGTGGCAAGCCTTCTGTCACCTCCGTCCCGTGACCTATCCATGATGTCAACGGGTTCTTTGGTCAGATAAGTGAAAAAACTCTATAGTGGGTTCAGAGTAAGATACTTCAGGTACTAGACACAACCTGGCGAGGTTGGCTTTTTCTAGCGCGTTGAATATGCGGTCGTATATCCCCATCTGAAGCAGTATGCTGTACCAAACATACTTGGTGGGTTTTAGCGTTTTGTCAACGGAGAGATTGGTTTGGATGAAGAGGTTTTCTGGCGGTGGTGTTGTGGTGGTGATGGGAGTGAAAGTAGGGGTGGTAACAGGAATGGTGGTGGTAGTAATAGGGACGGTGGTGGTAGTAATAGGGATGGTGGTGGTGGGTTTTGTAAAGGGTTGATCTATTGCAGAGGCGGGGCGAACTTGTTTTCTCACCCGTTTCTTGGAGGGCTGCCCAGATGCAGTCTCCAGGACCTTGCGCTTCCCCTTTTGTTCTTTGGCAGGGGATTCCTCTTCGGAGTTAGGATTGAACTCCGAGCCTTCATCATTAGAAGAAGAGATGACAGTTTCTTCCTCAGGTGCCTCAACTAAGATTTTTTCTAGGCGATCAAGGTCGCACACGACGTCCATTATTTTGACGTTTGGTGGTGCCTTCCCGGTCCTGTTGATGTCAACTCTTATCTTCTGAAGCTTGGCTTGTTCTTTCAGTAGTTCCTCTTTTGTCCATATTTCTGAGTCTTTGAATCTGACGACCTTCGTTGCTGGTGATGCCATTGCTGTAGAATGAGAAATCAAGGGTTAGAATAACATATTTTGATTTTATTAATATTTTATATGTTTTTGTAATTTTATGGAAAATAAACGAATGTGGGAGGACAAACGATTAGAAGACCATTTGGCTCCAAACGGTTGCAAGACCGTTTGGTCCCAAACGGTTTTAAGACCATTTGGTCCCAAACGGTTTCAAGGACCGTTTGGAAAACGAAGCATCGTGTAGCCACCGGTGAAGGCGAAGATGAAGGCAAAACGGCACGGAGACAGCGGCTTCGTCGGCGACGACGGCGAAAGCGGCTGTGAACATCGGCGATAAAAGCGATGGTGAAAATGATGATAAAAATGGCGGTGAATACGATGATGAATACGACAGTGAAGGCGGTGAGGGTGGATAGATTCGTTGGTGAAATCGACGAAGATGGTGGTGCCGATGATGAAAATGGCGGTGAAGACCGCGACGGTGGATAGAGCCATTGGTGAAAATGGTGAAGATGGTGGTGCCGACGATGAAAATGGCGGTGAAGACGGCGATGATAGCGGGAGAGAAGAAGGTCGGAGGATGCTGCAGTTGTTGGACTACCTTGCAGTAGGTGGTAACGGCGGCGGTGAGGAAGCGAAGGATGGTGGACGGAGGTGCGATCGCACGGGAGCAGAGGAAACAAGGGCAATGGAATAGCTTTCACATGAGAGAGTTCAAAAGTCGAAGAGAGAAAGTCGAAGGTGTAGGGTTTATATTTATAGGGAACGGTTAGCGACCCTTTGCATTCCAAACGGTTTAAGGATTGTTTGAATCCAAACAGTTTGAAGATCGTTTGGAGTCCAAACGGTTTCAAGACCGTTTGACTCCAAATGGTTTGAAGACCGTTTGGAAGGGCAAAGGTAAAAAAAGTTTTATATTTTTATGTTTGTTTTTTATTTATATATTTTTTTATGTTGTTTGTTTTTGTTTATTTTTTTTGGTTGTTTTGGTTAAGTGATTTTTTTTGTATTTTCATAAGATAAAACTAATGAAAATAAAAGAACAGGACATAAAGGAAAAAGTTGAAATCTTGGGTTGCCTCCCAAGTAGCACCTTGGTTTTACGTCGCTGGCTCGACGAAGCTGTAACATTGTCATGCTATTGGCATAGTATTCGATTGTTCATTTCTGTTCTGCCCATGCTTAGGATTTGATTCGGGCTGCCCAGCGAATGTGCCTGTCGGAGGCTTCAATTGTGCAGCAATCTGGGCAAGCTGGGCTTCAACTGCTTTCTGCTGAGCCTGTTGGTTAGCAAGCATAGTTTGCTGCGATTGTAACATCTGCCTTCTCAAGGATATTTCATCTTCAGGTTGGGCAGGAACATTTTTCATAAGACTTTGTTGCTGGGTTTGTTGAGATTGTTGAAGTGGTAGCGCCAGCTGAGGTTGCTGAGTATGCAGTTGTGGATGGAGTGGGGGATGAGTGTACTGGTAGTAGGCTGATTGGTTCCTAGGGTAGTTAGCCCTGGGGAAGTTGTTCCTGGAGTTCCCTTGATTTTGGTTAAAATTGTTTGAGAACCCAGGTGGTAGCCTACTATCAGATCCCCCCTGTGTCTGATGATTTGGATTCGCAGTTCCAGAAGGGTTCCCATATTGGAATCCAAGATGATTCCTCGGTTGATTGGGATTGTAGTAGACTTGTCCTGGAATAGTGTGAATGGAGTTGACTTGTTCTGGAATCTGATCTTCAGCTTGATTAGTAATGGATTCATATGGTTGTGGTGGTGGATGCAGATCCATCATCATATTATACAGCATACCGCAGGAAAGGGTTGGATGGTCCGAAGCGTGACAAGCCTCAGAGGATCCTGTGACGGCTTTGACTTGTTGAACTAGCGAAGTTTTCTTCTTATCAATCTCTCCGAGAGAAGTCTCGAGAGCTTGCTGTTTATGAACAATAGTTTTCAAAGCTTCAGCTATTGCTTTCATTTCTATAGACTCTTCATCTTTGAAAACCTTGAGGACACATTTACCGGCTGACCGTCCCCAGTTGGACTGGTTTTCAGCTCCGATTGTAAGAATCTTCCATGCGTCCTCATAATTCTTCCTCATGAAATTTCCTCCAGATGAGGAATCTAAAAACTGTTTAATATCATTGCTCACCCCCGGTAGAAAGTTTCTATCAGTTGATTATGGGAGATTCCATGATGGGGGCATTTGCACAAAAGTTCTTTAAATCTTTCCCATGCCTCAGCAAGGGTTTCTCCAGGTAGCTGAGAGAAGTGATTGATTTGCCCTCTGATTTCATAAGTCAATGAGGGGGGAAAGAACTTTTCCTCTAAGGGGGCCCAGGTGGTTATTATGGGCTCTCTATCCAACGAGTTGTACCAACTCAGGGCCCTCCCAGACAAGGTGAAATGGAACAGGTGAAGCATTATCGCGTCAAAAGCAACTCCAGCTTGCGGAACCAGGCGGCACATCGCCTTAAACCTTTTCAAGTGATCCATGCAATCATCTCCTGAACCTCCGGAGAAAGAGATGCCTTGCATAATCTGGATCCACTGGGTCCGAATCTCAAAATTTGGGATATTGATAATCAGAGGTCAGACCGGGTGGTTATCCTCATAGTTCATCGGGACAGCATAGTCCCTTAGTTGTTTGTTCCTTAACTCCAGCTGAGAAGCTTGGGTTGCTGCCTCAGTCTCAGCTCTTATGCGGGCTTGCTCTTCCGCACATATCTCCGCTTGGATTTGGACACGAGTGTCTGCGATGAGTTGTGCCTGTTGAGCGGCGATAGCGGCATTTACCCTCTCCATCACCAAAGCGGCCTGGTGCTGTTCGTCAGCCATTTGTCTGGATCGTTGGTGATTGAGACGGATGCGACGATGGAAACTTCTCTCTACCTCGGAGTCAAACTCCGGATCAGAGGAGAATCAGCGGTTATGCGATGATCGCATGTACGTTTTCTACATGAGTAGAGAAAAGAAATCACCTTTAGATAATAGTGAAAATATGATGGTTTCAATAAGATATAGAGTTATGATTAAAAAGAAAGTGTAAAATACTAACCAACTAGGAAAGTACTAAATGAAATTACAACGTTCCGTTGTCCCCGACAACGGCGCCATTTTTTGATGGAGCTGGGACTTACACCAAAAGATTACTCTTCCAATGAGAGTCCCGAATATGCACCAAAAACCCTAGAGAGTTGATGTCTTCTCTAGGTTTACCTACAACTGGTGCTAGATAAATGCTCCAACCCAAAAGAGTATGGAATCCTTATCATAGTACATATTTAGGATCAAACCCAAAAGACAACAGTCTTGTTGCAAGCAACAAGATAGAAAACATATGGAATTTCACTTAGTTCTTACTAGTAGGCACTTATATCGAAAGTTGGATTTTGGTGTTTTAAACTAAGAGCATGAAAAGTAAAGAAAGCAAGTAAATATAATGAGTTAAACTATGATAAGAGATCACTAGGGTGTGATCGGTTTTTCACCGCCACTACACATGGATCAACACATGCAAAGCAAAACTTAACCTGCAAAAAGAATCTAGTCAGTTAGTATCCTTGTAGACTTAGCTTCCTTTCGAAGAACTAACTATGAGAAGTGCGGGAATATTGCAATGCCAGCCATTCCCGAACAAATGGTCACATTACTTTGCATCATTCCCCTTACAAAGTGTGTTCCTCGACTTACCAAGGTTGCACTTCCATACGTCAACTGATTCCATTTCATAGTATGAAAGTGCAACAGATGATAGTGAGTTTACTCCACTTCTTGAGATACACTTCTAGATACCGAAACAGATGCATGGTGGATACATGCACCAAGAACCAACATACAAACAAGTTTCGAATCTAATAGTACAAATGTAGACAATTCATACTAAAAGATAAAGGATAACACAAGTTGGAGATCAAACAACATGCATTCATTAATCGTTTGATGTCGAACTGTAAACGATAAGAACTCTATATTACAAGTTAAGGATTATATTTACATGATATGAAAATATGGGTAGCGGGGCTACTCCCCGCACCCTAGTGAAGGAAACTACTCCCTCATGACCAGGACAAAGAAGGAGGCGAGAAGAGAGAGAGAGCATCATCCCCATGAAGGAGAGAGGAAAGTCAACCCCTTGGAGAAAGAGAGAACGATCCACCAGTCTTCGTAGGTTGCACGACGATGAGATCTCCCCTTCCCACCTTCTTTGGAGAAGAAGGAGAAAGTAGCTTCAGGATGGAGTATGGGTCTCAGACCGGCAGCCCCAGGGCGGAGGATGGAAGTAGCAAGAGCTCTGGAGTGATTGAGGCAGCCTTTGGACGTCTGAAACTTGATATCGATGGAGGACCCTTGGGGTTTTATTTATAGGCCTTAAGTGAAGTCCAAACGGTTTGGAGACCGTTTGGACCTCAAGACCGTTTGGGACCTCAAGACCGTTTGGACCTTGAAACCGTTTGGCTTCATGCAATCTAGAGACCGTTTGAACTCCATGCGATCTCGGGACCGGTTGGCTTCATGCGGTCTTGAGACCGTTTGAACTCCATGCGGTCTCGGGACCGGTTGGCTTCATGTGGTCTTGGGACCGTTTGACTCCATGCGGTCTCGGGACCGGTTGGCTTCATGCGGTCTTGGGACCGTTTGACTCCATGCGGTCTCAAGACCGTTTGAAATCCATGCGGTCTTGGGACGGGTTGGCTTCATACGGTCTCGAGACCGGCTGGCTTCATGCGGTCTCGAGACCGGTTGGCTTCATGCGGTCTTGGGACCGTGTGACTCTATGCGGTCTTGAGGCCGGTTGGCTTGATGCGGTCTTGGTACCGTTTGACTCCATGCGGTCTCAAGACCGGTTGGCTTCATGCGGTCTTGGGACCGTTTGGTTCCATGCGGTCTTGAGGCTGAGTTAATCTTTTATGATTTTTTTGTGTTTTTTCTGCATACATAAAAGGAAAAAGTTAGTCTGATGGTATATTTACAAAAAAGGGTAAATTTAGGATTATGTATAGTTTTAACTTAAAAAGAGTATGGAAAACTAAAGAAAAAGACTAAGATAATCGACTAAAATAGGAGGTTATCATGCTTCCTTTCTCTTTCTCATTTTGTTGAAATCTAATGACGAACATGTGGAGATAAAACCCTCTTTCCCTAGGACCTTGGTTATCCAAGCACATTGCAGTGTTGGATTCAATGATTTTATAATATGACTTATGTTATTCTAAACTTAAAGTTGTGATCTCAAAATTTATTTGTTCATGCCTGATCAAAATAATCTTAGTGTTAGATCTCTAATTGTTCTGGGAGTGGGTTAAAGGTTAGAAAAGTCATAATTTTACATAGATAATAATGTGACCTCAGGAGAGGAGTAACAACTATGAGAGAATAAACCATAGGGAATTACTATATGCCTAGACTATGTTCCTAAACTGCTAGTGGAGTGGGGTTTGGTCTAATCTACTTAGTGCATTATGTTGCACAAATGGGTAATGCTAGCTATGTCTCTCTAGTTTGTATTGATGGTAATCAGTTATATATGAAGAGAATTAATTTGCAATATGTGTCATGGTGAAACTATAATTTCTAGGGACTATTCAAATCTTACTTGCAACCACTCATAATTTAGCTTTTTTCAATTCTTGAAATAATTTAGTACCATCAAATCCATTCTTTCCTTCAACCTAGCTGATTGATTTTTAATTAGTAGTAGGCACTAGTTTCTAATGCCGGAGTTTGACAAGTCGGGCTTCTTTTGACCTATATTACACAAAACATGCACTTATGTTTTACACACACTCTTCACACATGTCAATGACCATAGACAAAATTCACATTAATTTATGAAATAAAAACAAAGGAGTATCAATTTCTTATGGCGACATCAAAAAACATAAAGTGATAGTTGATGGTGATGTAGGTGAGACTCCCCATGCATCAAGAACCTACTTCTAGCGAATGACCTACATCACAATATTATAATTCTAGCCAACTTTATAAAACATGTATTTTATATTATTTACTACTCTTGAATGTCCCTTGATAGGTTTCCTAATTTCTAATGTTATATACAAGGGGAGAATGTGTTGCAATATGCATAGATAAATGTGTTTTCATCACTGTTATTTACATCTTTTAGATATCTTTTTATGATTTTTTGTTGCTTATTTTCTTAGTTTTATAACTAATTACATTATATTATATTCAAGAAGAATTGTAATCATATTTTCTTGGATTTTGTAGGAAATGGGATAAATATTATTGGAGTATAATTGCACAATTTGCAGCAGTCCTGTAATTATTGTATATCTGTCACCAAAAGTACCATAACTCTTGTATCCAAAGTCCAAATTGAGTGTACAAGTATTCATTGGAAAGGAAATTTAATTTCCTAAAAGAATATCCTATTGTTTGGACCGCTTTTGTGCGTTTCACGGGAGTGAAATGCGTTCGAAATCGCTGCTGCGGGAATCTGCATTGAAGAGAGTTAATGGTCAAGACAATTAAAGTCTATCAAATTCCTATGGACTAAATCTTGAAAATTCAAAAGGATAGCTCCCTATATTTTTTCCCCCCTCTTTTTTTGGATAGCCTACCCCTCCTTCTCCTATAAAAGGAAGGACACTTCCTCCTCCCAAGAGCATCTTGGATTTTTTGTATTTTGGAATTCTACAGCAATTAATCTTGTAATCATTCTCATATTATGCAATAAAGTAGGCTTTGGTTCAAGCATAGTTCTTTCATTCTTGGTCTTGTCTTTTCTTTCCGCTTTAGTTTTAATCTCCTTCCTTCCGTTCTTTATTTCTGCAGCAAGGAACAAAGAACTAAGCCATTTCATCGTCTCTAGCATAAGGATTAATCTCCTGATTTCCGGGCTAGACTATGGCTTCATTTTTTCTTCCTCCGTCTCCCATTTCTCTATGTGTGAGTAGTCTTTTATCGGGGCAAGGGGAATAACCCCTTAGCCATGGTTTAAATGACATCTTGTTAAACGACTAGATGGTAATCAATTTTAATTGATTGATTGATCTTCGGATCGCATGTTAATCCAGATGGATATGACCATGGAAATCCGGATTTAGAACAATAAAATCGATTACATAGACGGTTTGATATGACCGTGGATTTTCTTCTCTTAGGATGATAAACTAGGAAGCATGAGCACCAAGACCAATGGGCTCATGTGGAGTTTCTCTTTTGTGAGTTTTTAATTCGCAAGCCTTCGTCGAATCGTCGTTTAAGATTTAGTTGTTATCACCTAGGCTAAGGTGGTGAAAACCCCTACGAGCCTCGATTTCCTTCTCTTAATTTAATCACCGCATCCTTTCTTTGTTTTAATTCTTAGTCTTCCATTCATATAGTTTGCTTGTGTGAACAATCTTTTTAATTTTCCCTTGTGCATGTTAATTCTTGTTATATGCTTTCCTTCTTGCATTAGTGTAATCATTCAAACCCCAACTGGAATTTACTTTCTTCTTTAATAAAAAGAAAAAAATACAAAAAAAAATAATAAAGTTCTTTAAATATTTGGGTTCTAAGAACAATCTCTAAATAGTTGTCTTGTGGGTTCGACCCTTCTATACTATCCTTAAAACTGGAAGTAAAAAAGGTTTAAACTCTAGGATTAACCATCTTAGTGATTGATATTGCAAAACGACGAGTATCAATTTGGCGCCGTTTCCGGGGACAACAGATTGTTTTCTCGAACCCCAAAATTTTTGAAAAAACTTTTTTTACTTATTTGTGCCTTCTGAGTAACATTCCGGAAGTTCTACTCCTCCTTCTGCCGAGTTTCCATTCCGGCAGTCCGTTTATTCTGCAAATACGCTAGTTTGTAAAAAAATGTAATTTTATTAGTTTTGTAAATTTTAACCTTGAGTCATAATCCCTTAGCTTCTGTTTTTTTTGTGATTTACGGTCTTGTACAAAATCTTTAGTTATTTTTTGAATTGTAAAAAAAAACCTTTCAAATGCAGTGGGCATTGCAATATCCCCCACAATGTTATTATTGTGGTCATTGCCACCATGCATCTCTTGCCTATTCAAATTTATCCCATAGCACCCCTCTCTATGAGCCCTTTCTTCCTAGTGGGTATAATGTAAATCCTTATTTTTCTGAGAACCAATATGGGGAACCTTGCTATCCATATTCTGAGAGAGGGTACGACCAACAAAACTTTGGGAGAAATGGACCTATTTATGATACCCAATATAATCCTCAACAAGAAGAGAAACTTAGGTCCCTAGAGAAGATGGCAGAAAAACTCATAACTAGACAAACCTTGATGGCCACCTTGTTAAAAGCCCAATTCCAAAACCCAGATGTTCCAAATATATTCCCCCATGACTCGGTGACACCTTGTAATATTGTATCTTTCCACCATGATGAGAACAATGGAAATAACAATCCACCATCTTCTGAAGATTATTATGAGGAGCAACACCACAACCAACATAGTGGGTACCATGACCAAGATCCTTATGGGGGAAATGGTGAGGATGGTAATTTTTTGGGATGTATGAATCTAATAATGAAAATCAACTAAGAGAGAGACTTGGGGCTTTAGAAAAAATGGTAGTAGAAGGACAGAAAAACCTAGAAACCAGCCAAGCCCTTTTAGCAACCTTACTAGAGGCCCAAGCACAAAAATCTATGGAGGACTTAGAGCAACCCAAGATGGTTCATCATGATGATGACGATGATGATGATCCTTATTTTGTGTCATATATATCAGATCCTGAAGTAATAACACAAACCATGGAGCCATATTTTGTGTGTGATGAGGACGTTGGTATCCCTATCTTTCCTTTAGAGAATCTTTTACTTGAATATGAAATGTCAAAGGAGAGTCATTATGAAGATCCAACAACTCCTCCCATCCTTAACATAAATCTGAATGATACCGTAGACCAATACCCTGCTTTTGAGTCTATTTTGGATAATGATAATCTAACCCCCTTTATGATTCTTCCCGAGCCGTCACAGCCAATTTCCATCCCAAACATGGCTGATCTAGAAGGGGAGATACCACCATTGGAAGAAGCCCACACACCCCCTTCTATTGTTTGCAAGGAAGACATCATCATCCCTCCTACAAAAAAATTAGAGACATATGTTACATCAACAATGAAACTTACCAAACCCAATGTTGATGGCATTAATTTTAAGGAGAAACAAAACACTTTTGTAAATGATTTTAAATTTTTTTTATTAGCATCAATTCTCCCATATGCAGGTCATCATGATGGTGGAAAACTTGAACCAGATCCTCCACCCAACTCAGTTCATCATGCTCTACTGGCATTACTAGTTGGGTACCCGTCAACCTCCCCTTATCCACATCCATCTCCAACACTTCCCTTGCTATCGAAGGAAGATCTATGGATATTATTGGAGGGAATGCAAGGTGAAACAAAATATGAGCACCCCACTGAGCTTCTACAATTACCCTATCATAGGGTACATTATGAAGCTCCTCATATAAAGGTCCCAACCCTCATACACATCCCCTTCAGCTGGACATTTTTTGAGCTACCTGGGCCACCTAGAAATCCTCGCTCTTCTCTTCTCTCCATCTCGGGTTTTTATTTTGCTCGGGATGAGCAACAATCTAAGTCCGAGGTGGAGGTGGGTGGTATCTTTCTATTCCACCCCCTTATCTTTTTTATTCTTGCATTATTTCTACCTTTTTTTGTTTTGCATACATTTACTTTGTTCATGGCCATTATCTAGTTGGCCATGTTTTTATTTCTTTTATTGCAAAATGGCCTTTATCTAGTCAGCCAATATGAATAAATGTTTATCATTGTACCCCTTTGAATTTAGTAAATCTTTTGCAAAAATTGTTACAAATTTTCATGTCTGAAACCACCATGTCACCTAGGATCCTTAATAACATCACTCCTCAGAATAGTTGGCAAGTCATAAGGAATCGATCAGAACCAAACATAATTTCCCTATATTTAAACAATGGATTATCTTGTTATAAAATTTGTATGATGTGATTTATAGGAATACTCTAACTAGATCAATGACACTCTCTGACAAAAATATATGAATTTTTTTTTTGAAAGTTATAAGCACAAGAACATATTCTCCTTCCCTCTATTGTTCTTCTAAAAAAAGAGAAGCAAAGAATCACCACCAGACAAAAATGAAGTCCGGGGTGGCATGCTTCCCAAAATGAAAACTCCATACCCCACAAAGGGGTGTACCATCAAAAGATGCCAAATGTGCACATGAAAAAAAATTGTGACCAATGTAGCCACAACTCCATAAATTCATATCTCGAGTCGAATAGAGGAGGGATCAATATATTTTCATCACTTCTTTCTTTGTTTTCACACCCCCAAATTCATCCTATTCTTTTGAAATAACTTAAAAAAAAAGAGTAAAAAAAATTGAGAGTGTCAAAGCGAAAGTAAGAGATGTCTATTTTTTCTATAAATTCCTATTTTAGAAGCTAGATTTGACAATTGTTTTGATAGGGAATATAGAATTTTATGCTATGTGGTTCTAGGAGATCGGGTCACTTGACCAAAATTTGGAGGTGAGGATTGTAGTGATGTTATTAAGGTGAGGATGGCATATTGGGAGTATAAATTGGACTTTATTTGTGATTTACTTGCTTGAGGACAAGCAAAGATTCAAGTCTGGGGTATTTTAACAAATGTGTTTTCATCACTTTTATTTACATCTTTTAGATATCTTTTTATGATTTTTTGTTGTTTATTTTCTTAGTTTTATAATTAATTACATTATATTATATTCAAGAATAATTTTAGTCATATTTTCTTGGATTTTATAGGAAATGGGATAAATATTCTTGGAGTATAATTGCACAATTTACAGCAGTCCTGTAATTATTGTATATCTGTCACCAAAAGTGCCATAACGCTTGCATACAAAGTCCAAATTGAGTGTACAAGTATTCATTGGAAATGAAATTTAATTTACTAAAAGAATATTCTATTATTTGGACCACATTTGTGCGTTTTACGGGAGTGAAATGCGTTCGAAATCGCTGCTGCGGGAATCTGCATTGAAGAGAGTTACATGGTCAAGACAGTTAAAGTCTATCAAATTCCTATTGACTAAATCTTGAAAATTCAAAAGGATAGCTCCCTCTCTTTTCCCCCCCTCTTTTTTTGGATAGCCTACCCCTACTTATCCTATAAAAGGAAGGACACTTCCTCCTCCCAAGAGCATCTTGGATTTCTTGTATTTTGGAATTCTGCAGCAATTAATCTTGTAATCATTATCATATTATGCAATAAAGTAGGCTTTGGTTCAAGCATAATTCTTTCATTCTTGCTCTTGTCTTTTCTTTCTGCCTTAGTTTTAATCTCCTTCCTTCCGTTCTTTATTTCTGGAGCAAGGAACAAAGAACTAAGCCATTTCATCATCTCTAGCATAAGGATTAATCTCCTGATTTCTGGGCTAGACTATGGCTTCATTTCTTTCTTCCTCCGTCTCCCATTTCTCCATGTGTGAGTAGTCTTTTATCGGGGCAAGGGGAATAACCCCTTAGCCATGGTTTTAATGAATTCTTCTTAAACAACTAGTTGGTAATCAATTTTAATTGATTGATTGATCTTCGGATCGTATGTTAATGCAGATGGATATGACCATGGAAATCCAGATTTAGAACAATAAAATCGATTACATAGACGTTTTGATATGAATGTGGATTTTCGTCTCTTAGGATGATAAACTAGGAAGCATGAGCACCAAGACCAATGGGCTCATGTGGAGTTTCTCTTTTGTGAGTTTTTAATTCGCAAGCTTTCATCGAATTGTCGTTTAAGATTTAGTTGTTATCACCTAGGCTAAGCTGGTGAAAACCCCTACGAGCCTCGATTTCCTTCTCTTGATTTAATCACCGCATCATTTGTTTGTTTTAATTCTTAGTCTTACATTCATATAGTTTTCTTGTGTGAACAATCTTTTTAATTTTCCCTTGTGCATGTTAATTCTTGTTATATGCTTTCCTTCTTGCATTAGTGTAATCATTCAAACCCCCAACTGGAATTTACTTTCTTCTTTAATAAAAAGAAAAAATTACAAAAAAAATAATAAAGTTCTTTAAATCTTTGGGTTCTAAGAACAATCTCTAAATAGTTGTCCTGTGCGATCGACCCTTCTATACTACCCTTAAAACCGGAAGTAAAAGAAGTTTAAACTCTAGGATTAACCATCTTAGTGATTGATATTGCAAAACGACGAGTATCAGTAATGACCCTGACCTGGGTTATGAGGTAACCCTATTAGTTTTGGCTAAGTAAGTTTCTTAGAAATTTAATATAATCCTCTAAGGTGTTTTGTTATCATGTGACACACTTATGTTCCAAGTTTGGTCCTGATTGAATGTCGTTTGAGCAATGTTCCTTTATTTTGGACCAAAGTATAATTTACCCAATATGAGGGGTTATATTGTAATATGTCACATGTTGACAATTACCTAAGTATTTTATCATTATAAGAAAGAGAATTATTCTAATTGGTTTCTTGTGGAAATCCTAAATATCAAGTTTGAACTTGTTTGAATAATGCTAGTACCTTGTGCACCAATTTGGGTACAATTGTAATTTACCCAAAATGTAGGTTTGATATGCAAATTACCACCTCTAGGGTGTTCCTGCATCCTCTACGTATCATTTATATGAGAGAGAATGAATAAGACACCATATTTGAAGCATTTATAAGTGGTAGTATTCTTGGTGATGAAAAGACCAAGAAAGGGGTTAAATGGAAACCCTAATTTGAGCTTGTATTGAGTGTATCGAGTTGTAGTGTTAAATGGGAGTCCCTATCTGCCGAGGAGCCAAAGGGGAGACCCCCACATCGTGTTTTTAACTCTTTTCCTTTGCCAAAATGAGCTAAGAACCTCAATACAGCAATGGATATCGGCTTGCAACGTTCCTTGGGAAAGGTTGCATTGAATTGTATATATAATAATGTGAGTGGAAGTGGCTTGTCCTAGAAGATAACCAAAGGGGGCCGACCCTTATCCCTTGCATTATCCTAAATTTTTTATTTTGCATGGAAAAATAAATACGGAATGCATGCAAGTACATGTTTCAATCCAGGTGTGGTCATGTGGCACCTACTAGTAGTAAGGTGATGTCACCTCTTGCACTCTCTCCCATGAACCTCAAGTATATATACCCTTCCTTTCACCCCTTAGTGAAAATTTTCAAATCCTACCACCTCCTTGCTCTTAGATATCGTGCACAGAGTCCTGGTATCATGTATAGGTGAAGTGGTATCGCACATAGGGCCTTGGGTATCGGCCATAGCAAGTGATATCAACAATAGCATGTTGATAACGGCCATAGCAAGTTGATATCAGCAAAATGAAGTGATATTGGCCAGAAGTGAAGGGGAAATCGGCCAGAAGTGAGGGCATATCGTGCATGAGTAGTGAGGTATCATTAAAGGTGCTAAGGAGAATGAAGGAGCTCAAGTCTTAACCCTATGATGAGGCCATGATCATCTTCAACATTGGATTGAAGCATGGATCTAGGGTTATGATCTTTCTTTCTTTTCTTCTTCACCAAGTCCTTAACTATGGTGATTCCTTGTATATGAAGGAGTTGTGAACAAGCCTTGGACTTTTGATAAGTCATATGCAACCTTAGGAACATGATGCTTTGGAGCTTTGAGCTTTGGAGTTGTTCTTGAGGGGGGTTATATAACTTGAACCCAAACAAGTTGTTATTCACCATCTTTCTAGATATATCTGATGATCTACATTTAATTTTGAGATTTTCTTGAATACTTGATATATATTTGAGTTATAGTAGCTTCTTAGACCTATTATCCTTGTACTAGAACAAGTTGAATGATTATCTAGAGCTTGAAGATTATGGTACCACCTTACAAAGTGATATCGGGTTCAAGCATACAAGCAAGCACCTCTAACCCGATATGGTGATGTACATTGATGAATGTATATTCGTCATGAAATTCATTTATCGCTTTGGGACCAATTCAACTCTATTCATACTATTTCACTCAATATGAATCATAATGTGTAAAACTACTTAGCTGATTCGATTATCAAGGTTTTAACTAAATATTGTTCATTTATGCAGGTTTCAACAAAACTGAACAAGTAGTCAAGGTCCAACTTCATCTCTGGTTGCGATCAAGAAATCTAACCAAGCTATTGAGCCCATGCGGTCCCAAGACTGTTTGAGCCCATGCGGTCCCAAAACCGTTTGAGCCCATGCGGTCTCAAGACCGTTTGAGCCCATGCGGTCCCAAGACTGTTTGAGCCCATATGGTCTCAAGACCGTTTGAGCCCATGTGGTCCCAAGACTGTTTGAGCCCATGCGGTATCCAGACCGTTTGAGCCCATGCGGTCTCAAGACTGTTTGAGCCCATGTGGTCTCAAGACCGTTTGAGCCTATGCGGTCTCAAGAATGTTTGCTGTGATTGTAAAGACCGAATGAGTAGAAGTGAAGACCGAATGTCGCGCACCCAAGACCGTTTGCTGCATATTCATGCGAAGACCGTTTGAGTGCCTGAATAGAAGACCGTTTAAACGAGATATTTTCCAAACAGTTCACTGCTGCCAACATTAAGACCGAATGGTGAATGAAACCGTTTCCTAAAGACCCAAGGTGCAAACCGACTGCATGAGATATTTAGCAACCAAGACCAATACCATTTGGACTCACACTAAAAGTATGAGGGACAGATCTGTGCCTATAAATAGGACCCCAAGGGTCCTCATTTGGGGCATCGGATCCGGATGCCGCCAGGCTGCCCGAACACAGTTCCGGTCTAAATGCAGTCCAGTTTAAGCCAGTTCCATTCCACCGACTTCCCGTATTGCAACCAAGGAGACTGAAGAGGCGTAGAAGGCCATATCTTCTTCACCGAGCTGCGACTACCTTCTGCAGCGAGTTCATGGCAGATTTCCCTCTCTTTCTCATTCTTCTTGTTTCTCGCATCATGAGTGAGTAGTACCTTTTCGTTGGGGTGCGGGGACTAGCCCCGCTGCCCATTCAAGTCATGCTCTTTTGTTAAACTCTCCATGGCAATGTATATAACTTCTCATTTTGTTGTTAATTGGTATGTTTGTAAGTTGATTATCTACTTGCTTTCATCTAGTTCTCTCCTATATTGGGAAATCTTCTATATGAGGGATGGAATGGCGATTTACAAGGTTCGACTCTTTTACGAGAACTTCTAATAAGATTCCTTGGGGCTGTAAGTGTATGATCCGTGAGGGGACAAGACATCTAGCCTACGGTAATACTTTTGTGGTCTAAACATCCCTCAGGGAGGACCACAGCCTTAGTTGGATTTTGTATCGTCTTTGTTTATCGTCGATGTTAGTTTGTAGATCTATCTCTTGCTTGCTTATCGATTAATGTGGTTGACTCCTAACTAGAAATAGAATGGGATCTCTTCGGAGCCGTAAGTAAATGATCTAGTTGGTGATGAGACATCTGATGCCTAAGGTGATGCTTACGTGAACCTAACGCCCTAACGGGGGGTTTTGCAGCAGCTCTATTTGGATTGATATATCTTGCCTGGTTTGTTTGTGATTGAATGTATTTGCGTGTGTACGGCGGTGAACCCCGATACCATCCCAGCGATTCCATATCATTGATCTAAACCCAACTTTAAATTCAGCTTTTACTTTCTTGCAATTAGTTTAATTAACCTCAAACCAACCAATCGTTTTAAATATTAGTTTTACTTGAGCACGATTTGATTGAAAAAGATTCTTAAAAACATTGTCTTTTGGGTTCGATCCTTAACTATACTGCGATAAGACTCGTCCGCTTGAGGGTGGTATTATTTCACTTTGGTTCTGGTAAAAACTCGGGGATTTTGAACCCCGAGTGAGTTTGTTAGTGCGTTCAAAATACCACATCAAATTCTGGCGCCGTTGCCGGGGACAATGGAATCAGTCAGTCAAATCTAGTTCTTTTAAGACTAATCTAGGATTTTGCTTTTTCTTTTGAAACAATCGGTCATCTACTTGAATTTTACTCTACTTTGTGGATCTCATTTTTCAAAATCTTTCTATTTTTAGGTAAAACCCAAGGCATAGTGTATGCACCGTTCTGACAGCCCCGGACTCACAACGGGCTTTGATCCTGAAATATACAGAACTTTCCATCGTCAGATCAGAGAGAATCAAGCTAGGACGGATCAAGAAGAAGAGGTAGCCCGAAGGGTGGCTCAAGCCATCAATGCACAAAGAGAGAGGCTCATGCAAGAAGCCAGGGCTGCGGTTTAGTAGGAAATCCTAGCAGCACAAGCTGAAGCGCAAGCAGCTGAACTAAAAAAGGATCTTAGAGAGTTCTCAATCCCGAAAGCTGCGAATGTTCATCATCCAGTACAACCTCCTCCCATCAATGGTGCCAATTTTGAGATTAGGCCACATTGGATCACATTGCTTCAAAACAACCCTTTCTATGGCAAACAAGCAGAGGACAACCAAGAACATCTTCTAAGATTCATCGATCTATGTGCCATGACAAAGCAAAATGGAGTCACTGATGATGCTATTTGACTCTGTCTCTTCAAGTATTCCCTTGCTGATAGAGCCATAAGTTGGTACAATTCATTACAAAGTGAAATACCCATCACCACCTGGGAACAACTCCAAAATGTGTTTCTGGAAAAGTTCTATCCTCCATCTCTTACATATGAAATTAGAGGCCAGAAAACAAATTTCACTCAAGTCCCTGGGGAAACAAATTTCTATCCTCCATGATGAAGCATGGGATAGGTACAAAGAGCTTCTACGCAAATGTCCACACCATGGAATTCATAAGAATCAACTCATAGAAATTTTCTATAGGGGTGTGGATGATGATGTCAAGATGTTTCTAGATTCCTCATCCAAAGGAAACTTCATGCATCAAAGTTACGACAGCGCATGGAGAGTCGTCACCCTGGGAGCAGAAAATCAAGCCAATTGGGGTAGATCTATAGGTAAAGGAGTCTAGAAAGTAGCTATGGCCGAAGATATTCCCGAGTACAAGTCTATCGCTAAAACCTTGAAGGTCTTAGTTTCCAAGCAAGACCATATTGAATCATCTCTAGCTGCTATTGGAAGAGGACGTTCACCCACTCGGCAACCGGAACAGGTCAAGTCCACTTCCCTATTCTGTGAAGCATGTAAGAGAACCGATCATTCCATGTTATCATGCAATGTTCTCTATGCCGTTATACTGAGCAATGTATGTGGACAAGGAGATAATGGTCAGATGGAAAATCTTAATGCTATCAACACCATTCCTGGGCAAAGTTATTAAAATGCGAATCAGAATAGGAATCACCCAGGTTTTCAATATGGAAACCCCTCTGGAGAAGTAAACTCGCATCAATTTGGTTCAAACAATCAACCAAGAGGCCCACCAGGATTAAAGTACAATCAACAACAGAATTTTGGGAATCAAGTAAATTTCAAGGGGAACTTTTAGAATAGGAACTACAATAACTATCAAAACAACTCTCAGTATCAAACTCTTAATCAACAACAAGGACAACAAGTAGGACCCATCTCTTCTGATGACAAGCTATCAACCATTGAAAAAATGTTGCAAACTCAGCAAACTATGATAGCCAACCAACAAGCTCAGTAGAAGGCTATTGAATCTCAACTAGCTCAACTTGCAGCTAGCATAAAGCCACCAGCTGGAGTCTTTGCCAGCCAACCTGAGAACAATCCCAAGCATCCTGAACAGTTGAAGGCAGTCACCACCAGGTCAGGAAAAGACTATTTGGATCCCCCAGTAGAGACACCTGTGGTTATTACAGATGAAGATGAACCTGTGATTGTCCAAAACTCAACAACACTAGAGTCTCAATCAAAAGAAGCTAAGACAAATAAGGGAAGTCCTGAGAATTCTACTGATGAAGAAACGTAAACACAAGAACTTGATATTCGTGTATATAAGCCTCGTATACCCTTCCCAGCCCGTCTAAGGCAAACCAAGCTTGATACTAGATTCAATAAGTTTAAAGAGGCTATGAAGAAACTTCATGTTGATATACCCTTCTTAGATGCTCTGGCTGAGACACCATCCTGGACTAAGTACCTAAAGTCACTCCTAACCAGGAAGTATATAACTGAGCAATATGAGACAGTAAAATTGGTAACAACTACATTAGATATCATATTGAGCAAGATGCCCAAGAAACAAAAAGACCCTGGATTCTTTGGAATTTCATGTCACATTGGCGACTCATCATGCAAGAAAGGTTTGGCAGATCTCGGCGCAAGTATCTCTATTATGACACTAAGCCTGTGTAAAAGACTAGGGTTTGCAGAATTGCTTCCTACTGGCATGACTATACAACTCGCAGACAATTCTATAAAACGTCCGTTAGGAATCCTCGAAGATGTCCCGGTCAAGGTAGAATCCTTGAAGATGTCCCGGTCAAGGTAGGCAAGGACACATATGTTCCATGCGACTTTGTCATTATGGATATAAAAGAAGACACCAGATATCCTCTTATTTTCGGTCGTCCGTTCCTCGCCACTGCAAGAGCCCTAATTGATGTTGAAGCTGGTACCTTACTGCTCAGATTAGGCAAAGAAACTCTCGAATTCAAAGTTTTTGAAAGTATGAGAAGACCAAGTATGCAAGAAGAAGTATATTTGATTGAGTGCATTGAGCAAATGTCACTTCTGACCCAAGAGCATCATGAATCAAACGATCCCTTGAAAATTGCTCTAACAAACCAATCGGTTGATGAACCAATCGAAGAACGAGCAAAGGATTACATCGAATCCCTCGACTCTAATAAAGAAGATTTTGAAGCCACTAGTGAAGAACTCAAAGCTATGGAAACTACAGTAGAAACAAGTGAAAAACCAGAGGCTCCCAAAATGAAACCCCTACCCGAAGGACTGAAGTACCTATTTTTAGATGATCTCAAGGTTTGCCCAGTTATTATAAATTCCGATCTAAAAATTGAACAAGAAAATAAACTCCTGAAAGAATTAAGGGAAAGAAAGAAAGCCATCGACTATAAAATGAGTCACCTCACTGGGGTCAGTCAAGCATTTTGTATGCATAAGATCCCTATGATGGAAGATCACAAGCCGAATATTGAGCATCAATGGAAGTTGAATCCTAATATGAAGGAAGTGGTCCGTCGTGAAGTCATTAAACTGCTCACAGCTGGAATAATCTATCAGATATCAGATTCACCATGGGTGAGCCCAGTATATGTAGTTCCGAAGAAAGGTGGAACAACTATTATAAGGAATGAAAACAATGAACTCATCCCCACTTGAATAGTCACAGGGTGGAGGATGTGCATAGATTATAGAAAATTGAACAAGGCAACTCGAAAAGATCATTTTCCAATGTCCTTCCTTGATCAAGTCCTAGAAAGGTTGGCTCATCAAGAATATTTATGTTATCTTAATGGTTACTCTGGATTCTATCAAATACCCATACATCCAGAGGACCAAGAGAAAACAACCTTTACCTGCCCATTTGGAACATATGCGTTTAAAAGAATGTTGTTTGGTCTTTGTAATGCTCCCGCAACTTTCCAACGTTGCATGGCCACCATATTCGCTGGTCTTACTGAAATAATTATGGAGGTTTTCATGGATGATTTTTCTATATATGGAGATTCATTTGATTCATGTCTTAAGCACCTCTCCCTGGTCCTCAAACGTTGTGAAGAAGCACATTTCGTGCTAAATTAGGAAAAATGCCATTTTATGGTAAAAGAAGGCATTATCCTGGGCCATAGGGTCAGCAATAGAGGAATTGAAGTAGATAAAACCAAGGTCAAAGTGATTTCTAAATTGGCTATTCCCATAAATGTAAAAGAAGTGTGTGCTTTCCTTGGTCATGCCATATTTTATAGAAGATTCATAAAGGATTTTTCCAAGATAACAAAGCCAATGACGAACCTATTACTAAAATATACTGATTTCAATTTCAATGAAGAATGTGTCAAAAGCTTCAACACACTGAAGCAAGCCCTTACATCCACTCCCATTATTAGGGCTCCAGAATGGGACCATCCTTTTGAAATTATGTGCGATGCTAGTGATTATGTTGTGGGCGCTGTTTTAGGGAAATATATAGAGAAGAAACACTATGTGATCTATTATGCATCAAAAACTCTCGATGAAGCCCAAAGAAATTATGCAACTTCCGAGAAAGAACTTATAGCAGTCGTGTATGCCTTTGACAAGTTCAGATCCTACCTAATTGGTTCAAAGGTCATTGTCTACACAGACCACGTTGCCATTCACTACCTTTTGGCAAAGAAAGATGCGAAATCCGGGTTGATTAGATGGATCATCCTATTACAAGAATTTGATTTAGAGATAAGAGATAAAAAGGGTATATAGAATGTTGTAGCAGACCACCTCAATCACATCCACACTCTGGATACTGAGGAGATTCTGATCAATGATTCCCTGCCAGATGATCAACTAATGAGGGTCTCAGAAGTTGTACCATGGTACTCAGATTTTGTAAACTACATTGTTGTTGGGGTCATCCATCCCCAATGCACCGGGAATGCACTGAAGAAGTTCATGCATGATGTGAAGCAATATCACTGGGATGAACCATATCTTTTTAAACTATGTGCTGATGGTTTGTATAGACGATGTATCGTCGAAGAAAAAGCTCAATTTATTTTGGAACAATGTCACTCAGGACCTGTGGGAGGACATATGAGCTCTTAAAAGACATCTTTAAAGGTTTTGCAAGGTGGATTCTTCTGGCCAACCATATCTAAAGAATCTTACGATTTTGTCCTATATTGTGACAAATGTCAAAGAACAGGTAATATAACAAAGAGAGATGAGATGCCACTGAATCTATGGCAAGAAGTAGAGATATTCCATGTTTGGGGGGTGGACTACATGGGTTCATTCCCATCTTCCCATGGATTTTCATACATCCTAGTGGCGGTGGACTACGTCTCAAAATGGGTTGAAGCTATACCGACCATCACTAGTGATTCCAAACCCGTTATCAAATTATTCAAAGATATTATTTTCCCCCATTTTGGAGTACCACGAACCGTGATATCTGACGGAGGGTCCCACTTCCTTGAAAGAAGATTTGAAGCTTTACTGAGAAAATACGGTGTAACACACAAGGTAGCCTCTCCTTACCAACCACAAATAAGTGGACAGGTAGAGGTCTCTAACCGTCAACTATAGGCTATTATGGAAAAAACTGTAGAACACAATCGAAAGGATTGGTCAACAAAAAATCAACGACGCCTTATGGGCCTATCTTACTGCTTATAAAACTCCCATTGGGACTACACCTTTTCGATTAATTTATGGAAAGGCTTGCCACCTGCCAGTCGAACTGGAACACAAGGCATGGTGGGCAATTAAATAATTGAACTTTGATACGAAAGAAGCAGGCCAAGCCAGGATTCTGCAACTCCAAGAGCTGGATGAACTCAGGGTGACACCTTATGAGAATGCACGAATCTACAAAGAACGTAAAAAACTTTGGCACGATGGACATCTGAAAAGAAAAGACATACAAGTGGGAGACCAAGTTCTGGTATTCAACTCAAGATTAAAGTTATTTCCAGGAAAACTCCGCTCACGCTGGTCTGGACCATACATCGTCAAGAGCATCTCTCCACATGGTGCCTTCTCATTATGGAGTGAAAAGTCAGGTGAATTTGTAACAAATGGCCACCGCTTAAAGAGATATTTCATCTCAACTGACATAGGCACTAAAGCAATGCTGGAACTCACCAATCCAAAAGATCCACCGTGAAGCTAAAGGATCCAGTCAAGCCATCGACATAAAACAAAGGCGCTTGTCGCGAGGCAACCCGATCAATAAATTTGTTTTACTTTCGTTTTCAAATTAGAACGTTTCTTCAAAATTTGTTTTTACCTCCTAGTTAATATTTCATTAAATAATATTAGCATCGCAAGACTCTATTTTAAGATCTAATTGCTCTTTATCTTTGAGATTTTTAGATACAAGGATGTTCCCTGATTGGAACGCAACCACACCTGGTGGTCATTCTGGCATGATTTTTCCCCTCCATCTTGGATTTAGGGTTTGCTCTGGACGAGAAAATCTCTAAGTTCGGGGTGGAGGGTGGGTGGTATGTACCTCACTTTCCACCTACACCCATCCTTTTCAATATCACTTTCTTGACAAAATTTTGAAAATTTTCAAAAATTTTAATGTTTTTCAAAGATATGGGACAGAACCTTGATGAATTTTTGGCACTTCCTGGTTTCATTAATAGTCACGAACTAAATTTCTATGCATTTTCAATCATTATATCCTCCTTTTTCGAAGTAAATCCTCAAAAGGACCACTCTTTGAAACAAGCCTTTTGATTGAAATCATCTTGTGAAGCCTATGATTCCTAACCTCATGATACTTTTTGCAAAGATGATAAGTGTCCGTCAAACTGATAGGGATCAAACACGTCGTGCTTCCTAACTGACTAGTGGAACAATAACATGGAATCTCCACCGGATCCTCATCAAGTCACTATTTGAGAAGAGTACGATAAAGAGAACAACTCGGTATAGTGAATTGTAAATCAAGTTGCATTCTGATATTAACTCTCTTCTACACTTCTTCTATCATCTTCGTACCCCTCCATCCATCAAAAAGAAACAAAATAGACGAATATGGTGTCAAACCCTAAGTTTGGGGTGGCCCACCACTTCCCTCTTTATCCGCTTCTTCCATACCCCTCGCAAATAAATAGGGGTGTACCACTAAAAATGCAATGTCGAGTCGAATAGAGGAGAGATTTGCAAAAAAAAGATGCCAAAGTACACACAAAAAGAAATGCAATCTCGAGTCGAATAGAGGAGAGATTCACACACAAAAAATGCAATAAATGAAATTGCAAAGCAAATAAAAATCTCGAGTCGAATAGAGGATAGATTTACTTCTTCCTTCCATGCCACCTTTCACTCCATTTTCTACCTAATGGCACAATGCATGCCCCCACTATCCTGAAAACACCAGTGTCAGATCGGATGCACACTTGTTGTTCTGTGGGTATCTCTGGACTCTTACAAAACTCTTTGACATGCTTGTTGTTGGAAAAAGTGAGGAGGAAGTGATATTGGAAAATGAACTCAGGAACGAAGATATGGTAAGATGTGTTTAGTGGTCTCAGGAGGTTGAGATACTGAGTCATATTGAGCAAAAAGAAAACGTTCGTGATGTGAAGATGAAGAAATCACACGAATTGATAGTATTCATTTGGCGAATATTTCAAATTTTGTGTTACTCGAGGATGAGCAACGTTTAAGTTTGGGGTATTTTGATGAATGTATATTCATCATGAAATTCATTTATCGCTTTGGGACCAATTCAACTCTATTCATACTATTTCACTCAATATGAATCATAATGTGTAAAACTACTTAGCTGGTTCAATTATCAAGGTTTTAACTAAATATTGTTCATTTAATGCAGGTTTTGACAAAACTAAATAAGTACTCAAGGTCCAACTTCATCTCTGGCTCCGAACAAGAAATCTAACAAAGCTATTGAGCCCATGCAGTCCCAAGACCGTATGAGCCCATGCTGTCCCAAGACCGTTTAAGATCAAATGGTCCCAAGACCGTTTGAGCCCATGTGGTGTCAAGACCATTTGAACCCATGTGGTTCAAAGACCGTTTGAGCCCATGCGGTCTCAAGACCGTTTGAGCTCATTCGGTCCCAAGACTGTTTGAGCCCATGCGGTCTCCAGACCATTTGAGCCTATGCGGTCTCAAGACCATTTGAGCCCATGCGGTCTCAAGACCGTTTGACCCTATGCGGTCTCAAGACCGTTTGCTGCGATTGTAAAGACCGAATGAGAAGAAGCGAAGACCGAATGTCACGCACCCAAGACCGTTTTCTGCATATTCACGTGAAGCCGTTTGAGTGGTTGAATAGAAGACCGTTTAAATGAGATATTTTCCAAAATGTTTGTTGCTGCCAACATTAAGACCGAATGGTGAATGAAACTGCTTGCTAAAGACGCAAAGTACAAACCGTTTGCATGAGATATTTAGCAACCAAGACCAAGACCGTTTGGACTCACACTAAAAGTATGAGGAACAAATATGTGCCTATAAATAGGACCCCAAGGGTCCTCATTTGGGGCATCGAATCCGAACGCCGCCAGGCTGCCCGAATACAGTTTTGATCTAAATCCAGTCCAATTTACGCCAGTTCCATTCCATTGACTGCCCGTGTTGTAAACAAGGAGACTGAAGAGAGAAGGAAGACAGAGGGAGGGAGATTGTCCGGTCTATCTTGGAAACTCCCGTTCGTGTCCAGATCTGCCCCGACACGACGTTGAAGGTCGTATCTTCTTCACCGAGCTACGACTACCTTCTGCACTGATTTCATGGCGGATTTCCCTCTCTTTCTCATCCTTCTTGTGTCTCGCATCATGAGCGAGTAGTACCTTTTCGATGGGGTGCGGGGACTAGACCCACTGCCCATGCAAGTCATGTTCTTTTGTTAAACTCTCCATGGCAATGTATATAAATTCTCATTTCGTTGTTAGTTGGTATGTTTGTAAGTTGATTATCTACTTGCTTTCATCTAGTTCTCTCCTATATTGCGAAATCTTCTATATGTGGGATAGAATGGTGGTTTACAAGGTTTGACTCTTTGATGAGAACTTCTGATAAGATTCCTTGGGGTTTTAAGTGTATGATCCACGAGGGGAGGAGACATCTAGCCTACGGTGACACTTCTGTGGTCTAAACATCCCTCAGGGAGGACCACAACCTTAGTTGGATTTTGTATCGCCTTTGTTTATCATTGATGTTAGTTTGTAGATCTATCACTTGCTTGCTTATCGATTAATGCGGTTGACTCCCAACTAGAAATAGAATGGGATCTCTTCGGAGGCGTAAGTAAATGATCCAGTTAGTGATGAGACATCTGATGCCTAAGGTGATGCTTACACGAACCTAACGCCCTAACGGGGGGTTTTGCAGCAGCTCTATTTGGTTTGATATATCTTGCCTGGTTTGTTTGTGATTGAATGTATTTGTGTGTGTAGCGGCGGTAAAACCCGGTACCATCCCAGCAATTCCATATCATTGATCTAAATCCAACTCAAAATTCAACTTTTACTTTCTTGGAATTAGTTTAATTAACCTCAAACCAACCAATCGTTTTAAATATTAGTTTTACTTGAGCAAGATTTGATTTATAAAGATTCTTAAAAACATTGTCCTTTGGGTTCGATCCTTAACTATACTGTGATAAGACTCGTCCACTTGGGGGTGGTATTATTGCACTTTGGTTCTGGTAAAAACTCAGGGATTTGAACCCCGAGTGAGTTTGTTAGTGTGTTCAAAATACCACGTCTTACATACACCACTAAAATGATATGGATATGAGTTTATACTTCCTTGCATGATATGGTAATGTAGTATACACATTTTTCACAATATAAGGTCAAGCATACACCTCTTTTCCCGATATGATGTGAAGCACACACACCTCTTTGCCCGATATGGGGTGAAGCACACACACACCTCTATTCCGATATGGTAAGCAAGCATACACCTCTTACCCGATATGGTAAGAACACATACACCTCTAAGGTGATATGGTAAGAAAGCATACACCTCTAAACCAATATTGGGTTAATCATACACCTCTTGGATGATACGGTGTTGAGAACACATCTCTAAAATGATATGGTGGGTAACCCAATACACTAGATGATAAAAGTGGTAAGGTGGTTAATACCCTAGAACATGTGATGGCCAATAAATTAAATTAGGATGTGGCCAATATATTCAAGTGAGGTTGGGATGTTACACCCATGTATGGTACATGTGATACACCATATGTGAGATACCTCGTGCTATCAAAATGTTATTAATGATGCAGAAGCGATTAATTAGCAGCGGAATTACTGAAAATCACTAAAAATTAAAACTTTTTGTAAAAAGATCCACAACTATAAAACTCTTTCATAAAGAAACAAGTAAGTTATTTACAAGCTGATTCATCAGTCCATCTCTGTATTATCTCATCTCAAGAGTCATAACACTGACTGCCCTGTTAAACTGTACATGAGAAGTATACAAAAATCTAGAGGCATTAAGCCAAAAAATCTCAGATCTATATTAAACCATCTACTGACTCCTAAGACCTGAGAGTATAGATATGACACATAGGACTCTCTATATACAAGATCTAACAATCAATGTCTCCACCTGAAGATCACTGCTGTCCTTGTTGTTGCTGCTGCTGCTCACCCACTGATGGGTTTCTTCTTCCTCGACATCTACCTAAAAGGTTGAATCCCTCGGGGGTGAGACAATTGAATATTGTACCAGCGAGAGTTATAACTCTTCGCTAGAAGCATTTTTATTACAGATAATAGAATAACACTGGGCAATAGGGTTATAATCATTCAACAGTAGGTAATTCATTGTATAACAGAATAGAACAATATTCTTTATGCAATCATTTCAATTATAACTTGATTGAATAGAAAGTCATTTAATCAATAAGGAATATAAAGAACATGTATATTATTTGTCCAACTTGGACTTAATAAACAATGTATCATCAATCATCGTTTATCATAGTTCAACCTAAGCAATTATGCTACACAACTAATTACATTTTACAAGCATACTTATGCCCTGAGGAGATGAGGTATACAACTCATACTCCAATCGACCATTGCGAAATCGAAATCGGTACCATACATAGGTCATTAGAAGAGTCACATTTCTATGACATCATCCTCCTTAGTCAGTGTGAGGAAAAACATGCATGACATCTCGTGTCTCTGCCATAATATCTTTCTAGGGTATTCTGGTAACTTCGCTATTAGAGTTATAGTGGCATGTTGTACTCTCTTCACAATCGAGGGATTTATTATTTATCTCACATCAATTCGGCATTAACAACATCATCGAGAGATTAGTGATACATCATCCCAACATAAATATATAATGAAGGATTGAGAGATTAAATGTTCATCTCACATCAATTCCCCCACTAGGACATAGGGATATTCACGTCCATAACCCCCACATACTCAAAAGTATGATCTCCACAAGTTCCCTTAGGCAAACCTATTTCACCATCATCTAGCTTCTGACAACGATGGATCTATGGTCAGGGCTCTACATGATATCATTATACTTGATTATTTAAGTACATTATGGAATTCTATTAGCATCAGGCATGTTTTCAAACATAAACCATTAAAACAATTGCTATAAGGAGAGAGTACTACTGTATTAAGTTCATTTCACATTTTGTTAACATTGGGATCTCAATCCCCTATTAATTTATCATCATGATCCAAGAATATGGGTATTCAAACCCTTAGATCATCAAATCACTTGTTATCACTTTAACAGGTAACTTAATGCCATTAAGTCATTTAACAGTGTAAGCATAATAGTAGCATTGCAGGTATTTCATATGGCTCATACAGCATGTAAATCTCATTTGCTACCTTTCAATAGGAAACATTGCATATTATTGCTTACAAGGCTCATTAAATACTTTTTAATGATCAAAGCATCATAGCTCTTACCTGGCTATATTCAATATTTCATAAAACCTGCCGATTAGCACAAATGGTAATAGGTACATCAATTTTATATCATCATATTACAAAACAAAGATAACTTCATTATTCAAGGGTTGCACCACTATACCCTTACTAGGGTTAGGGTTTCCATTTTGAATTCAAGTAGGATTAATCATCCCCTTAACTTAGTTAGGAATAGTGATTCCTCATTTCATTATCCAATCATAGAGCTTCATGCTATAAAGCATAACCCAGGATTAGGGTTTCACACTTTTATCCACCTTAATTGGAATTAGGGTTTACTATTCGCATACCTTGATTTAGGGTTTAGTTTTCACATACCTTGATTTAGGGTTTGTCATTTCATCATTATGAATAAAGTTTACATCATCATCATACATTAGGGATACCTCCATTATTACCCTCAATTTAGGGTCAAGATTCATTAACCATCATAATTAGGGTTTTCATGATCTCACTATGGAGGATCATACCCAAATTAGATATTCATTCATATAGGAAGTACTTTACTTGATTAACGTTCATAAAAGAAATCTTCTCTCTCTTATCCTCTATAGGATGATGTTTACTTCAGCCTTGATAGGGTTAAGTAGCTCAATCATGAAAGAGAACTGACTTCATGGTTTATATCATTACCATTGTAATCATTAGAGCATAATTACTTCATAGGTTTCAAACACACTATCCCTTTAAGGTACAAGTACCATGATCACCTTAGATTACATCATGTATTAATTAAATAATCACTTTGTCCCTTAACCACTTTAAATACCAAAGGGGTTTAGGTTAATCAACCACCAAATGATCTTGGCCATTAAGGCCCCAAACGATCTTGACTAACTTAGACCTCAAACGGTCTTGCATACTTAACTTCCAAATAGTCTAAGATCGTTTGGACCTTGATGCAGTCTTCGTCTACCCTTGAGACCATTTGGTAAAGTTGCACACTCAAGACTGTTTGCTGAAGTAAGAGGTGAAGATCGTTTGCCCAAGTTTGACTTTTGAAATCGCATGTACACAATCGGTTTTGAAACCGAATGAACCCTAAACGGTTTGGGATGGTTTGGTCCCAAACAGTCTTGAGACCATTTGGTCCAAACCCCCTCAAAACCGCATGGACCAAGTATGGTCTCAACAAGTCAAAATGAATTTGGGTTTCCATTGTTGATCCCCTCAACGATTAAGTACATGTAATCAATCATCAATTAGACATATGAAATCATTCAATTGAGTTAATTAGGTCAACCTTCAACTGATTTTACCCTCAATTGACCCTCAATTGGTGATCAATTAGTGCTTGAATCAATTGAATTAGGGTTTAGAATCGATGACCCTTCAACATAATTCAATGTGAGTCTAATTGATTTGAACCCATTGAACCATCATCCAATTTGGTCATGACCTGACCCCAAACGGTCTTGGGATCATTTGGATGACCTCCAAACGGTCTTGATACCATTTTCTCAATTCAACATCAAAACCTAAGTCAACCAATTAGGGTTTCACTCATTAGATTGATCATTAGGTCAACAATTAGTTGCTCTTCAACTTAGTACCTTTTGATCTTTCAACCACTTAACCATAGTCAACCCTAGATCTCCAAACGGTCTTGGGTTACCTCCAAACGGTCTTGGGATCGTTTGGATATTCTCCAAATGGTATAGAGACCTTTTTCCCATCACTTCATCAATAACCATGTCATTTATTTAGGGTTTACATCCTAGGATTGGTCACCAAATCAGCAATTAATTACACATCACCTTGATAACTTTGGAGCTTCAATTGGTCAACCATGCTTAAACCTAGACCTACAAACGGTCTTGGGTGATCACCAAACAGTCTTGAGACCGTTTGGGTGATCCCAAAACAGTTTGGAAACCGTTTGGGTCACTAAACCCAAACTTCAACCTAATTCAATTATCAAATCAGCAATTAACCCGATTAGGGTTTTGATGATTGTTGGACCTTTTAATGGTGAACTACTTGGAGTTAATTGATAATTATTGATAGGTGATTAGTCAAAATTATTCCCAACAGACCTCCAAAAGGTCAACGCTTGGTCAACGCCACCAAACGGTCTTGGACCATTTGCTTCTATGCGGTTTGGATGAAACTGTTTGCAATCAAATAGTTTGAAACTGTTTGCTCCCAAACGGTATGGGAAACCATTTGAGCACAAAGGAAAACCGTTTGGTAAAGTGATTTTCTGTGGATAATCATCAAAGTTAATGTCATCATCTTCTTCCAACAAGCAACCAAGAATTGTTGCTGTTCTTCATGGAAGTTATAGCAATTAACCAAAAGAGTACCAAAGAAGAAAATAGCCAACAATTATTAGAGAGATGGGTGGATTAGCAATGCTTAAGGGTTAGAGTTATAAAACCCTCCTCTAGAACTGATCTAGAGCTCCAAGATCTGCAGCTTTAATGGTGGATTGAGCTCCAACAGTTGTCCAAGGTTCGTTCTTCAATCTTTGGATGAACAAGGTGGCTAGAAAAGGAAATCGTGTGAAGAAAACCATGAATCTAACCTTGTTTTATGGTTTCCACCATGAATTCGAGGTAGGAGATGATCAAAACTTACCAAGCTAGTTCGGTCATCCTTCCTCTGGTCCAGAGCTATCCCTTGGTCGGACAAATCAAGGTGATAAGGAAAAGAAACTAAGGAACGATCCTTTGGCGTTTTGGAAAAAGGATACATATATATGTATTTATGGATTTTCAAGGAAAGTAGAAAAAAGAAGATTATCTCCTTTTATTTCCCAACTAAATTCCAAAAAAGATTCCTCCATTCTTTGGCCACGTATCCATATTCTAATACCTTGCAAAACTTCTTCATTACCCAAGGTTTAAAGGAAAATGACAAAGCATTTTTAAGAGTTATGTGTTAATATCCATCTTTTAGTGGATATTGCTTTATATTATAATTAATGTGAATGGCTTCCACACTAACAAGATATTTTCGGTGCCCAAGCATGGCACAAGATTTTACAAACTATTGCAAACACATCCTCCAACTTTTGGTTGAAGGTCTCCATAATTAATATATTTCCCTTTTACATTAAGTTATATTATAGAGCCATTTGTCCTTAGACCCTGTTTATTTTAATGTCAAGATTCTCTCTCCTCTATGATAATTCAAATGAAGCGCCCTTCTCATTTTCTTTGCTCTAATTGATGCCAAGAAACATGAGAGACTCTCTAGGGGTTATATCTTGCATATTGAACCCTACATTTTGGGTAGTTTGCACATTACACCAAAACTAAGTTTTAATGCACAAGGATTGCTTTGCAAGCTATATCTTGATGTCCAAGCTTGTGGAATCCATACCACCACATCATATACATTCTTATGATGTCTCAGCATCAGAGGAACATCTTATCATATACAAATTGCAAGTTAACCCCTCAACTAGGGTAATTTGCACTTTAGTCCAAAAGTAACAAAACCATGTTTCAACATTATTCAGAAAGGACTGAAATTGAAATATAAGTTCCTAACAAGCACTAATTACATTCCAAAAGATAAGGGCAAGTATCTAATCGACTTTATTAGGCAAAACACCTAGGGTTATTACATAACCCAGGTCAGGAATGTTAGAAACTATCCACCCCTTACAAGGATTTCGTCCTTAAAATTACTTCAAAAACATTTTTTAAGAGAAAACAGTAGGGTATGTCCTCCTCATCTCTTCCTCTAGTTTCCACGTGGCTTCTTCAACACCACGGTGATTCCAGAGGACTTTCACAAGACTTATGTCTTTCTTTTTCATCTGTTTAATTCTTCTGTCAAGGATCAACACATGTCCTTCTATACAAGATATATCATCATTCAACTCTACTTCCATAGGTTGCAGAACTGATTCTGTTTCAGGATGACATTTCCTTAACATGGAAATGTGGAACATAGGGTGTAACTTTTGCAACTCTGGTTGTAACTCTAGCTTATAATCTACCTTTCGAATTCGTTCAATGATTGGATAAGGCCCCATAAACCTAGGAGCTAACTTTACTTTCCTTCCAAATCTAAGAACTCCCTTCCAAGGTGAGACCTTGAGGTAATTGTAACACCCCTCCCTAGGATTTCATACATAACCAGCGGAAGCACAACCTAATCCCCAACATTATCCATAATGTGGGGTACTTGGCATTTTAGGGAGAGTTGTCACAAGAAGTAATCATTGCAAGTAAACAAATAAGTCACCATTGAGATTCATACATTATTATATGAATACGAAACTACAAACAACAACTCTAGAATTCTATTCATCCCTCAACATGGGAAACTAAGCATAACAATAAGCAACTCTATATGAATGGATTGTCTAGAATGGATGGCACCCCACCAGATAACTCTTGGAAGTCTTCTAGTCTTGGCTTGCTCTTCTTGAGTCCTTACTTGCTCCAAATCCTGGGGACATCACATCCCCAACCATGCAAAGGGAAAAACAACACATCAGTAAACGGTACTGGCACTTTATAAAAATAAACAAGTAAATATACTTGACATGTAAAGAAATTGACATGAATTAACTTTTAGCATTCTTGAATCATCATTATTAAAATAAAGAATTGGAAAGAAATCTTATGCATCCCTCTGTGACGCCCCCTTAGGAGCACATGATTGCTAGGAAAGCCCTTGATGCTAGGAAATCCGTTAATGACCCTTTTGAGGTCCATGATCGGGAGCATAACAAGACTATTTCAATTCCAATTACTTGACCATTAACATGATGTTGACATTAACATAAATCATGATTCTCTAATCATAACATGAAGGGATTTCTCCCCAACAACATGATATTTTAACATGATGGGATTTCTCCCACTTTATTATTAACATGATTTTCATGATTATTTTATGATTACAATAATCATGGTGAGCATTGTAACATAAGACATATCATGTGGCAATCAACAAGCAATGATATATTGAACATGATTATAACATTAAACTTGAAACAGTAATGTTTAGTTTATATTTAACATGCAAGCAATCATAAATATTTGTGCTCAGCAGCATGACCTGTTTACCTTGGAGCAAGGATGATCCTTGAATCAGATCTAGGTCAAACCTTCCCTTGACTTAGCTCTACAACCTGTTCATAATCATTAGACATAATTAATCAATACATAGTATTGATCTTAGGTGATTTTTGTCTAGCGTGCATGTGGATTAGTCTTATGGATCAATCATCATTATATTAAGAAAATCCAGGTTGACCTAGGTCACTTTAATCATGTTGATGCATGATTAGGGTTTCATGAGTCCAAAATATTGTTTCTAACAAAACATCAGAACAAGAGATCAAAACATGGTCTGGAAACCTTAAACTCGTATTCTTATAGAAAAACCAAATCCAATGACTATTTATTCAAAATTTTCTAACCAACGGTTGGATTAATATGAATATTTGAAATAGTGACCAATGAAAATCTGGGAAAAAGCCACCTGGGCTAAAGAAAATCGAATCAGTATCATCAATAGATACTGGGCCCGTGTGCAGTTGGACCAATGGTTGTTGTCCACTTCGAGGCGGGTCCCTCCTATCCCAGACGTGCAAGAGAGCATTGGGTTCTCCGGAACTCGATTCCGTAAAACCAAAAACAACGATCTTTCATCTTAGTTAGTTGCTCATCGGAAGAGATACCTTACCCACTATGTTCCTGGAAGGAAACCGCACCCAACGAGCCTAGGCTCAGGTGCTGAGGAGCAGTGGAGCTCAGGGACCTTCTCTATCCATGGAGGGCATAGGCCGGGATCAAGCAGCAGGGGAGGAAGCACACTGCGACGGTAGCGAGGACGCGAAGCAAAACAGTCCGTCAGCCACAACCAAACCTAGGCATCTTCTCATGAAACCAAACACAGCAGTTCTACACTGGGTTGTGAGGAAAACAACAAAAATAGGGGAACAACGGTTCGAAGATGAAGCCAACGAAAAAGGCCAAAATAGGGCGACTTGAAGGTCGGAAAACGTTCTACGATCCCAGGAGACTTCGTCTGATGCCTCAACACGGCAGGGCGGCCACTTGCCTGCCATGGCAAGGGTCACCGACGGAGGCTCATATGATGGCCTACAAGGCCCAACAACGGGGGTCGTCCCAGGGTAAACGGGAAAAACAGAAAGGGGACCTAGGGTCTATAGATGCCCACCGCGGCGGGGATTTGTCAGGGGCAACCAGAGTTGTGAGCTCGAGGCCGTTGACACCAGCGGGGGAAGGAGGAGTAGGTCCTGGGGTTTGGTAGTGTGACAGGAGGAATTGAGTTAGGAGAAACAACACTGGAGGTTCGAGGGTGGTAAACGATGGATTATATAGGCCTGAGGATGGTTGCCTCAGCCTCTGCAACTCAACGTCGTGAGGGGGAACAAAGCCCTAATTAGGCGTTTCGCCTACAGAGGGTTAGGGAAAGCGAGTAATGGATCGCTGGATTCGAGATCGTCCCACGAAAATAATGGAGAAGAAATTTTGGAAAACGGTTGAAAGATGAGAGAGAACGGAATTGGGGAAGAAACAACCTGTGAAACGACTCCTGTTCACAAAAAAAACGGAGGAGGAAGATGATGAATCCACCACTAAAACCCGATCTAACGGTGGACAGTGGGCGCATTTCAATATCAATGGGCGTGACAGTGAATAATCCCAGACTATAGGCCAATTCGACGCAATAAATGAAATTGAAGTCAAAAATCCAATTAAACTCTAAGAAAACCTTTCCAAAAAGATTTGAGGGGTCAAACTAAGTCAAAAGAACACCAAATTTGAACCATACATTCATAATGGTGTCTAGACTCTTTCCATATACCTAGTTTTCCATTTTGGCCATATAATGCCCATTAATTAATTAAAAGTGATTTTTCTTATTTTATGCATATAAATGGGTGAACAATGTGCAATATTTTCCCATACTCGTTTCTTTGAGTCTACAAATAGTGATGTGTAATTACTAACCATTGAAACATCATTGATTATTAGTTTCACACCTTTTTGAGAAACTAACTTGGAGGAGAGAGGAAAAAGGGATTATTGATTACCCCTTCTTATTAAAAGTTATATAAGGATAGAGGGGGCTTATTGGCCAAGAAAGATCATCTCAAGGTGATAAATTAATATCTCAAGTATTTTATATTTTTATCTTTTTCTTTAATCCTCATAATAGATAGGAGAGAGAAAAAGGTGAAAAGGAAAACATATATTCATCATTTTGTGTTAATTGCAACTCATTATAGCATGCATATGAGAGAAAGTATATTTATAGGCTTATTTTCATTTTTCTCACTTTATTTTTCTAAAGGAGTATTTCCATGGCCTTTTTGTATCAAACCCCTCAATTATTTATTATTTGGGAAAAGTCCCATTATATCTTTTAAATTATATATGAAATTTGAGATGTGACAATTCTACCCAACTTAAAATAAATTTCGTCCTTGAAATTTCCTAGGGTACTACCCACCTTAGGATTTTTGTTACTTCTTCATATAATTAACACATCAATAAAATTTGCATGGAAAGTGATTTTATTTCATAAAAAGGTTCAAACGAACGTAAGATAATTATTACACCACTATTCATCTTCCTTCTCTACTTCCATAGTGAAGATTCTAGCTTGTCTTTTGGTAGGTGGAGGGTGGCCCTTGTTCTGGTCATGGTCCTTCTTTGTGAGCTTAGGGAAGTTTGACTTGAGGTGCCCAATTTCTCCACAATAGTAGCATGCACCCATACCATACCTGCATGGGCATGCATGGTTCTTCTTGCATGTCGGACATTGGGGCTTCTCAACTTCTACTGCAGGCTCATGTACCTTCCTCTTAGGGTTTTTGGGAGGTTGGTATAGGTTGTTCTTCTGAGGAACTTCCTTCTTATAGGATTTCCCAAGGTGATCTTCAAGCTCTAGGGCTGCATCTAGGGCTTCCTGGAGGGTTCTATGGCCTCTTCCTGATAAGGCAAAACTCAAGTCGGTCTTGAGTCCTCGGCTGAATTTCTTTGTTCTACGTGTTTCATCATGATAATGGCCATACTTTTGGAGGACCCTGAACTTCATGGCGTATTGGGTAATAGTCATGTCACCCACTTGGGCTAGATTGGCAAACTCTAGATCCTTCTTCTCAATCATTGATTCAGATACATAATGCCCCTGGAAGGCTTCAATGAACCCTTCCCATGTGAATGGGGGTGCATCAACTGCCCTTGAGTTGAGGAGGTTTTCCCACCATGTGTGGGCTGTCCCCTTGAGCATGTGGGTTGCAAAACGAACCCTAGAGTGTTGAGGGCAGTCCATGTCTCGAAGCAATGCTCCATGCCTCTCATCCAGTCCTAAACTTTGGTGACTACATCAATTTCTACTTCACCTGAGAAAGAGTCGGGCCTTATCTTTAAGAAGTCTACTAGAGTGGATTCATGATGCCTAGGATGATGTTGGCCTTGTGCTAGGACATTGGTGAGTGCTTGGACAAGATCTTCTATGGTTGTCCTATTGTTCTCTCTTGATCCACTTTCCCCTCTAGTAGAGCTAGCACCATCATCATTACCCTTTCCCTTGTCTACTCTCTTAGGGGCCATCTGGAAAAAGGGTCACATAAACCTAGGGTTAGAACATATGAATCAAATTGTAGCTTTGGTGGCCATCCATTTGTTTGCTCTGATACCATTAATGTAACACCCCTCCCTAGGGTTTCATACATAACCAGCGGAAGCACAGCCTAATCCCCAACATTATCCATAATGTGGGGTACTTGGCATTTTAGGGAGAGTTGTCACAAGAAGTAATCATTGCAAGTAAACAAATAAGTCACCATTGAGATTCATACAATATTATATGAATAGGAAACTACAAACAACAACTCTAGAATTCTATTCATCCCTCAACATGGGAAACTAAGCATAACAATAAGCAACTCTATATGAATGGATCATCTAGAATGGATGGCACCCCACCAGATAACTCTTGGAAGTCTTCTAGTCTTGGCTTTCTCTTCTTGAGTCCTTACTTTCTCCAAATCCTGGGGACATCGAATTCCCAGCCATGCAAAGGGAAAAACAACACATCAGCAAACGGTACTGGCACTTTATAAAAATAAACAAGGTAAATATACTTGACATGTAAGGAAATTGACATGAATTAACTTTAAGCATTCTTGAATCATCATTATTAACATAAAGAATTGAAAAGAAATCTTATGCATCCCTCTGTGATGCCCCCTTAGGAGCACATGATTGCTAGGAAATCCCTTGATGCTAGGAAAGCCCTTAATGACCCTTTTGAGGTCCATGATCGGGAGCATAACAAGACTATTTCGATTCCAACTGCTTGACCATTAACATGATGTTGACATTAACATACATCATGATTCTCTAATCATAACATGAAGGGATTTCTCCCCACTAACATGATATTTTCACATGATGGGATTTCTCCCACTTGATTAATAACATGATTTTCATGATTCTTTAATGATAACAATAATCATGGTGAGCATTGTAACATAAGACATATCATGTGGCAATCAACAAGCAATGATATATTGAACATGATTATAACATTAAACTTGAAACAATAATGTCTAGTTTATATTTAACATGCAAGCAATCATAAATATTTGTGCTCAGCAGCATTGCCCATTTACCTTGGAGTAAGGATGATCCTTGAATCAGATCTAGGTCAAACCTTCCCTTGACTTAGCTATACAACCTGTTCATAATCATTAGACATAATTAATCAATACATAGTATTGATCTTAGGTGATTTAGGGCTAGAGTGCATGTGGATCAGTCTTATGGATCAATCATCATTATATTAAGAAAATCTAGGTTGACCTAGGTCACTTTAATCATGTTGATGCATGATTAGGGTTTCATGAGTCCAAAATATTGTTTCTAACAAAACATTAGAACAAGTGATCAAAACATGGTCTGGAAACCTTAAAATCGTATTCTTATAGAAAAACCAAATCCAATGACTATTTATTCGAAATTTTCTGACCAACGGTGGAATTACTATGATATTTGAAATAGTGACCAATGAAAATCCGGGAAAAAGCCACCTGGGCTAAAGAAAATCGAATCAGTATCATCAGCAGATACTGGGCCCGTGTCCAGCTGGACCAATGGTTGCTGTCCACTTAGAAGCGGGTCCCTCCTATCCCAGACGCGCAAGAGAGAATTGGGTTCTCAAGAACTCGATTCCGTGAAACCAAAAACAACGATCTTTGATCTTAGTTAGTTTCTCATCGAAAGAGCTACCTTACCCACTATTTTCCTGGAAGGAAACTGCACCCAACGAGCCTAGGCTTAGGTGCTGAGGAGCAGTGGAGCTCGGGGACCTGCTCTAGCCATGGAGGGCATAGGCCAGGATCAAGCAGCAGGGGAGGAAGCACACTGTGACGGCAACGAGGAAGCGAAGCAAAACATTCTGTCAGCCACAACCGAAGCTAGGCATCTTCTCGCAAAACCAAACACACCAGTGCTGCACTGGGTTGCGAGGAAAACAACAAAAATAGGGGAACAACAGTTCGAAGATGAAGCCAATGAAAAAGGCCAAAACAGGGCGACTTGAAGGTCGGAAAACCTTCTGCGATCCCAGGCGACTTCATCTGATGCCTCAACACGGAAGGGCGGCCACTTGCCTGCCATGGCAAGGGTCGCCGACGGAGGCTCAGACGGTGGCCTACAGGGCCCAACAACTGGGGTCGTACCAGGGTAAACGGGAAAAACAGAAAGGGGACCAAGGGTCTATAGATGCTCACTGCGGCGGGGATTTGTCATGGGCAGCCAGAGCTGTGAGCTCGAGGCCGTTGACACCGGCGGGGGAAGGAGGAGTAGGTCCTGGGGTTTGGCAGCATGAGAGGAGGAATTGAGTTAGGAGAAACAACACTGGAGGTTCGAGGGTGGTAAACGATGGATTATATAGGCCTGAGGATGGTTGCCTCAGCCTCTACAACTCAGCGTCGTGAGGGGGAACAAAGCCCTAATTGGGTGTTTCGCCTACAGAGGGTTAGGGAAAGCAAGTAATGGCTCGCTGGATTCGGGATCATCTCACAAACATAATGGAGAAGAAATTTCAGAAAACGGTTGAAAGATGAGAGAGAACGGGATCGGGGAAGCAACACCCTGTGAAACGGCTCCTGTTCACGGGAAAAACAGAGGAGGAAGATGATGAATCCACCAAAAAAACCCGATCGAACGGTGGACAGTGGGCGTGTTTTAAAATCAATGACAGCGAATAATACCAGACTATAGGCCAAGTCGACGCAATAAATGAAATTGAAGTCAAAAATCCAATTAAACTCTAAGAAAACCTTTCCAAAAAGATATGAGAGGTCAAACTAAGTCAAAAGAACACCAAATTTGAACCATACATTCATAATGGTGTCTAGACTCTTTCCATATACCTAGTTTTCCATTTCGGCTATATAATGCCCATTAATTTATTAAAAGTGATTTTCCTTATTTTATGCATATAAATGGGTGAAAAATGTGCAATATTTTCCCATACTCGTTTCTTTGAGTCTACAAATAGTGATGTGTAATTACTAACCATTGAAACGTCATTTATTATTAGTTTCACACCTTTTTGAGCAACTAACTTGGAGGAGAGAGGAAAAAGGGATTATTGATTACTCCTTCTTATTGAAAGTTATATAAGGAAAGAGGGGGCTTATTGGCCAAGAAAGATCATCTCAAGGTGATAAATTCTTATCTTAAGTATTTTCTATTTTTATCTTTTTCTTTAATCCTCATAATAGATAGGAGAGAGAAAAAGGTGAAAACGAAAACATATATTCAACATTTTGTGTTTATTGCAACTCATTATAGCATGCATATGAGAGAAAGTATATTTATAGTCTTATTTTTGTTTTTATCACTTTGTTTTTCTAAAGGAGTATTTCCATGGCCTTTTTGTATCAAACCCCTCAATTATTTATTATTTGGGAAAAGTCCCATTATATCTTTTAAATTATATATGAAATTTGAGATGTGACAATTGTAACATCCTAGGATTTCAGGCCTCGAATAACATGATCTTAAAAGGAATGATTTGAATACCCATATCACCAAGGTGCACCTCCTTTTCAGGGAGCCCATCTCTAAAGAACTCCATAGTTAAGTGTGCTCAGCTTGGAGTAGTACTAGGATGGGTGACTAGTCGGGAAGTTGATCCGGGCTTGCGCGCCAATGAGGACAAAGTGTGCAGTTAAGGCTGGTGGTGGTTTGTGAGGCCAATCGTCATTCCTAAAACCCTGCTAGAGCCTTGGGCAGTGGGCCCGGGTGTTACAAATGGTATCAGAGTCATAACCCCTCCAGTAGGTGGGTCCCACATGGGCATGTGGCATGCCAGTCTTGAGCCGTGCGGTGCAGACAAGTTGGAAAGGGCTATCCGTAGAGATGATATGGAGCCGCCCTTGCACTGGTAGCCGTGGACGGGAGCTGGGTGTCCATGGGCCATTGTGGGTCTGCACTGAAATGGGGTCAGATTATGAGGCCATATAGTTGAGCCTTGACGAGGACATCAAGAGTCTAAGTGGAGGAGATTGTAACATCCCAAGATTTCAGGCCTCGGATAACATGATCTTACAAGGAATGATTTGAATACCCATATCACGAAGGTGAACCTCCTTTTTAGGGAGCCCATCTCTAAATAACTCCATAGTTAAGCATGCTCAACTTGGAGTAGTACTAGGATGGGTGACCAGTCGAGTAGTTGATCCTGGCTTGTGCGTCAGTGAGGAAAAAGTGCGCAATTAAGGCTGGTGGTGGTTTGTGGGGCCATTCATCATTCCTGAAACCCTGCTAGAGCCTTGGGCAGTGGGCCTGGGTGTTACTGGTATACTCTGTTTCCAACCTCAGAATTCTAAAGGTCTACGACGCTTATCAGCATAAGATTTCTGCCTATCCTGTGTAGTCTTTAACTATTGTTGTATTATTTTAATCTTCTCAGTGGTCTGTTGTACAAGTTCAAGACATAAAAGTTGATATTCACCGATTTCATACCAACATAGGGGAGATCTACAATGTCTGCCATACAAAGCTTCATAAGGTGCCATACCAATGCGATGTTGAATATATTGTCATAGGCAAACTCTATCAAACTGAGGTGCAGATCCCAACTTCCTGTAAACTGGAGGACACATGCCCTAAGCAAGTCCTCTAAGGTTTGTATAGTTCTTTCTGACTGCCCATCAGTTTGAGGATGGAAGGCTATACTAAACCTTAACTGTGTGCCTAAGGCTTTATGGAGTCACTCCCAAAAATGACTCATAAATTGGGGACCTCTGTCAGAAACAATGGTAATTGGGACCCCATGCAACCGCACTATCTCATCCACATACAACTATGCCAGCTTCTCAGCAGAATAGGTTGTTTTGACATGTAAGAAATGTGTTGTCTTTGTCAACCTATCAACTATTACCCAGATGGAATCATGGCCTTTGGTTGTTCTGGGTAAACCAACCACAAAGTCCATGGTTACATGATCCCACTTCCATTGTGGTATGGGTAAAGGCTGCATTGTTCCTGCAGGCTTCTGGTGTTCAGCTTTAACTTGTTGACACACAGGACACCGCATAACGAACTCAACAACGTCCTTCTTCAAACCAGGCCACCAATACATATCTTTCAAGTTACGATACATCTTGGTACTTCCTGGATGCATAGCATACATTGAAGAATGAGCTTCTTCCAGGACTAACTTCCTCAAATTATCAACATCCGGTATTATCATCCTACCACAATAACAAGCTACTTGATCATCTGAATCATGGAAACCATCTCGTTTCTCACTACCAAACTCTGATCTAATCTGCTGAACTACAACATCAGCTTGTTGTGCCTCCTGAATCTGTTGTCTTAGGGTAGGTTTTATGTGCATCTTATCTAACAATCCAGATAACAACGATACTTTTAATTGTATATTGTCTTGTCTTAAAGAGATAAGCATATCTCTCCTAGAGCACACCAAAGAATTCAGTAGTGCTTTGTCTAAGGCTAGTGTTGCTAATTTCCTACTCAAAGCATCAACAACTATGTTGGCTTTCCCTGGATGGTAATCAATTGTACAATCATAGTCCTTGATTAACTCCATCCAGCGGCATTGCCTCATGTTAAGCTCATGCTGAGAAAAGATATACTTTAGGTTCTTATGGTCTATGAAAATTTGGAATGTCTCTCCATAAAGATAATGTCTCCAAATTTTCAAGGCATGGACTAAAACAGATAGTTCTAAATCGTGTGTCAGATAATTTTCCTCGTGTTTCTTAAGCTGTCGAGAAGCAAAAGAAATCACTTGTTTATCCTGCATTAACACACTACCTAGTCCATTCTTAGAGGCATCACATAAAACTATATATCCTTTCCCTTGCTCAGGTAACACAAGCACATGTGCACTCGTCAACCTTTCCTTCAATAGCTGAAAAGATTGTTGACACTTGTCACTCCAGGTAAAAGGAACATCCTTCCTGGTTAACTTAGTCAACATAAAGCTATGGAACTAAAGTTCTTAATGAACCTCCTATAATAGCCTGCCAACCCTAAGAAACTTTGAATCTCCGTCGGAGTCTTCGACTGTTCCCATTATAGGACAAATTCTATCTTTTTAGGGTCAACACAAATACCCGAAGAAGATATTACATGTCCAAGAAAAGAAACTTCTGGTAACCAGAACTCACACTTGCTAAGATTAGCATATAACTTATGCTCTCTTAGCAAAGTTAGAGCTTGACGAAGATGGTGCTCATGTTGTTGGGCATCTCTACTATAGATCAGGATGTCATCTATGAAGACAACAACACACTGATCCAGAAAAGGTCAGGAAATTCTATTCATGAGTTCCATAAATGTAGCCGGTGCATTAGTTAGTCCAAATGACATAACTGTGAACTCATAGTGACCATACCTTGTTCTGAAAGTAGACTTAGGTATGTCACCCTCCTTAATACGTAGCTAGTGATATCCCGACCTCAAATCTATTTTTGAGAAGACTGTTGCACCACGCAACTGGTCAAAGAGGTCATCGATCCTCGGAAAAGGATACTTATTCTTTATGGTTACTTTATTTAATTGTCTGTAATCAATGCACAACCTCATTGATCCGTACTTCTTTTTAAGAAAGAGGATCGGAGCACCCCAAGGTGAATTACTTGGTCAGATGAAACCCATTTCAAGCAACTCTTGCAGCTGCTTCTTGAGTTCTGCCATCTCAGCAGGCACCATTCTATATGGTGTTTGCTCTATTGGTTGCGTGCCCAGGACTAGACTAATTTCAAAATCAATCTCTCGGGGAGGAAGTACACCTGGAAGTTCTTCAGGGAATACATATTCAAATTCCCTGACTACAGGAACTTCAGTAGGATTAGAACTCTCCATGGTGGTATCTACCACATGGGCCAAGAATGCATAACATCCTTGCCTCATCACCTTCTCAGCTACCATGGCTGACACCAAACAAGTTGGAAGAATCTTTCTATCTCCTTGAAAGATCCATGTGTCACTATCATCTGTGAACACATCTAGTTTGGACTCACAATCCAAGACCACCTTATACCGTTCTAAGGTATCCATCCGAAGGATTACATCAAACCCTTCCATATCAAGTGGTATAAGATCCACTTGAATGTGATGTTCAGAAAAGAAGAGGATGCAGGGAGAACATACCTCCCGCAACACATCAGATCCCATCAGAGGAGTTTCTAACATCAAACTATCTGCTCTATGACTAACTGTCATATTGCAGTCAAGAATCACCCTTCGAGTGATAAAGGAGTGCGTAGCACCCAGATCAATTAAAACATATACGATGCAGGATGTAGACATATCAAAATAAAACAATTCCATCTGACCTGCCACAACCTGAGGGTTGATCACTGCATCAGATGGATTCATCGCATAGAATCTCATTGTCGCATGTGGTTGATTCGGTGCTCGATGACTAGGTGTTGATGATCCATCTTGGGACGCTTGTACACGTCCTCTAGCACCACTTGGAAACTATCTCCTTTGAGATCCTTGCTGACTCTGCCTTTGGGGTTGAGTCACACTTGCCTCTCGGGCTCTGCAATCCTTCATCAGATGTCCCACCTTTCTACATATATAACAACTTCTAACCCTTTGTTGTGGTCTACTTGGTCCTGTAACCAACACAGATGCTGAGCTACAAGCTCCTTCTGGTGGTAGACTTCGTCCTCTACCCATTTTTGACGTCCACATCATCTGGGTACTGAATCAAGGTGATGGTGTACGCACGGAAAACCTTTTTCTTGAAATCTTTGGATGATGATCCTTGAAACTGGGGGTACATCTTCTTGTTCTTGGTCTGTCGCTTCTCTGTCACATACATCTCTATTCTTATGACAGACTCCACAAAGGTATCAAATCTTTCCCTATTCTCTAGTGCAGACACAAGGGTGGTCAACTCAGTGTTTAATCCTTTCTCAAAATGCCTAATCCTTTCTTCATATGTAGCTGCCATATGCGGACAGAACCACAAAAGCTCCATGAACTTAGCCTCGTATTCTCTTATGTTCATCGATCCTTATCTGAATCTATCAAACTGTGAGATTTTCTCATCCAGGAACGTCTTAGGAAAGTATCTGTTGACAAATTCCCGTCGAAATACTTCCCATTCGATCTCCACACCTGGCCTTTTCCCCTCCTCTATGGTCCACCAGTGACCAGAAATCCCCTTGAGAAGATACACAGCATGTCTAACCTTCTCATCTTCTGGGATGTTCAGGATTCTAAAGGCCTTCTCTAGTTCAGTTAGCCACAAGTCTGCATCTACTGGGTCAGTTGTTCCAGCATATTCTGTGGCCCCAACTCGGCGAAGTCGTTTAAACATCTTGTCTGCTCCTTGTCCTTCTGGATGGATAGGTGCCCTAGGTACATGTATAGGCATCCTATCAGTCATGTTTGTCATGGAAGTCATGAACTACCCAAACATGGCTTGGAAGGTTGGGTTCCCCATGTCAACTAGATTGAACTGGGGTGATTCAAGTACATGTTTTTCCCTTTCTTGGTTTCTTGCACCTCCTCCAGGTGCAGCGACACTACTCTCCGCAACATATTCCTCGTGTGATCCAGACATATTTAGTTTTTCTCTTCACCTCCTATATGACAAGAAGACACTATCAGATATACTAGAAGACACTAGAATAGACTCAACAACCCTAGTCCTATGTCTCTGTAGACTCAGCAAACCTAGAGCTCTGATACCACTAATTGAGTTACCTCGTGCAATCAAAATGTTATCAACGATGCAGAGGCAATGAATTAGCAGCGGAATTACTGAAAATCACTAAAAATTAAAACTTTTTGTAAAAAGATCCTCAATTATAAAACTCTTTCATAAAGAAACAAGTAAGTTATTTACAAGCTGATTCATCAGTACATCTCTGTATTATCTCATCTCGAGAGTCATAACACTGACTGCCCTGTTAAACTATACATGAGCAGTATACAAAAATCTCGAGGCATTAAGCCAAAAAATCTCAGATCTATATTAAAGCATCTACTGACTCCTAAGACCTGAGAGTACAGAGACGACACATAGGTCTCTCTATATACAAGACCTAACAGACAGTGTCTCCACCTGAAGATCACTGATGTCCTTATTGTTGTTGCTCACCCACTGATGGGTTTCTTCTTCCTCGACGTCTACCTAAAAAGTTGAATCCCACGGGGGTGAGACAATTGAATATTGTCCCAGCGAGAGTTATAACTCTTCGCTAGAAGCATTGTTATTGCAGATAATAGAATAACACTGGGCAATAGGGTTATAATCATTCAACATCAGGTAACTCATTGAATAACTAAATAGAAAATATTCTTTATGCAATCATTTCAATTATAACTTGATTGAATAGCAAGTCATTTAAACAATAAGGAATATAAAGAACATGCATATTATTTGTCCAACTAGGACTTAATAAACAATGTATCATCAATCATCGTTTCTCGTAGTTCAACCTAAGCAATTGTGATACATGACGGATTACATTTTACAAACATACTTATCCCTGAGGAGATGACGTATACCACTCATACTCCAACCAACCATTGCGAAATCGTAATCGGTACCATACATAGGTCATTAGAAGAGTCGGATTTCTATGACCTCATCCTCCTCAGTCAGTGTGTGGAAAAACATGCAGGACATCTCGTGTCTCTGCCATAATAGCTTTCCAGGGTATTCTGGAAACTTCTCAATTAGAGATATAGTGGCATGTTGTACTCTCTTCGCAATCGAGGGATTTCTTGTTTATCTCACATCAATTCAGCATTAACAACATCATCGGGAGATTAGTGATACATCATCCCAGCATAAATATATAATGAAGGATTGAGAGATTAAATGTTCATCTCACATCAATTCCCCCATTAGGACGTAAGGATATTCACGTCCATAACCCCCACATACTCAAAAGTATGCTCAGCATTAGTTCCCTTAGGAAAACCTATTTCACCATCATCTAGCTTCTGACGATGATGGATCTATGGTCAGGGCTCTACATTATGTCATTATACTTGATTATTTAAGTACATTCTGGCATTCTTTTAGCATCAGGCATGTTTTCAAACATAACCATTAAAACAATTGCTATATGGAAAGAGTACTACTTGTATCAAGTTCATTTCACATTTTGTTAACATTGGGATCTCAATCCCCTATTAATTTATCATCATGATCCAAGAATATGGGTTTTTAAACCCTTAGATCATCAAATCACATGATACCACTTTAACAGGTAACTTAATGCCATTAAGTCATTTAACAGTGTAAACATAATAGTAGCATTGCAGGTATTTCATATGGCTCATACAACCTGTCAATCTCATTTGCTACCTTTCAATAGGCAACATTGAATATTATTGCTTACAAGGCTCATTAAATACTTTTTAATGATCAAAGCATCATAGCTCTTACCTGGCTATATTCAATATTTCATAAAACCTACAGATTAGCACAGATGATAATAGGTACATCAATTTCATATTAGCATATTACAAAACAAAGATAACTTCACTATTCAAGGGTTGCACCACTATACCCTTACTAGGGTTAGGGTTTCCCTTTTCAATTCAAGTAGTATTAATCATCCCCTTAACTTAGTTAGGAATAGTGATTCCTCATTTCATTATCCAATCATAGAGCTTCATGCTATAAAGCATGACCCAGGATTAGGGTTTCACACTTTTATCCACCTTAATTGGAATTAGGGTTTACTGTTCACATACCTTGATTTAGGGTTTAGTATTCACATACCTTGATTTAGGGTTTGTCATGTCATCATTATGAATTAAGATTACATCATCATCATACATCAAGGATACCTCCATTATTACCCTCAATTTAGGGTTAAGATTCATTAACCATCCTAATTAGGGTTTTCATGATCTCACTATGAAGGATCATACCCTAATTAGATATTCATTCCTATAGGAAGTCCTTTACTTGATTAACATTCATAAAAGAAATCTTCTCTCTCTTATCCTCTATAGGATGATGTTTACTTCAGCCTTGATAGGTTTAAGTACCTCAATCATGAAACAAAATTGACTTCATGGTTTATATCATTACCCTTGTAATCATTAGAGCTTAATTACTTCATAGGTTTCAAACACACTACCCCTTTAAGGTACAAGTACCATGATCACCTTTGATTACATCATGTATTAATTAACTAATCACTTTGTCCCTTAACCACTTTAAATACCCAAGGAGTTTAGGTTAATCAACCACCAAACGTTCTTGGCCATTAAGGCCCCAAACGATCTTGACTAACTTAGACCTCAAACGGTCTTGCATACTTAACCTCCAAAAGGTCTATGACTGTTTGGACCTTCATGCGGTCTTGGTCTACCCTTGAGACCATTTGGTAAAGTTGCACACTCAAGATCGTTTGCTAAAGTAAGAGGTGAAGACCGTTTGCCCAAGTTTGACTTTTGAAACCACATGGACACAATCGGTTTTGAAACCGCATGAACACTAAACGGTTTGGGATCGTTTGATCCCAAACGGTCTTGAGACCATTTGGACTCAAACGGTCTTGAGACCGTTTGGTCCAAACCACCTCAAAACCACATGGACCAAGTATGGTCTCAACAAGTCAAAATAAATTTGGGTTTCCATTGTTGATCCCCTCAATGATGAAGTACATGTAATCCATCATCAATTAGACATATCACCACCATTCAATTGAGTTAATTAGGTCAACCTTCAACTGATTTGACCCTCAATTGGTCATCAATTAGGGCTTGAATCAATTGAATTAGGGTTTAGAATCGATGACCCTTCAACATAATTCAATATGAGTTTAATTGATTTGAACCCATTGAACCATCATCCAATTTGGTCATGACCTGACCCCAAACGTTCTTGGGATCATTTGGATGACCACCAAATGGTCTTGAGACCATTTTCTCAAGTCAACATCAAAAACTAAGTCAACCAATTAGGGTTTGACTCATTAGATTGATCACTAGGTCAACAATTAGTTGCTCTTCAACTTAGTACCTTCTGATCTTTCAACCACTTAACCATAGTCAACCCTAGACCTCTAAATGGTCTTGGGTTACCTCCAAACGTTCTTGGGATCATTTGGATATTCTCCAAACGGTATTGAGACTGTTTTCCCATCACTTCATCATTAACCATGTCATCTATGTAGGGTTTACATCCTAGGATTGGTCACCAAATCAGCAATTAATTACACATCACCTTGATACCTTTGGAGCTTCAATTGGTCAAACATGATTAACCCTAGACCTCCAAACGTTCTTGGGTGATCACCAAACAATCTGGAGACCGTTTGGGTGATCTCCAAATAGTTTTGAAACCGTTTGGGTCACTCAACCCAAACTTCAACCTAATTCAATTATCAAATCAGCAATTAACCCGATTAGGGTTTTGATGATTGTTGGACCTTTAATTGGTGAAATACTTGGAGTTAATTGATAATTATTGATAGGTGATTAGTCTACATTATTCCCAAAAGACCTCCAAATGGTCAACTCCACCAAACGGTCTTGGACCGTTTGCTTCTATGCGGTTTGGATGAAACTGTTTGCAATCAAATGGTTTGAAACCGTTTGTTCCCAAACGGTTTGGGAAACCGTTTGAGCACAAAGGCAAGCCGTTTGGTAAAGTGATTTTCTGTGGATAATCATAGAATTAATGTCATCATATTATTCCTACAAGAAACCAATAACTGTTTCTGTTCTTCACGGAAGTTATAGCAATTAACCAAAAGAGTACCAAAGAAGAAAATAGCCAACGATTATTAGAGAGATGAATGCATTAGCAATGCTTAAGGGTTAGAGTTATAAAACCCGCCTCTAGAACTGATCCATAGCTCCAAGATCTGAAGATTTAATGGTGGATTGAGCTCCAGCAGTTGGCCAATGTTCGTTCTTCAATCTTTGGATGAACAAGGTGGCTAGAAAAGGAAATTGTGTGAAGAAAACCATGAATTTAACCTTGTTTTATGGTTTCCACCATGAATTTGAGGTGGGAGATGATCAAAAGTTACCAATCTAGTTCGTTCGTCCTTCCTATGGTCCATATCTCTCCTTTGGTCGGCCAAATCAAAGTGATAAGGAAAAGAAACTAAGGAACGATCCTTTGGTGTTTTGGAAAAAGGATACATATATATGTATTTATGGATTTTTTAAGGAAAATAGAAAAAAGAGGATTATCTCCTTTTATTTCCCAACTAAATTCCACCAAAGCTTCCTCCATTATTTGTCCACGTATCCATATTCTAATACATTGCAAAAATTCTTCATTACCTAAGGTTTAAACAAAAAGTACCAAGCATTTTTAAGAGTTATGTGTTAATATCCATCTTTTAGTGGATATTGCTTTATATTATAATTAATGTGAATGGCTTCCACTCAAACAAGATATTTTTGGTGCCCAAGCATGGAAAAAGCTTGTACAAACTATTGCAAACACATCCTCCAACTTTTGGTTGAAGGGCTCCATAATTAATATATTTCCCATTTACATTAAGCTATATTAAAGAGCCATTTGTGCTTAAACCCTGTTGATTTTAATGTCAAGATTCTCTCTCCTCCATGATATTTCAAATGAGGCTCCATTCTCATTTTATTTTCTCTACTTGATTCCAAGAAACATGAGAGACTCTCTAGGGGTGTTATCTTGCATATTGAACCCTAGGTTTTGGGTAATTTGCACATTACACCAAAACTAAGTTTTAATGCACAAGGATTGCTTTACAAGCTATATCTTGATGTCCAAGCTTGTGGAATCCATACCACCACATCATATACATTCTTATGATGTCTCAGAATCAGAGGAACATCTTATCATATACCAATTGCAATTTAACCCCTCAACTTGGGTAATTTGCATTTTAGTCCAAAAGTAACAAAACCGTCTTTCAACATTATTCAGAATGGACTGAAATTGAAATATAAGTTCCTCAAAAGCACTAATTACATTCCAAAAGATAAGGACAAGTATCTAATCGACTTTTTTAGGTGGACATGCACAAGGAGGTAGAGATCATTCTGCAGAGGAAGGACAACAATAGTAGGGATAATAGTAATAGCTCAGGTGGAGTGTAGTGTCTGTCGTGTCTTGTAGATAGAAGTCCTATGTGTCGTCTCTATACTCTCAGGTCCTCAGATTTAGCGCATGATGGTTTTATGAACAATCTAAGATTTTAGCTTGTATGCCTCAAGGTTTGGTGTTGCTTTAATATACTTTGACAAAGCAACTGTTATATGTTAACCTTGAGATGAGATGGTAAAGTGTATGTACAATGTGAACCCTGATGTATATAAAGTTTCAAAATGGATATCTTTGCAAAAATGGTTTAAATTTTTAGTGATTTTTGTTAATCCACTACTTATGATTATTCCGCATTACTAGTAATGATTTGGCTGTGGGTTTGGTGGTGGTGTTTACAAGTTTGGTATCAGAGCTTAAAGTTTGTTGAGTCTATAGAGACATATGACTAAGGTATTGAGTCTGTTCTAGTATCCTTCAGTATATCTTATAGTGACATGTTCTTATGTAGAAGAAAGGGTGAAGTTTAAAAATGACTGGAGAACATGAGGAAAACATTGCTATGAGCAATGTTGTTGCACCAGGAGAAGGTGCAAGGGATCAAGAAAGAGAAGAATGAGTTCCTAAGAATTCCTATCTTGACCCAATTTGGATAGAGAATCCTACTTTTTATGCTTTTATTGGGTAGGTTAGGACAACAATAATGAGTATAGTGGACTTGATACTAGCAATACAACCTAGGTTACCATCCCTCAATGCAAAAACTTTAGGTTCTGAAAGGGTTCTTGAATGACATAGTCATGTTGGAACAATGGAAAATGTGAGGAGGATTAGCATATGGCAATAAAATAGACTCTGCCATAAATATAAACAGATAGTACATCTGTGATGGAAATGCCCAAGGACATGCAATAGGCTGAGAATTAAGGAAAGGTCTCTGTAATTCTAGAGACATTTTCCTGGTTGTCTAAAAATCCAACATTTTGATACCATCAGTGCAATAAATGCCTACTACACCAGGACAGTAGTCACTAAGTAAAGGCAAAAATCCTAACTTTCCACCTGTAAGAACTCCTGACTTAGCTTCTACATCGGTAATAAGACCGATAAGACCATGGTATGAGGACAAGACATGTTATACATGTGGACATGTTGAGAAAACTAAACCTTTTTGTTCAAAAAGAAAGAAGGGAATGGCCCAACAACCGAGGAAGACTTGGCGGGGCTTACGAAATTTACAGTCCAATAGTGTAAAAATGCAAAGCAACAACATCAAACAACTTGACTCTATGTTTGAGTCAACCTGAAATGGTAGATGACCGTGAGGGGTGACAGTCAGATAGAGCTTTTTCATTATGAAATGTCTTCTCTTGACTTATCTGATAATCATAAGAAGGTAGTTATTGTTGAGCTTCCTTTAATTAGTGCTATGAGGATATGAGGAAGAGATAAGAAGGATGAGAACCTATATTTAGTCCAATATTCTCTTATATTTTTTAAAATTTCTCTCTTCATGTATAAAGGGAAGAGATGTAAAAGAAACACCCAAAGAAAATTTTAGATACTAAGTATTAAAATTTAAAGAGATGAAACATAACATAAAACAAATGCATACTACCTAATTTGAGTTCTTGAATACCCTAGCCAGGTCATTTATTGAAGGCAAGGCAAGTATGGAACTCTTAGATTTCTATCTTTTTGATTACTCTAATCAAGTAGTCATTTTGAGACAATATAAAGAGCATAATGAAGTAGGAGATGTGGCACGGATATTTATACCACATCCTAATTAATATATGAAAGAATCTAAGTTAATCATATATCAATTTATAAACAAAAGGAAATTCTTAGTACAATGAATACCTTGGTCTGAGGACTTTGAGGTAACAGTCACCTGATGATAAGTGACAATGTTCAGTGATGAACTAATGGTTTGAATACCCAGATCTAGTAATCATGATGATGATTGTCACGCCCCAATCTCACATTAATCACAAACCACGAGATTAAGACGCGACAGGATGAGATTTACACGTAAGCCAACCACTCTTCACTTTTTAAAACATTTAAAGATATTAATAGGAAAATCTGATTTATGTTGTAAAATGAAACTAAACAAACTGCGGAAGCATCTTTATTAAACTGACTTGCAAGATAAACAGAGTCTACAACATATTACATTGTCCAACATAAAATAAAACATAACAGATAATTTACATCTTATACACATTCACTCTCTCACTCACGCCTTGTCCCAAAGATCGAGGGGAAGGGATTAAGAGACCTCTAACTGCTAACTACGAACCTTCTATTGACTAGGCGTTAGGATAATTCGATCCTTCTGATTTCCTGCTATTGACGATAACCTGAAAATGTTTTGAGTAGAGGTATGAGCCTACTCGCTCAGTGAATAGTATTTCACTTAGCTATCACTAAACAACTCATCAGGTTTTTAAACTGAAATTAAACATAAATGCAGAACTAAACAAGGAAGTTCTAATAACATAGCAGATATACAGATATTAATCACATTTCTAAGCATCAACAGATATTTCAGATAGATAAACAGATATATAAATTTACTGTGATCCTATATGATTACTTATTTATGTTATTAGGCCCCAAACATATGCAGTGCACTCTGCATATGAAGATCTGTAGCGAACTACGATCCCACCGTACAAGACTTAGCGACACACCCGGGAAATGCTAAGTCTGACTTCTCGTCCTGGTCTGCACAGGACTCTCAGGCTCACAAGGCCTCACTGCACTAACTCTGAGTGCTCTGGACTCCTCCGCAAACTGTAGTGCACAGTCGGAGAGTCTCTAAGTCTCCGATGCCTGGGCGTATCCCCAGGGCTGACCGGGACTTTCTCCGATGCCTGGGCGTATCCCCAGGGCTGACCGGAACATTCTCTTGGATCTCCGATGCCTGGGCGTATCCCCAGGGCTGACCGGAATCCTACCACTCAGACTACGTGTCACCGAGACAATCGGTATTTGTTGGACATGAGTCTCCGATGCCTGGGCGTATCCCCAGGGCTGACTGTTTTACCCCAAAGGTACAGACCGCGCAATGGGGTTCTACGGTGTTGGGGCACCTAAGTCTATTAACTGATAAACATATAAACATTAAACACGAATATCACATTTCATACATATTGCACAATCTAAATATCACATGAAGCAAATATATATCCTTTATCATCATTAAACATGAACAAATATCATTTATCCACTTTCGATGCTAAACAACTATTTTTAAATCAGCAAATACATTGCAACTATCATATAGGAAATTTATCATTTTCACTAAGCATATCACGTAGTTCAATTCTAATGAATCTAACATACTCTATTGTATGAACTACACTGTTTAGAAGTTATATCAATTGATACAGAAGCACTTAAACAATTAAATTGAGTTAAATATTGATTTCTAAATGAACTACTACTCACCCACTTTGGTGTGTTCGTATACACCGAAAAACGTCCACAACCACGCCTAATTCTTCCCTTTACAGCAGAGTGCACGCCGTGCACATGGGCTGCACGCCGTGTACCTGGGCAGAAACTCGTTCTGCTTTCTGTAACTTTGCACGCCGTGCAAATTGATTTGCACGCCGTGCAACCTGTGCAGAAATAGAAAATTCATTGAAGATTAACTAGATTAAAGCCGAATCAAGGACTATGAGTTGCTCGTGGCTAGGGGGCTGCAGAAGCTTACTTGGACCTCAAAATCAGACTCAAGGGTGTTGCTTGGTGCTGCTGCTCGCACCCAAATGGCCTCCTGGCCATTGTTGCAGCTGTTGCTGCTCTTGCAAGATGGGGTGCCGCCCCTTGCTAGGTTGAGGTGCAGGTGGCGCAATGGAGGCGGGGTGCTGCGTTTTCATGTCTAGACCTGAAGGACGGAGTCGGGGCAGCCGTTTGGTGGTGCTTACTCGCCCAATCGACTCCTGGCCATTATTGTAGCAGTTGATGCTGCTCTAATTGGATGGGGCGCTGCCCCTGTTGCTTGGACACCACTCCTTGGTGGTCGGGCGCCGCTCCTTGGGCGAGGTAGGAGATGAACGCTGCTCCCATTCTAGCCCTAGACGACCGTCCTTCCTCCTCTTCTAATCAAGCAGCACTGTTGGGCGCCGCACCTGCAATAGGTCGTCCGCCCAAGCAGGTCAGGCTGCTGCTGGGCGCCGCCAGGGCGAGCTAGAGGAAGAAGAAAGGAAGGAGAGGAGATAGTGCTTGGCGACGCCTTGCTGGCTCGATGGTGCTGCGAAGCCACCCCTCTCTCCCCCTTTGCTGCTAGCCGCAGCCCTGAGCAGCAAGTCGGCTGCAGCTGGGGCGCCGCCCTAGACAAGGAAAGGGAAACGAAGGAGGAGTAGGTAGGAAGGATGGGGAAGGAGAAAGGGAGGTGGGGTGCTGCTCATCGGAGCTAAAAAGCCAAGAGGTCGCCCGCTATTTCCCCCCCTCGCTGTTGCTCGATCAGGCGCAGCCGTGCGCCGCTTTTGCGGTTGTTCTACTGTTTTATCGGTTTAACGAGGAAGGAGATAAGGAATAAGTAGCCGACCCACTTTAAAGGGTATCAAATAATTTTGGGAAAATTGCATATTAGATCCTAGGAAAACAAAAGTGTTATAACTTTCGCCTCAAGAGTCCAAATCGACTGATTCGTTTTGCAATGTTTCAAGCATGAAATTCTCTACAACCTTAGAGCAAGAAATCATGTTATTTATCTTGTCCCAGCTAATCAAAATTCTAACCGCATCTGTGATCACTTAACTTTACTTAATCATCTTAATTAAGCACTAATTATATCCTATATATTTAATTCAACTTAATCAACTTGATGATGCACTTAACTTAATTAACCTAACGATCATCATTTCCATTACCATTAATTACCTCAGATGATTAAATCTTGACTATTGATTCACATGTTGTCTTATCTTGATTATTCATGATGTTTAACAAAAACTTAGCACTAATTGAGGTGTTTCACGTAATTCGAGGTATTTAATGACTAACCCTGATATGGGTCGTAACAATCTCCCTCCCTTATAAGAATTTCGTCCCGAAATTCCTAAAAGAGAAAAGGAAACTTGTTACACATATCTGACCCAAAACTCCCTATGTGGCTCCTTCTAGGTTGTAGTTTATACACAAAACCTTCTCTAAGGTATCTCACGATTCTTAAGTTTCTTGATCTACTGATCAACTATCGGTATTGGTCCCTCAACATGAGACACATCTGATCTGATCCCATATCAAACCACAAAACACTGTCTTTGTAGAACTGTTATAATAGTGTCTCAATTTATGATAACTACTGAGAAATTATCATACTATTCATGCAGACAAACATTTTAAATTCTTAAATAAACAGAATGCATGTCAATTTGGTACTAAAATAACTTCATGCAATTTAACTGTTAAACATCATCACATCTCATAATGAAAATTGATATCAAAATACTTGATTCATCGTATACCCTATCCTTAGGGTTTAATTTGCCTTATTCATTCATCACATGCCAACACCCTACTCTTAGGGTATCTCATTCACTAATCACATGGCAACACCCCACTCTTAGGGTTTCCATTACCTCATCTGTTTGATTGCAGTTCAAATCACAATACGGTATTATTCTAGAACTAGCAGAGCAGTATATTCAAAATCATTGTAATTACTGAGAAATCTTTATATCATGCATGTAGACAGATTAAAAATTCATAAATATCCCAAACTCAAATCAATTTTGGCAGATACATACTGAATTCATGTAATTGAACATCTTATTACATTAATTAGAGTAATCTACTTCACCTATAAGAAACCATCTGTAATATTTTTCAATTGTCTGAAATTGCTCGAAGTACGTGCATGTCAACCAAATTCCTGGTTTGTGCATCACATAACTCAATTAAGAGTTGCTTACATATCATATCACAAATATTTAATAGTACTTGAGAATTTCTGATAATATCTTCAGAGAAATGTGCCAATTCATGTAAATTTTAAGTCATACACATTAACATAACAGGAAGCATGTAATTAGGTTTATTTACATATTTTAATGCTATCTTGCTATCTTGAGATCATGCATCTAATGATTTACCAAATATGTGTTTTCTGGATTTATACTCAAACCGTACCATTATCAGTTGTGTATTTTTAAACTCAATATGATATGATTGAAACTGGATTACCAAGCAACCTAATAATTTTATCCATGTATATCTTTATCAAGTCTCGAGACATCACAGGTCGACTTAATATGAAGAAAGCGAGCAGACTAAATTAATCTATCCACGATCATTCATATCAAATCACAACCTCTAGGTGTCCTGGGGAATCTTACCACAAAATCCATTGTGATAAATTCCCATTCCCATTCAGGCATAGAAAAAGATTACAAGGTAGCTATAGATCTCTAGGGTTCAGCTTTAACTTACTGGTATACACTACTTCTAACCACGTACTCAGTTACATCCTTCTGCATATCTAACCATCCATTTCAACTTCTTGGAATTCATATACATCTTAGTGTTTTCCTGAAAACATAGCATACATCAATACATACACTTCTATAAAAATTCTTTTCTTCCAGGCTTTTCCCCTTAAAAGAATTTTACTCTATCTCAAGGTACACACAACATGTCATGCTAATACAACACCTTATCACCTAAAAACTTAAACTCTAGTCTCTTTTTCCTCCTATCAAGTTATGCATGGTCTGGTTTAACTCACTATCATCCTATAGTAGTTCTTTGATCTGATTATAAGAAGTAAGCTTTACTTACATCTATACAATCAAATCACTCTGTGCTGTCACCCCTAAGTCTAAGTTCAACTTCCACATTACTACTAGCAGGTCTCTATTGAAACCTGTCATAGAGAATGCATTGGCTGTTGAACTTGACTTTCTACTGAAAACATTGTCCACCACATTCTCTTTACCAGGGTGATAATCTATTGTCACATCATAAGGATAGTGACACCATGTCTTTAAAACATGAACTACATCAACTCTCTTTAAATCATAATCGGGTAATACTCCGCTTTCTATGTTACTTACTTATTGTTACATTTTAGGTTTATGTCTTACTCATTCCTCTAAATCATTTCATGTTGTTCATGTACCGATCAGATTATCTACTTCAAAACCCTAGATCACTATCAAAGCCAGTTTACTTTTCATAAAACAAATCTCAAGGTCTTATTTAACAAAGATACTGGTATACAAGGTTACATCACTAATGATATCCTTTAAACTACTACAACTTTAATCATTCTAGGGTTTTGGTCTATATCAGTAACATAGATTTATTGTGTGTATGTGTGATCGATTATATAAATCAAATTGAGTTGCTTGGGTCAATAACATATTAACCCAACACTTAACTTTAATTACATTAACTGAAAATTCAGTTTTCACAATAGTTTCTGTAATTCGTTTATTAAACTGCAAACAGAAGCTCCAAAAATTCTGAAAATTTTATATGTTGTGCCTAATAAAGTTTTAGACCTCCAGTAAAAATTTCAGGTCATTTCAAGTTACCAATAATTAATTAAAAATCAAACAGTGCGCTGCTATATAGCAGTCTGCAGCAGATTCGGTCGAGTTGCAACTCGACCGACACCTTACTGTAGAGATCAAACGTCATCCAAAAATTACGCCAAATTAATAGAGTGTCTAAAATTTGTGATTTTCAAACTTAGTTAAAATTTGAGATCAATTGGATATACCAATAAAAAGATAAAATTCAATTTCTACACTGCTATATCATTCAGAAAATGTGATCGGTCGAGTTTGATACTCAGCCGATAAACTGGTCAGAACATTCTTCAAAAATTCTGATATCTTCCAATGTTGCTCACATCATATATATCCAACTCATATCCAAATTGGAGCTAAATCAAAGTTACACATAAAATACTAAAAATCATCTAGTGAGACATTCTATTTATCAAATTCTGTATTCATGTGTTATTTGAATCCTAATTTGGGCCAATTAGGGTCTATGCTTCTCAAACCCTAATTTTCAAGATAAAAGAACATTTAGACTTCTATTCATATTTTATTTGTTAATAGGAGTCATTAGATCCCAGTAACGCATCCTGCCAGCCGGACCAGGCCGAACCTGTAGTCCTGAAGCCAAGAGCTACTCGGGATTAATCTACCCCTATTAATCTAAAACATGTGGAAAGAATATCCACTTAGGGCAAACTCAATTAAACATAATTTCGGGTCTACTTTAATACAAAGAAAACAAACATTAAACTTTTCACTTCATGACACAACAATATAAAAGAATCATACTTATTGTACAAACTGAAAGTCTAAATTCATGCATATAAGAGCATTTCTAGTGATACTTAAATCAAATAAACAATGATAGACAAAAGTTGAATCGCATCTTATATGTAATCTCTTATTTCTACATTAATTTCTTATCTCTTAACCCTAAGATTTCTAGGGTTTTCTCTCTAGCCTATCCTTCCTCTGCATACCTGGCCAGGGCATCCAGAGAAGAACAGACAGAGTAGCTTGATACTGGTCAATCTAAGTATTCAGACACCTGGCCAGGGTATCTAAACACTCAGACCTTCCAGAGCTAAAACTCATCATTTATTATTCGCCTTACTTATAACTTTATCTTTTGACCCTAATGATTCCTAACGACTCATCTTAAGCTCATTACTTGATTCTCGTGACCACATCCTCTTCCTGCTATCTGCAATAATATAACAAAACACTTCCTGTTAGATAATTACAGATAGAAGAAAGACACCTAAACCTTAATCCTATTGGTCTCTTATCGTCCCCTGAACTTGAGTAACTATGTACCCAAACCAAAGCTCTGATACCAAAAGTTGTCACGCCCCAATCTCACATTAATCACAAACCACGAGATTAAGACGCGACATGATGAGATTTACACGTAAGCCAACCACTCTTCACTTTTTAAAACATTTAAAGATATTAATAGGAAAATCTGATTTATGCTGTAAAATGAAACTAAACAAACTGCGGAAGCATCTTTATTAAACTGACTTGCAAGATAAACAGAGTCTACAACATATTACATTGTCCGACATAAAATAAAACATAACAGATAATTTACATCTTATACACATTCACTCTCTCACTCACGCCTTGTCCCAAAGATCGAGGGGAAGGGATTAAGAGACCTCTAACTGCTAACTACGAACCTTCTATTGACTAGGCGTTAGGATAATTCGATCCTTCTGATTTCCTGCTATTGACGATAACCTGAAAATGTTTTGAGTAGAGGAATGAGCCTACTCGCTCAGTGAATAGTATTTCACTTAGCTATCACTAAACAACTCATCAGGTTTTTGAACTGAAATTAAACATAAATGCAGAACTAAACAAGGCAGTTCTAATAACATAGCAGATATATAGATATTAATCACATTTCTAAGCATCAACAGATATTTCAGATAGATAAACAGATATATAAATTTACTGTGATCCTATATGATTACTTATTTATGTTATTAGGCCCCAAACATATGCAGTGCACTCTGCATATGAAGTTCTGTAGCGAACTACGATCCCACCGTATAAGACTTAGCGACACACCCGGGAAATGCTAAGTATGACTTCTCGTCCTGGTCTGCATAGGACTCTCAGGCTCACAAGGCCTCACTGCACTAACTCTGAGTGCTCTGGACTCCTCCGCAAACTGTAGTGCACAGTCGGAGAGTCTCTAAGTCTCCGATGCCTGGGCGTATCCCCAGGGCTGACCGGGACTTTCTCCGATGCCTGGGCGTATCCCCAGGGCTGACCGGAACATTCTCTTGGATCTCCGATGCCTGGGCGTATCCCCAGGGCTGACCGGAATCCTACCACTCAGACTACGTGTCACCGAGACAATCGGTATTTGTTGGACACGAGTCTCCGATGCCTGGGCGTATCCCCAGGGCTGACTGTTTTACCCCAAAGGTACAGACCGCACAATGGGGTTCTACGGTGTTGGGGCACCTAAGTCTATTAACTGATAAACATATAAACATTAAACAGGAATATCACATTTCATACATATTGCACAATCTAAATATCACATGAAGCAAATATATATCCTTTATCATCATTAAACATGAACAAATATCATTTATCCACTTTCGATGCTAAACAACTATTTTTAAATCAGCAAATACATTGCAACTATCATACATGAAATTTATCATTTTCACTAAGCATATCACGTAGTTCAATTCTAATGAATCTAACATACTCTATTGTATGAACTACACTGTTTAGAAGTTATATCAATTGATACAGAAGCACTTAAACAATTAAATTGAGTTAAATATTGATTTCTAAATGAACTACTACTCACCCACTTCGGTGTGTTCGTATACACCGAAAAACGTCCACAACCACGCCTAATTCTTCCCTTTACAGCAGAGTGCACGCCGTGCACATGGGCTGCACGCCGTGCACCTGGGCAGAAACTCGTTCTGCTTTCTATAACTTTGCACGCCGTGCAAATTGATTTGCACGCCGTGCAACCTGTGCAGAAACAGAAAATTCATTGAAGATTAACTAGATTAAAGCCGAATCAAGGACTATGAGTTGCTCGTGGCTAGGGGGCTGCAGAAGCTTACTTGGACCTCAAAATCGGACTCAAGGGTGTTGCTTGGTGCTGCTGCTCACACCCAAATGGCCTCCTGGCCATTGTTGCAGCTGTTGCTGCTCTTGCAAGATGGGGTGCCGCCCCTTGCTAGGTTGAGGTGCAGGTGGCGCAATGGAGGCGGGGTGCTGCGTTTTCATGTCTAGACCTGAAGGACGGAGTCGGGGCATCCGTTTGGTGGTGCTTACTCGCCCAATCGACTCCTGGCCGTTATTGTAGCAGTTGATGCTGCTCTAATTGGATGGGGCGCTGCCCCTGTTGCTTGGACACCACTCCTTGGTGGTCGGGCGCCGCTCCTTGGGCGAGGTAGGAGATGAACGCTGCTCCCATTCTAGCCCTAGACGACCGTTCTTCCTCCTCTTCTAGTCAAGCAGCACTGTTGGGCGCCGCACCTGCAATAGGTCTGCCGCCCAAGCAGGTCAGGCTACTGCTGGGCGCCGCCAGAACGAGCTAGAGGAAGAAGAAAGGAAGGAGAGGAGATAGTGCTTGGCGACGCCTTGCTGGCTCGATGGTGCTGCGAAGCCGCCCCTCACTCCCCCTTAGTTGCTAGCCGCAGCCCTGAGCAGCAGGTCGGCTGCAGCTGGGGCGCCACCCTAGACAAGGAAAGGGAAACGAAGGAGGAGGAGGTAGGAAGGATGGGGAAGGAGAAAGGGAGGTGGGGTGCTGCTCATCGGAGCTAAAAAGCCAAGAGGTCGCCCGCTATTTCCCCCCCTCGCTGTTGCTCGATCAGGCACAGCCGTGCGCCGCTTTTGCGGTTGTTCTACTGTTTTATCGGTTTAACGAGGAAGGAGATAAGGAATAAGTAGCCGACCTACTTTAAAGGGTATCAAATAATTTTGGGAAAATTGCATATTAGATCCAAGGAAAACAAAAGTGTTATAACTTTCGCCTCGAGAGTCCAAATCGACTGATTATTTTTGCAATGTTTCAAGCATGAAATTCTCTACAACCTTAGAGCAAGAAATCATGTTATTTATCTTGTCACAGCTAATCAAAATTCTAACCGCATCTGTGATCACTTAACTTAACTTAATCATCTTAATTAAGCACTAATTATATCCTATATATTTAATTCAACTTAATCAACTTGATGATGCACTTAACTTAATTAACCTAACGATCATCATTTCCATTACCATTAATTACCTCAGATGATTAAATCTTGACTATTGATTCACATGTTGTCTTATCTTGATTATTCATGATGTTTAACAAAAACTTAGCACTAATTGAGGTGTTTCACGTAATTCGAGGTATTTAATGACTAACCCTGATATGGGTCGTAACAATGATAATGTTAAAGGATGATGACATGTAATCATCCTTATTATTCCTATGCTAATGGCAAGGAACCTAAGAGGAAACAAGATTGAATGACACATGAACAATTGAAAGTTCATGCAATACTCAAAGAAGGTGATAATCTCTTTTCTTTAATCAAAAACCCTAAATAATGATGGGGTGATTAGAAGGATTTTGTTCCCTTGTGATATTTCCTTTCAGGAACATGACAATCAAGTAAGTCTTATGACACTTGATATGCATGAATAAGAAGTAATCTTTAGATGAATACTTTGAAAAGTATCATCTAGTCCTGGATTTTAGTTCCAAGAAAAAGTATGTGTGTTAAGTAATGTTCCGAGATGAAAAAAAGGTCCTATTATATGCTCGGTTTTGCTAATAACAACAGAGGACGAAAATGATAAGATGTGTTTTTGGTACATATAATTATTACCAAGGTAAGGAAGTCTATTGTCCAAGAAATTTTAAAGGTATGAAATAGTGAAAACATAACTCCTTATCAGATGATTTATGTTGGTTACATGGAATGGCCAAATGTGATATCATATTAGTTACACAAAATAGTATGGACATCATATGTTAGGGATTTATGCTCTGCATAAACATAACATCGATAGGGATGTACTAATTGAAGGAACAATTGTAGAATAATTATGGGAAAAGATTACCAAGCTAAAAATAATTCTTTAGAATATCTCTATCTAGATATGTTTTGGCAACTTATAGATAACATCTAGAGATACTTCAAAGATAAGTTCTTATTCAATAAGTGGCCTCTGCTTATGGCAAGAGAATATACCACTAGGAAGATAGTTGGTACAATTCATAAGAAAGTTTAGTGTTGTGTCAGCAGACTAGATGGCACAACATATACATGTTAAGACTCATAGTGCCAAGTGGGTGACAGAATGTAACTCTGGTTTTTCCTTCGAGGTGAAATACTAAACTAAGTGAGGGGTATGGAAGACTCCCAATGTCAAGAATATTATCACATAAAAGATGTAAGTCAATAAGGTTTGACACCTGAATTATTTGAAGTATGAATAGTACTTCTCTGACTTAGAAAGTGTTACCTGACACAAAATTGACATTGCAATCATTTATAAAAAAGACAGTTGGGTATGTGTCCTGACAGATTCTATGATGACTCTGAATGGAAGGACCTTGTGTTCGTCACAGTTCTATGGCATCTCCATGACATCAAGATGTTATGTGAAGACTTGATGACATGGTGCATGAATGACAATTGTCTTTCTTCATCTGGGATTTCGGGGAAGAAATCCTTGTTAGGTGTTTATAACTTGTAATGACCCTGACCTGGGTTATGAGGTAACCCTATTAGTTTTGGCTAAGAAAGTTTCTTAGAAATTTAATATAATCCTCTAAGATTTTTTTTTTATCATGTGACACAATTATGTTCCAAGTTTGGTCCAAATTGAATGTCATTCGAGGAATGTTCCTTTGTTTTGGACCAAAGTGCAATTTACCCAAGATGAGGGGATATATTACAATATGACACATGTTGAACGTGCCCTAAGTATTTTAGAATTATTATAAATAGAATTATGCTAAGTGGTGGCTTTTAGAAATCCTAAATACCAAGTTTGAACTTGTTTGAATAATGTTAGTACCTTGTCACCAATTTGGGTACAAATTGTAATTTACCCAAAATGTAGGGTTGATATGCAAATTACAACCTCTAGAGTCTTCCTATTTCCTCTATGAATCATTTAGATGAGAGAGAATGAATGAGATACCATGTTTGAATCATTTATGAGTGGTAGTATTCTTGGTGATGAAAAGACCAAGAAAGGGGTTGAATTGAAACACTAATTTGAGCTTTTATTGAGTGTATCAGGTTGTAGTGTTAAATGGGAGTCCCTATCGGCCAAGGAGACAAAGAAGAGACCCCCATACCGTGTTTTTAACTCTTTGCCTTTGCAAAAACGATTTAAGAACCTCAATAAAGAAATGGATATCAGCTTGCAATTTTTCTTTGGAAAGATTGCATTGAATTGTAAATATAATAATGTGAGTGGAAGTGGCTTGTCCTAGAAGATAACCAAAGGATGCCGACCCTTATCCCTTGCATAATCTTCAAGTTTTTATTTTTCATGGAAAAATAAAAATTGAATTCATGCAAGTACATGTGTCAATCCATGCATGGCCATGTGGCACCTACTAGTAGTAATGTGATGACACCTCTTACACTCTCTCCCATGAACCTCAAGTATATATACCCTTCCTTTCACCCCTTAGTGAAATTTTTTGAATCCTACCACCTCCTTGATCTTAAATAGCATGCATACAGTATTGGTATCGTCCATAGGTGAAGTGGTATCTTGCATAGGGCCTTGAGTTTCGGCCATAGAAAATGATATCGGCCATAGCATGTTGATATCGGGCATATATAGCAAGTTGATATCGGCCAAATGAAGTGATGTTGGCCACAAGTGAAGGGATATTGGCCACAAGTGAGAGAATATCACGTGTGAGTGGTGAGGTATCATACAAGGTGCTAAGGAGAAAGAAGGAGCTCAAGTCTTAACCCTAAGGTGACACCATGATCATCTTCAACCTTAGATTGAAGCATGGATCTAGGGTTATGATCTTTCTTTCTTTTCTTCTTCACCAAGTCATTAACTATGGTGATTCCTTATATATGAAGGAGTTGTGAACAAGCCTTGTATTTTTGATAAGTCATCTTCAACCTTAGGAATGTGAAGGTTTGGATCATGGAGCTTTGAAGTTGTTCTTGAGGGGGGTTATATAACCTGAACCCAAACATGTTATTATTCAACATCTTTCTTGCTATATTTGATGATCTACTTTTAATTCCGAGATTTTCTTGAATAATTGATATATCTATGAGTTCTAGTAGTTTCTTAGACCTGTTATCCTTGTACTAGAACAAGTAGAATGATTATTTAGATCTTGAAGATGATGGTACCACCTTACCAAGTGATATCAGGTTCAAGCACATAAGCAAGCACCTCTAATCCGATATGGTGATGAACATACACCACTAAAACGATATGGATATGAGTTTATACTTCCTTGAATGATATGGTAATGTAGAATACACCTTTTGCATGATATGAGGTCAAGGATACACCTCTTTGCCCGATATGGTGTGAAGAACACACACACCTCTTTGCCCAATATGGGGTGAAGCACACACACACCTCTTACCCGATATGGTAAACAAGCATACACGTCTTACCCGATATGGTAAGCACACATACACCTCTAAGGTGATATGGTAAGAAAGCATACACCTCAAAACTGATATTGGGTTAAGCAAACACCTGTTGGATGATACGGTGTTGAGCACCCGTTTCTAAAATGATATGGTGGGTAACCCAATACACTAGATGACAAAAGTGGTAAGGTGGTTAATACCCTAGAAAATGTTATGGCCAATACATTAAAGAAGGATGTGGCCAATATATTCAACTGAGGTGAGGATGTTACACCCATGTATGGTGAAGGTGATACACCATATGATTGGTAAGGTTGATACCTTGATGAGTAAGTGTATGAGGGATATGATGATGCCTATCTCAATATACACCTAGCCCAATACATGTGTTCAACTTGACATACATGATTCAACCTGATACACCTTGTATAAGGTGAGGAAAAACACTCTTAGGAGTGATTGGTATAACACCAAGTAATGGTGTAGCTAATACCTTGATAGGTGAAACACTTAAAGTGGTTGATAATGGTCAACCCTATATCAACAATGCCTTAAATTGATATGAGTCCATATCACTTAATGATAGTTGGGTAATTCAAGTGTGTGACTTATGGCCAATACACTACATGATAAATGTGATGAGTTAGTGCATAAAGTATTAGGATGAGAAATACTGTAATACAAGATAAGTTGATAAATTTATGTAAGTTAAAAGTGTTGAGGGAAGTGATATACCAAGGCATGATAAATATCACATCCATCACCTTAAGGTTGATACACCTTGGTGCACGACAAATCCAATTTATTTGGATGAGTAACACATGAAGTGTGTCATGTCAATTGTTGTCTAGTGAGAGGTGACAAGATGTTTAATGGCCTTGTGAGCCATGTGAATAGTTGTTGCCTAGCGAGAGGTGACAAGATGTTTAATGGGCTTGTGAGAAATGTGAATAGTTGTTGCCTAGTGAGAGGTGACAAGATGTTCAATGGCCATGAGAGCCATGTGAATATTTGTTGCCTAGTGGGAGGTGACAATATGTTCAATGGCATTGTGAGACATGTGAATCATTGTTTCCTAGTGAGAGGTGACAAGATGTTGATCCAGAGTTTGATGTAAGAGATGGTAATGTTCAAAATAAACCAGGTAAATAGGAACCCCATAACATAATAATAATAATAAATGATTACAAAAATAATATTGAAATCTTGGTCATACATGCATTATGGTCATAGACAAATAAGGGATATAGTGGTTTGAATATGCTAAAATAAGACATGAGGAATTATCACATAAAGGATGTGAATGTGTATAATGGTTCGATTGAGGTATAATGCCTAGTAAAAGTGATGTGGTATTCAATGATGAGTTGAAGGGATTGATGTCCCATAATGAAGGTGAAAGGGAAATATAAAGGTATTCCAACTACTATGGTATCCGTAGCAATATGGCCATGATCTCATAGGATTGGTATAATCCAATACCTAGTTGTACTGTCAAAGTACTCTCACAGGATTGGGATAACCCAATACCTTCCAATGATCTCATAGGATTGGTATAATCCAATACATGGCTATAATATCACAGGATTGGTACAACCCAATACCTAGCTGAACTCTCACATGATTGGTACAACCCAATACCTGGCTGAACTCTCATAGGATTGGTACAACCCAATGTCAGGCAGAACTCTTACAGGATTGGGATAACCCAATACCTGGCTCTGATCTCATAAGATTGGTATAATCTAATACCTGGCTGTAATATCACAGGATTGGTACAATCCAATATCTGGCTGTAATATCACAAAATTGGTACAATCCAATACCTGGATGTAATATCATAGGATTGATACAATCCAATACTAGGCTGTAATATCACAGGATTAGTACTATCCAATATTGGGCTGTAATCTCACAGGATTGGTACAATCCATTACTTAGTTGTACTCTTGCAAGATTGGTATAAAGATGAAACATGATGATATTATCATAGGATAACCTTGAGATGTTGGTATAATATGATGGGTAAATGATACACATGTTCTTCATATTCCTTATAAAGTGAATAGATGATTTACTTCTCTATTGTAGATAGTTGCAATGATTTAAAAGATGAGCATGTTCTAATCTACTTATCCATAGTGATTAACCTTGCTTATTAATATAAAAGAACCCCTTCTCAATTTTATACTAATTATTTGTGATTATAACATTGTTGATGGAGAGTTATATCTCTTACTGAGACAATTGTCTCTCCCCGTGGGATCCACAATTTTTAGGTGGATGTGTACGAGGAGGTAGAGACCGTTCTGTAGAGGAAGGACAAAATCAGCATGGACAACAGTAATAGCTCAGGTTGAGTGTACAGTCTATCATGTCTTGTAGATAGAAGTCCTATGTGTCGTCTCTATACTCTCAGGTCCTCGGATTTAGTGTGTGATGGTTTTATGAACAATCTAAGATTTTGGCGTGTATGCCTCAAGGTTTGATATTGCTTTAGTATATGTTTTGATAAAGCAACTGTTATATGTTAACCTCAAGATGAGATGGTAAAGTGTATGTATAATGTGAAACCCTATGTATATAAAGTTTTGAAATGGATCTCTTGGCAAAAGTGGTTTTAATTTGTAGTGATTTTTGTTAATCTTCTGCTTATGATTATTCCACATTATTAGTAATGATTTTGTTGTCGGTTTGCTGGCAATGTTTACACTATTGTTCCTTGATCTCTTAATACTCTTATTAATAAATGATGTTAGTTGATTAAAATGATGTATCTCGTTGGAGTACAACTCTTGATAAAGTAAATATGCATCAATTAAAGAAATTGAGCAAAAAGGACTTTGTCAAGGGACTTCCTAATTTGAATTTATAAAAGGATGAGTATTTCTAACATTGTACAGAAGTGAAGCAGTCTAAGTGTCCTTTCATGTCCAATGGACTAAGTACTTAGACAACTCTAGAGCTTCTTAACATTAATCTATTTCGACTAATGTACATAGAATCACCTCGGGTAGTAAATAATCATTGGTGATTGTCGATGATTTTTTAGATTAACTTTCATTTTATGTCTTATTGCAAAGAGATACACTCTTAAAAACTTTATATCTTTTATCAAACAAGTCGAAAAATGGGCTTCTTCTCACATCCTTTCTATCCATAGTGACCATGTGGGAAAGTTTGAAAATGATTATTTGAATCCTTTGGTGATAACAATGGATATGTGCAAAAAGTTCTCTCCCCTCTTACAACTCAACAAAATGAGGTTGAATGAGAAAGAATTTATCTTTCAAGAGATGTCTAGGGCCATGATTTTGGATTACACACATGAAACATTTTGGGCAAAAGCTATCAACACCACTTGGTTTGTACAAAAAGGGTATTCACTCATCAACTTTTGAATAAGTCCTCTATGTGTCATGGCATGGTAGAATGCATTCTATCAATTTCTTTTATGTTGTTGTATATAGTTGCTTTTTTCTTAGTAAAAAAAAGTTATTTTGATAAGTTTTAAGTTGAATTATGTAGGGCTATCTTTATTGCAAATAATCTCTTTAGTAGAACTTTATATTTTTACAACATGGAAGACTCTAGAGTAGAAGAATATATAAATGTAAAATTTATTGACAGTTACTCTCTTACTTCTATAAATGACATACCAGGTGAGGTGATCATAAATAAAATAGCTAGATTTAACCAACAACGCGGAAAATGGAGGCAATTTAATATAAGCAAGAGGCCAAATACCAAGAGGAAGAAGTGAAGGAACCAATCCCCCACTTTGCAAAGGATCACTCAAAAGAGATTATCATTGATGGTAAATTTGAGAATGTGAATGAAATGGATGACTACAAAAAATATTTAGTGACAATTCCTTCATACTTTAATAAACTCAAACAACATCAAAGAATCTCTTGTTGGTGATGATTGGATTCTAATCATGTAAGAGGATCTAGAGAAAATTAAGAAGAACAAAGTGTGGAAACTTGTGTCAAGGTCAAAGTAAAGTAAGGATAATTATCACAAAGTGAGTCTTCTGCAAAAAACTTGATGAGAGAGGAAAGGAACTAAGAAACAAACCAAGTGCAACATCTTGAATCTAGGCATATGTATGAAATCTTGCTTCTTCTAGACCCTATTGATTATGCTAAAATCACTTCTTTTTTTTCATAATAAAAAGTACATTAGCAATATGTGAAGTCAATTAGTATCATGAAGATACAAATATCCTTAGTAAATGACATTTGACAATTAAAGTGATCACTCAAAAATGGAATACACCTAGTAATATGAGATAAAAGAAACTGAGTAAATATGTGTTGTATTGTCACAATTGAGTAATTGAGAAAAGTAAATGTAATAAGTATATGCTTTATTCACTAGAAAAGATATCTTCCATTCAACATTATCACAAGGTAAAATTGATGTGAATTCGGGTTCATTACATCCAGAATATCCTATCTAACAAATTTCATGTATTTTGAGTAATGTTTTCTCACCAAATTTGATTACTAAAGAAGCATTAAAACTTAGGTTGAAGGGAAATACTCATTGGTCCCATTATTATCGTTAAACTTTTATTATCACACTATCATACATATGCATCTTTGATCATTAATTTTAGAAAATTGGACCTTTGCTAGGAACCACCAGATCGAGATCAAATGGCGTGGAGCTCATATCCCACCTCTAATCCTACAATGGTTTCTCCATGTAGTAACGCCTCTAGTGAGTGACTTGTTTTCCTCCATTCTCTCCCCAATCTAGAAAAGAATTCAAAGGATTATTTTGCTTCTATTCTCCCCTCTTGATTCTATGATGAATGAGTGACCAACCTAAATCGCGCATCCAAAAATGGAGGCGGATTTGAAGTAGTCGAACTTTTACATTTATAACCCGAAACCTTCTAGGCCCCCGCAACTTTGCTTACGGGGTCGAAGTAGATATACGGGGTCAAACACAGGGACAAGGGTGGTAGTGTTGAGAATGCTAAATCGACACGCTACACTCCGACAAGGATAAAGATATGATGAAATTCCCTAAAGGGAACAAAAAGATAAAACCGATAAAATAAATAAAACTATCTCCAACTGGAGCCACGAGAAAGATTTAAGGTTTTAGCCATTTAGCAATTTTTAAGAGTTTTCATGCAACAGAAACGGAGAGATAATACTAGAGCTAAAGCAAGGTGCGAAGGAGAAAACTTCGGTAAAAGAAGCACCAGCAGGAACATCTTGTACCCCTCCTCTCAGAGCGGGTACCTCTAACCAAGCATCAACACCCCTCTTGAGGCTGCTGGACTTAAGTTAGAGTGGAAAGGTTATTAAAGCAACTCCGATTTTGGGCACTCTCGTACTCCAGAATCGGACCAAACACTAGAGCCACAACACCTCGCTCGAAGTTGTTGCAACGGGAAAACATGATTCGGTAGCTAATCGAAACGCGATCCAAACATGCAAGCTAGAGTTCAGATATTAAACATAGCAGTCATCCAACAATTGCAGCAAACATAAAGCAGCAGGTAATTAAACTCTTCTATTTCCATAAACAAATAAAGGTTTTAATTACATTGCATAAGTAAAGAATTAAATGACTGAAATAAAGATAGATATCACTTTCTTGATATAGAAGGACGACAGACTAAAGTGACTCTCCAGCCCGATACCGGGCAGGAGCCCATCCCGATACAACCGTGTCGGGCGGCACACCCTCTCAGGCGACACACCGTGACAGGCCAATTGTATCGTGCGAGGACCCTTGCCCGATACGCTCATGTCGGGCGGCACCCTCTCGGGCGACACGCTATGACGGGTGGTGCATATCAGGGTTCTGTATCGTGTCGGGCTAGAGCGACGCATCTACTGTCGGTCACTTATGTCGTTTATCCCCGTTGACCGATATCGGCCTGCAGTGATGCTCGGGACGATCCTAAGTGAACCATTCCCTCCCTCTCGAGATGGGGAAGAGCTCACCTAGATTGTCCGACACGAACATTGAGGCATGATTCTCTCACTCTTGCAGCTTTCCTCTGAAGATTTGCTCAGGGTTCCGACCTGTCTTTTTGGCTTCCTGTAGCTGCTATTTATAGGTAGCGGTTGGGGGAAGTTATGATGCTCAGGGCAGCACGTGTCCTCCTTATCATCGCAGAGTCGGTGGACGACCGATATCGGTATCGCCCGTCACAAGGATGTCGGCTTTCGGTCACGTGACGAGTGGCATCTGCCGATGGGTGGCCAGTATCGCACGGCAAGCTTTAGTTGTCGTGGCGAGCTCGGCTCCCTGTCGGGTAAAAGATGTATCGCCCGCCAGTCCCTTCTTGCGCGACATCCTCATGTCGCGTGTCGGTGTGTCGCGTTACCCTATCAGGCAGTGATCGTATCGGTCATCTGGAAGGCTGATGCAGGTGGAACTTGTTTGTGGGCCGGGACAGACTTATTGATGATAAATGTATCAAAATGGAGGAAAAACTCTGCAAAAGATGGAAATATTGAATTATGAGCGTCGCTTGGCCAATTATTGCAAAAGTACTTATAAAAGAGAGGAAAATAGTTAAAAAGGGAAGTTTTGATAAAAAAAAATAAGGGTAAAAAACATCACAAAAATCGGTGTTATCAACTCCCCCAAACTTAGCATTTTGATTGTTCTCAATCAATAATTAAACTTTATTTTGTGATGCTTCTTCTTGCTCAGTGCAGTCTTCAGTTCAAGAGATAAAACAAGAATCATGATGCCTTTAGAGATAATGTTGCCCCACTACCAACAAAAGGCCTTGTGTTTCCTGCCTTATTATTTCAGTAAATTTTTTCTCTACAGCTTCAGCGAGACTTTGGTGTATGATTCTGAAGTTAACTTTCACACCAGACAACTTTAGGGGTAGAAAGTTGTGTATAGGGTAGGCTAAGGCTTTTTGGGGTTTTTCTGATTTCCCACAGTCCATCCAGGTAAGGGTCCGTTAGCGGGCAAGTGGTCCCTGTAGTCCAAGCCAATTGGCTTTAGAGCAGTGATTTCACATCCTACGTACCACTGCCCCAGATCTACCATGCCTAAAGATGGGTACTTTTGGAAAACAAGTGTGTATATATATTTTTTCTTTTATTGGGCACAACTCTCATGCTTTTATTCACTCTCATAAGGCTACTTTCTCTTTTTGGGGTTTTCGTTGGGTAAGGGAAAACAAAAGGGATTTTTGTTGTTTGGGCAACTTTTTCCTTCTCCATACTCGTCTCTTAGCTGTTGCGAGATTATTATTTTTTTTTGAAAATTTTTGGCACGGAAAAACGTAGTCTTTTGTTGTTTGGGGCAACTTTATCAGAATGATATAACAAAACTTGCATCTCGTTAAGCACATAGAAAACAAACTTGGCAAGAAGTCACATCAGGTTTTTACTAATATAGTGCCTTTGTACATATGTATGGGAAAAATAAGCAAAATTTTTCAAAATTTTTATATGAGCATGGCATTTTATACGAACATGGGTACATACACATGATATAGGAGAAGAACGAAATGACACAAAGGGTGGAGGTGTACCTCCCTCACTAGTACATGGGTACCACCCCCAAACTTACTCCACTCTCTGTCCCAGAGTAGTGAAGAAGACAGGGTGAGGTCATGTTAGCCCAGTGAAGGTTAGCTGGTGGTTGCACTTGTTCCTTGGAGAAGCTGCAATATGTTCTCCTTATTTGCAGACTCCATTGTCTTTCCCATCTGGATGCAGGCGGAACAAGTGCAAAGCTCTCAAGAAGGAAACGCAAGGCTCATGCATATTATGACAGTGATAGCCGGCCTATTGTAGATAGAGAGCTCTTGAAAACACTTGTGGATACTATATCAGTAGAGGATACCTCCCCTATGATGAAGGTGGCTTCACGGCTGTTGGACCCAAAATACCCACATTCAATCCAGAGGCCACTGGAGAAGGACTTCTACTGATTTTCTCTTTTGGAGGAGGTCCTAAACCACCGCAGAAGACAGACTATGATAAGGAAATGGATTTCTTTTGCTCTCTTTTTGGCGGGGGGTGCCCCAGCTGTCTCGGGATTCTGGCATTTCGATCTGACTATTGTTGCTTTGGCTGCGGCTGTAGTTTTGATTCTTCCGTTGTGTTTGTCAACTCTCCTGGAGATTTGCTGTGTATTATCCATACCTGTTATCAAGTTCATTGAACATTTTAAATGTTAGGTAGGAAAAACTGATATCCAGATAAACCTTGTCTCGATGTAAAGCCCGGGTATCGTTCATCAAAAGAAAATATGAGGCGATACGAGATTGGACATGATGGAGTATGTTTTTGATGCAACACCACTAAAAATCCTAGAGATGATGAGTCTCTAAGTTTAGCCTTGCTAGTACTATGGTAAGAACTCCACCCACATGTGCTAAGACATGTGGAAGTCTTATCGTAGTATAGTTAAGGGTCGAATCCTCGGGACAACGGCCTTGACGAAGTCAAGATGGAAAACGTTTAGCTTTTACTTAACAACTTAAAGATTGATATTTAGATCGAAAGTTTGATTTGGTTGTTTTAAACTAAGTACAAAGAAAGTAAGGCAAGAAAGTAAATAAAGCAAGTAAATCTTAAGAGTTAACAAATGGTGATGAATCACTGGGGTTAAGCACGTATTTACCACCGCTACACATGCATTGTATATGTACTAAGCAAGACTTATAAGCTAGATGCATGGATGTTTCCACAAGACCGATGCCTTATAAGACAAGAGCGATGCGTTGCATCCAAGGGTGTTCCACAAGACCGATGCCCACATAAGACAAGAGCGATGCATTGCACCCTTTGATGTTCCACAAGACCAATGTCCATATAAGAAAAGGGCAATGCATCTCATCCTTCAAGGGTTAAGTAACTCTAATACGGTACATCCTACGCGTCACTGAAGGATGTAGTCTCCGAAAAGAGAATCTTACTCAACCTCATGAAACGTGCATCTAAAACTAACAAGCGAGCGATAATTATCAAATCGAATAGCGTCTTTGTAGGCCTAGTTTCCGGTGAGGGATAACCTAGCTACGAGAAGTGCGGGAATGATGCAACGCCAGCCATCCCCGAACGAATGGTCACATGCTTTACATCATTCCCCTCGCAAAGTGTGTTCCTCGACTTACCAAAGGTCTCTTCCATACAGATGGGAGTGTGCCATATGATAGTGAGTTTACTCCACTCTTTGAGATACACTTCTAGACACCGAAACGGATGCGTGGTGGATACACACACCAGAAACCAACACTAAATCGGTATTCAAGCCTCGATAGCGGTCGTAGACAAACCACAACGAAAGACAATAAATGCATACAAGAACGTGGCCATCATTCAAGCATGTGTGAAACGATTTAGTATTAAAACGAAATGATAACATCTTTTTTACAGTACAAAATACAAAACATGGGCAGCGGGGCTAGTCCCCGCGCCCCAGTGGATGGAACTACTCGCTCCTCATAGAGGGAGCAACAAAGAAGGAGGCAAGAAGAGATAGAAAGAACATCATCTCCACTGAGGAGAGAAGGTTGAACCCTTGGTGGAGAGAGCAACGATCTCCACCCCTTGTAGCTTGCTTGATGACGGATCTTCTCCTCTCACCTTCCTTGTCGATGAGAGAGAAAGTAGCTTGCAATGGACGTGAGTCTCAGACCGGCGGCCTCGAGTGATGGATGGAGTTGTTCTGGTGGTGGAGAGACAGCCTCTGGACGTCTGGACTCTCTTGTGAACGGCCCTGAGGTCTTATTTATAGGCTTTGAGTGAGATCCAAGCGGTTTGGAGACCGTTTGGGCTCAAACGGTCTTGGGACCGTTTGGCGTCAAACGGTCTTGGGACCGTTTGGCGTCAAACGGTCTTGAGATCGTTTGGCGTCGAACGGTCTTGAGATCGTTTGGCGTCGAACGGTCTTGAGATCGTTTGGCGTCAAACGGTCTTGAGATCGTTTGGCATCAAACGGTCTTGGGACCGTTTGGCGTCAAACGGTCTTGAGACCGTTTGAGCTCCATGCGGTCTTGGGACCGTTTGGCTTCATGCGGTCTCGGGACCGTTTGAACTCCATGCGGTCTTGGGACCGTTTGGCTTCATGCGGTCTCGGGACCGTTTGAACTCCATGCGGTCTTGGGACCGTTTGGCTTCATGCGGTCTCGGGACCGTTTGAACTCCATGCGGTCTTGGGACCGTTTGGCTTCATGCGGTCTCGGGACCGTTTGAACTCCATGCGGTCTTGGGACCGTTTGGCTTCATGCGGTCTCGGGACCGTTTGAACTCCATGCGGTCTTGGGACCGTTTGGCTTCATGCGGTCTCGGGATCGTTTGAACTCCATGCGGTCTTGGGACCGTTTGTCTTCATGCGGTCTCGGGACCGTTTGAACTCCATGCGGTCTTGGGACCGTTTGGCTTCATGCGGTCTCGGGACCGTTTGAACTCCATGCGGTCTTGGGACCGTTTGGATCCACTCGACCCTTGGGCTGGTTTATTCTTTTGTTATTTTTTTGTGCTTTTTCTGCAATTATAAAAGGAAAAGTTAGTTTGATGATGTATTTACAAAAGAAGGGTAAAATTAGGTTTAAGTACAATATAAATGTAGAAAGAGTATGGAAAACTAAAGAAAAAGACTAAGATAAACTACTAAAATAGGAGGTTATCAGGACAATACGAGGAGAACTGCACAGCACAACACGCTGCCCAACACAGGTATGTCGGGCGATAAGGTCACATGAAACGTCTACCCGATAGGACGTCATGATGGAAAAATGTGTCGCCCGACATGGCGTATTGGGTAGACGCGATCGACCGACGTGTCGTGCTTCACATGTGTCAGGCGATACAAGAAAAAACGACTAAGGTCTTCAACCTGATACGCATCGCGCGATATGAAACCTGTGTCGGGCAAACAGACTGTCGGGCTATACCTTTGATCTTTGACGCTCTCGCCCGACACGAGGGTGAAGGCGAGTTGGCCGACATGCGAGCAAAAGGTGGATTATTGCATGATACGGGTGGCTGAAAAGAGTAAGTGTGGTAGCCCGACACGATAAACCCTCCTTACTATATATAGCAAACTCAGCTGGGGGTTAAACGGGAAGTTATGGGGCGCGCGTCGGCGGTTGAGACATGCCATTCCCGAGGTGAACTGTCTCGTCAGTCTAATTAAGGGCAATTATTTCCATGCACAATACGGGTGCTCACCACCAAGGAATGCCAGCTGTCATGACCCTTGCTATGCCCGAGAAACTACAACCCGATACAAGCAGTTTTGCGCGCCAGCTGAGCCGCTGCCCGATATGACTAATAAAAAGGGGATACAGGCAGCCAAAACCTAAAGCAAGGCGGAGAAAAAGTGATTGACGGACAAAACATCATCGGCTTAGGGTTGAGTCCCCGACCTCAGACAGTATTACTCCTCAATGCTTTGTAAAATACAACAGTGGCCCCTAAAACAGAAGAGTCGGTACGCTCAGCGCGTGCGCTGACTCGGGCCTTATTACAGTCCATAATGTTTCTTTTACAAGAAATAAGAAAAAAAAGCATCCTACTCTAGGAAAGAAAGAAAAACTCGGGCTGCCTCCCGGGGAGTGCTGACGTTTGCGTCGCCAGCTCGACCGGTGTAGGATCATCACGTTCAACCTTTGACAATACCCATATCCTGCAAGTTGATCTTTGCTCTCCTGACAAAAGCTTCATCCTCATAGAACCTCTTTACTCTGTGCCCATTTACTTGAAAGACTTTGGTCAGATCGTCCTTGTCGTAAAGCTCCATCATTCCTGATGGGTATATCTTCGACACAGTGAATGGTCCCGACCATCTCGTTTGTAGCTTCCCAGGAAAAAGACGAATGGAGGACTTGAATAATAAAACTTTGTCCCATTTGATTACATCTTTTCTCATTAGGTGGGCATCATGCCACACTTTTGTCCTCTGTTTGTAGATTTTTGCATTTTCATAGGCGTTTATTCTCAACTCTTCAAGCTCTTGAAGCTACAAAAATCTCTTTTCTCCTGCTTTCTCAAGGTCCATGTTTAAGAATTTGATCGCCCAAAGGGCCTTGTGTTCCAGCTCCAACGGTAGATGGCAAGATTTTTCGTATATCAACTTGTAGGGGGTGATTCCAATGGGCATTTTGTAGGCAGTCCTGTAGGCCCAAAGAACGTTGTCAAGCTTCATAGACCAGTCTTTCCTCGTTCGACTGATAGTTTTTTCAAGGATCTGCTTAATTTGTATGTTTGAAACCTCTACCTACCTTGAGGTCTGTGGGTGGTAGGATGTAGCGATCTTGTGCTTCACTCCATACTTACGTAGGAGTGCTTCGAATTGTCTCTCTCTGAAGTGCGACCCGTCGTCTCTTATTATAGTGTGTGGCACACCGAATCGAGGAAAGACCGTCTTATCGAATAGCTTGATTACTGACTTGGTGTCGCATGTTTGGGTCGCTACGACTTCTACCCACTTCGATACATAGTCTACTGCCACTAGTATGTATTGATACCCCCTGGATGGAGGAAACAACCCCATGTAATCGATCCCCCACACGTCGAAGATTTCTACTTCGATCCAATTCGCCATCAGCATTTCATTCCTCCGCCCTATATTCCCTATAGGCTGGCACTCTTTGCAAACTTTTACAAATTGTGCAATATCATTGAATAAGGAGGGCCAGTAGAAATCTGATTGTAGCACTTTTGCAGCCGTTCTTTCGCTACCCAGGTGTCCACCATAGGGGGAGGCGTGGCATTCTTTCAGGATGTTTGCGGTTTCTTCTTCGAGTATGCATCTCATGTATAAATTGTCAGCGCATCTTCTGAAAAGGAGAGGATCATCCCAATAGTAATTTTTAACATCCGCGAACAGCTTCTTTTTCTGATTATAAGTAATGTCAGGAGGCAGTTATCCACAATCAAGATAGTTGTACATATCTACAAACCAAGGTAAGTCTTCTTCTTTAGCTTCAGCCAACATAAGAGCCTCATCGGCATAGTCGTCGTTGATCAGTGGTCCCCCTGTCTTTCAGCTACGATCCTCGATAGGTGGTCAGAGACCACATTTTCTGCTCCCTTCTTATCGATAATTTCATGGTCGAACTCTTGAAGCAATAAGGCCCACCTCAACAGTCTGGGCTTTGTGTCTTTCTTTTACATTAGGTATTTTATTGCCCCATGATCTGTATATACCTTGACCTTTGCTCCGACGAGGTACGACCTGAACTTATCGAATGTGAAGACGATCACGAGCATCTCCTTTTCGGTGGTTATGTAATTTACCTGAGCTTCGTCCAACGTGCGACTAGCTTAGCAGATCACATGGTGCTTTTTATCTTTCCTTTACCCCAAGAATACTCCTACCGCATAGTCACTAGCGTCACACATCAGCTCGAATGGTAAATCCCAATTTGGCACTTGGAAGATGGGTGGTGATACTAAAGTGTTCTTTAAAGCCTAAAAAGCATTGAGACAGTCATCAGAGAAAACAAAGTTAACATCCTTTACCAGAAGATTGGATAATGGTTTTGAAATCTTTGAGAAGTCCTTTATATATCTTTGGTAGTAGCCGGCGTGCCCGAGGAAGCTCCTCACTCCCGTCATGGATTTCGGTGGAGTAAGCTTATATATTGCTTCAACTTTGCTTGTGTCCACCTCGATCCCACTCCTTGAGATCTTATGCCCCAGAACGATGCCCTCTCGTACCATAAAATGGCACTTTTCTCAGTTTAAAACCAGGTTGTTTTCCTCACATCTTTGCAGAACCAAGGACAGATTCTTCAAGCAGGTATCGAATTCCTTTCCATAGACTGAAAAATCATCCATGAAAACTTCTACAATATCTTCTAGAAAATCTGAAAACATTGATATCATGCATCTTTGAAACTTGGAGGGAGCGTTGTAGAGTCTGAAGGGCATCCCTATGAAAGCATAATTGCCGTAGAGGCAGGTGAATGTTGTTTTCTCCTGGTCGTCAGGAAGGATGGGTACCTGATAAAATCCTAAAAATCCATCAAGGAAACAGAAAAAGTCATGATGCACTAATCTTTCAAGAACTTGGTCAATAAAACGTAGCATAAAATGATCTTTTTTTGTGGCCTGGTTCAGCTTTCGGTAATTGATGCACATTCTCCATCCAATGACGGTCCTAATTGCCACCTCGTCGCCCTTTTCACCTTTTACCACTGTCATCCCACCTTTTTTGGGTACTACGTGGATCAGACTCACCCAGTTACTATCACTGATTGGGTAAATGATCCCCGCATCCCTTATCTTGATTACCTCTTTCTTGACAACTTCCTTGAGCATCTGATTCAGCTTCCTCTGGTGTTGAGCCAGAGGCTTGGCAGATTCTTCTAGATTGATGTGATGCATGCATAAGGCGGGGCTAAGGCATTTGATGTCCTCTATTGAGTATCCTATAGCCCCCCTGTGGAGTCTCAACTCCTCAAGAAGTCAGTCCAGCTGGTTTCTGGAAATATTAGCGTTGACGATGACAGGGTTTCTCTCATCTTCATCTAAGAATTCATATTTCAGACCTTCAGGAAACGCTTTGAATTCAGGCTTTGTTATGGGTTCCTTCTCTTGAGGCTCCCCCTCAAGAGAGGCATACTTCACAGACTCCACCACCTCATCCTCTTCGTGCAGATCTTCGTCAGAAAGGTCAAAAAGGTCGAGATAATTTGCAACTTTATGATTTTCAAAGTTGGGGTCCTGACAGCTTATTGCCCGCGCAAGGGGGTCCACTGTCTGGATATCCTCTTCTAATTCGTCGCAGAATTTATCGTAGTTGTCCGCAAAGCATGTGGATTCTGACAGGGAAGGACTTTTCATTACCTCCTTCAGCTTGAAGTCCAGGTGGTCGTTTCCGACCCTCAACGTGGTCATCCCCTCAGAGACATCGATCAACACCCTTCCTATTGCCATGAAAGGACGTCCAAAGATGATCGGGCAGAGGGGGTCTTCTACTGTGTCAATGACGACTATGTCGCAGGGAATGAAGAAATTATCGACCCTGATCGTCACATCTTTAACAACGCCGACGGGTCTCTTAAAGGTATGGTCCGCTAGTTCAATCCTCATATTGGTTCGAACCATGTCAGTTAAACCCAACCTTTGTGCGAAGCTCAAGGGCATGAGGCTGATGATTGCCCCTAATTCGACGAGGCCTCTTCGCTCGACATTGTCCCCAATGGCGAACGGGATCGTAAAAGCTCCAGGATTACTTCTTTTGTTTGGGAGGTCAGGCTTCACAAAAGCTGAGGAAGCAGATGCTAGGTGCACGGTTTCAACCCTTCCTCCTCTCCTTTTCTTGGTGATAAGATCCTTGAGAAACTTGGCATAGGTCGACATCTCCTCCAAGGCATCAAGGAAGGGAACTTCAAGATGCAGTTTCCTGATCGATTCCATGAACCTTTCGTGACGCTTTCTCAGATTTGCCTTTATCAATTTATTCGGAAACGGTAGCCTGGGAGCATAAGGATTCCTCCCACCAGGTAGCTCATCAGAAGACTTCTGTACATGTTCTCTAGCGTCTACTTGTCTACTCTCATCCTCTTCCGGAATTGGATCCTCAGGCCTTGGCTCATTAGTTCGCTCAGGTCTGGCTTCGTCAGTGCGCTCCATCGTCTTTCCAGATCTCAGTACTGCCATTCTGGCAGCCTCAGGGCAGGGGGTGTCTTTCCAGCAGGGTCCTTCATCAGAGCAGCCATCTGGGCTAGCCGTTGATCGACCTCATGCTGGTGCATCTGCAACCTCGCCATCTGGTGTTGCATGGAATTCAGAGCTCCAGGACTGGGAGGCACACCCTGCGCCAGCTGGCTGATGATAGTGTCTTGTCTTTTTATGAAAGTGAAAAGTTGACCAACCAAGTTAGGTTGGTGCGAACTCTCATCTTGGCCTTGACGTTCACCCTCAGAAAGAGACAGCTCACAACGAGACATGGTGTCAGAGCTCATTGGAATAGGTCACCATTCTTCAGAGTTCCTGAAATGGCATGAAAAATCAAGTTTAGAAAATTGAATTATTAATTTTAGGCAAAGAATAATAATAATCAGTAAAAAGGAAAAGAGTGTTGTCAAGCTCATTTCTAAGCTTGAGGCACGGGAATGTAGTTAGTGGATTCAGATTCGTCAACAGTACCATTTTGCCTTATCCCCGTCAACGGCGCCAAAAGGTTGACCGGCCAAAATCGCGCGTCCAAAAATGGAGGCGGATTTGAAGTAGTCGGACTTTTACATTTATAACCTGAAACCTTCTAGGCCCCCACAACTTTGCTTACGGGGTCGAAGTAGATATACGGGGTCAAACACAGGGACAAGGGTGGTAGTGTTGAGAATGCTAAATCGACACGCTACACTCGGGTAAGGATAAAGATATGATGAAATTCCCTAAAGGGAACAGAAAGATAAAACCGATAAAACAAAGAAAACTATCTCCAACTGGAGCCACGAGAAAGATTTAAGTTTTTCATCATTTAGCAGTTTCTAAGGGTTTTCATGCAACAGAAACATAGAGATAATACTTGAGCTAAAGCAAGGTGCAAAGGAGAAAACTTCGGTAAAACAAGCAGCAGTAGGAACATCCTGTACCCCTCCTCTCAGAGCGGGTACCTCTAACCAAGCATCAACACCCCTCTCGAGGCTCCTGGACTTAAGTTAGAGTGGAAAGGTTACTAAAGAAACTCCGATTCCAGGCACTCTCGTACTCCAAAATCAGACCAAACACTAGAGCTACAACACCTCTCTCGAAGTTGTTGCAACGGGAAAACATGATTCGGTAGCTAATCGAAACGTGATCCAAACATGCAAGCTAGCGTTTAGATATTAAACATAGCAGTCATCCAACAATTGCACCAAACATAAAGTAGTAGGTAATTAAACTCTTCTATTTCCATAAACAAATAAAGGTTTTAATTACATTCCATAAGAAAATAATTAAATGACTGAAATAAAGATACATATCGCCTTCTTGATATAAGAAGGACGACAGACTACATCGACTCTCCAGCCCGATACCGGGCAGGAGCCCAACCTGATACAACTGTGTCGGGCGGCACACCCTCTCAGGCGACACACTGTGATGGGCCGATTGTATCGTGCGAGGACCCTTTCCCGATACGCTCATGTCGGGTGGCACCCTCTCGGGCGACACACCGTGACGGGCGGTGCGTATCGGGGTTCGGTATCGTGCCGGGCTAGAGCGACGCATCAAGTGTCGATCACTTATGTCGTTTATCCTCGTTGGCCGATATCGGCCTGCAGTGATGCCCCATACGATCCTAAGTGAACCATTACCTCCCTCTCGGGATGGGGAAGAGCTCACCTAGAATTGCCCGACACGAACACTGAGGCACGATACTCTCGCTCTTGCAGCTTTCTTCCGAAGATTTACTCAGGGTTCGGACCTATCTTTTCGGCTTCCTGTAGCTGCTATTTATAGGCAGTGGTTGGGGGAAGTTATGGTGCTCAGGACGCCACGTGTCCTCCTTATCATTATGGAGTCGGTGGACGGCCGATATCGGTATCGTCCGGTACAAGGATGTTGGTTGTCTATCACGTGACGAGTGGCGCCTGCTGGTGGGTGGCCAGTATCGCGCAAAAAGCTTTAGTTGTCGTGGCGAGCTCAGCTCCCTATCGGGTAAAAGACGTATCGCCCGCCAGTTCCTTCTTGCGCGGTATCCTCATGTAACACGTCAGTGTGTCGCGCTACCCTGTCGTGCAATGATCGTATCGGTCATCTGGAAGGCCGATGCAGGTGGAACTTGTTTGTGGGCCGGGACAACCTTATTGATGATAAATGTATCAAAATGGAGGAAAAACTCTGTAAAAGATGGAAATATTTAATTAAGAGCATCGTTTGGTCAATTATTGCAAAAGTACTTATAAAAGAGAGGAAAATAGTTAAAAAGGGCAGTTTTGATAACAAAATAAGGGTCAAACACATCACAAAAATCAGTGTTATCAATGAGGTATGACTTGAGGCCATTGAAAAATTCTACACGGAACACCCTTTTGAACCTTGACCTCTCATTGTTGGTTTTTAGACATGGTCCATGTTCTTCACCAAACCTAAGGGTCGCCACCATATAGCTACATGTAGAAAACACTTGAGATACCTTTCATCACCTCACACCCTAAATTTTCCCCAAGAATCCCCATGGTGGCCGCCCCATTTTGAAATTGCAATGCCCTCCCTAAGTACACACATATATAGAAGAAACAACACTGTGTTATCCATCACTCATGTACTCAAGGGGGCATTACATAAAATTGGAATTCCTAACAATGATATAATAAATCACACAAATTGTTGTATTAAAACATTCTCATGATTGTTCTTACAAAAGTAGCATAAATGTTATTACATGAGAAAATTCATTTAATTTCTTAAGTCTCTACTCTAAAGTTCTAAACATTTAAAACATACATCTGAGACTATAAACTTGAGGATCATCTTATAGTTGTCACCCCACCAGATTGAGTCATGTTCTATTCTTGTGCTTTATTCTCTGGGATCTACTCTGCTCCTGTTCTCACATGTGGACATCTCATCCCCTGCCATGCATTGGAAAAATGGTTCTTATTGTAAGTGGCATGAGTATTCTAACATATACATTACTTGATGAAATAAGATACTACAAAATATTCTTGAACATTATATATTGAGAACTAACATTAAAAACTTTACAAAATCTAAAACATAAATATCTCTTCTTACTTTAACTTACATCTTATCTTTTTACTATCTTTCTATGGAGACATGTACTCTGGTACATGGGTCTCATGACCTGCACTAAGGTGCCTGGATCACATAACATGCACTCGGAGTCTAGGTTATATCTCTGCATTGGCATGCACTCTGGTTCCAGGTCCACATGACATGCACAAAGGGACTGAGTCATGTTTGTCTTATCTTAATCTCTTTCATACTTATAAATGATATTATGTACCTTCTCTGAACTAAGACATCCTTTATTACGAATTTTATCTGACTGTGGCCACAATTATATAATATGTCCTCCTCTGTCAATAGTGAAGTGTCCTCTATGGTGCAACACACCCTCTATTGGCACAACATGCCCTCTTTTGACACTGAAGTGTCCTCTATGGTGCAATACAAGCTCTATTGGCACAATGTGCCCTCTGAAATGGAGTAAGTACTCCTTTGAATTGGCAAGAGATGCCTATGAATCATCCTAAGACTCTCTAAATGAAGACTTATCATATAATATATTATGTGAAGGTTTTGAATTAATTATCTTAAGTCTAAGCTTACTAAATTTTGAATCGGACTTACCTAAAATTGAATACTAAGTATTGAACATGCATTGAACTCTAAGTCTGAATCGACAACTAAAGATGAATAATCTCAATTACAAAACCAAGATTGGGTCTAAAACCCTTATCATATATCTTAATCAAATATCTGGCTACCCACATAGTGAGTAATCTAAATCTGAATCAAAATTTGATATTCTTATTATTTGGAAATATCTTAATTTGAAACACTTATGTGATTGAATGGATCAATTAAATTTTGATATCAGATTGATGATATGTAAGTTTAAAGGCTTAGGAAAATGATCTAAACTGAATATAGAATTACTAAGTATAAAAAGTAACTTATGTAGAAAATATCTTAGATATGATTTCTGACATGATAACTCGACCTCTTGAAAGTCTCATGAAGTATTATCTAAACATGAACCTTAATACATTCATGTGAGCTTAACTCTTAAATCTTAAAACATGAATTTGATAAAATCTTATCATGCAGACTTAATCATAACTTACTGCATTCTACTCTTATAATCTTATCATGTACTTAATTCTTAGATCTTAATCATTCTAAGAAATCTAAATAATCCTTAATTCTTAGATATTAGTCTATCTAAGAAATCTTAATAGGATAATTCTACTTAAAATCTTAGTACACTTTATCCCACATTATCATGTATGATTATCTTTGTTGCATATCTTATCTTGTAGTCTTATTCATCAATACAAATAATTACTAATAGTTGTCATAGAATCACGATCCTTTGGTTTTCTCATGAACCTAGTTTATGAGACTCTATCATTCTTATAAATATTAACAACATATCTTTTCTCGAGGCATTAGGAACATGTAAGGACATAACCCTTGAATGTATGAAAATCTTACTTGCATATCTTAACATAAAATTGTAGAAAACTGGATCAAATAAAGTATGAAGTCTTACGAAAATATGTTGAGTTTAATAAATATGAATATTAATGGGCGTGAACCACTTACTCGTGTCAGAGAGAATAAAATCTTCACCTTGGATACCTCTAGTCAAGTCTAAATCATGAAAAGACATTCCCTATCATTAAAACCAATATGAATCAATTTATCATTACTCATAATTCCCAACACTACAAAGTAGTTAACTTATAGGTGTTCTCCTCAATGTATTCTTATAAACTCAAATAATCTTCTAGAGTCATTTTTATCCCTTAATCACCCCTACATAAACATGTATCGTCCTCTTACCGCCACCTCCTAGCATGATGTAGATACTCTCTGAATGTTCTTCACATTCTTTAGACATATTTGCATAAACATAAGCCATGATAAGATATGTTGGATTATGTAAGAAAAAATGCAAAACCCAAGTCATATGTCCCTATAGACTCAGTGTACCTAGAGCTCTGATACCAACTTAAACTGTGACATCTCATCACACTAAATGGGATTACCCAAAACCCAAAACATGATTGATCACTAATTAACCACATAGCCAAAAGTGAAAGATAATTTAAATCGAAATAAACATCACTAACATGTCCATAATACATTAACATAAAGGCCCATTAACCTACACAAGAGAACATACCATACCAAATATTTGCATATCTGCCATCTAGTCTTATCCATAACCTTTTGTATGTACATGCCATATACATACGATATTGTTCCACATATACATGACATATAAAAAATTGACATATTATCAAAAACTCGAGTTGTTATATGTATCATCTACAAAACATCCCCTGTGTGGACCTAAGGGTACATGGATGACTCTGGGACACTACTAACTACTAGCCAACCTTCTGCTCCTATTTTTCTCCAAGCTTCTCTTCCTCAACACCTCAAACCTGATGACGTTGTTGATGATTACCTAAAAAGATGTGGTGACCCACCAAGTTAGACCCATGTCCAAGCGAGAGATATAATTCTCAACAAAAGTTATTGATTACAACAAAATATGTTACTTAAATGAGTTAAGCTGGTTAAACAACTTAAATAGATAAAGCAGATAAGCAACTAAAACAAGTTAAGCATGATTAGTACAATATACATAGATATAGGTAGAGCGCTTATATCTTACTGCATTGTATATCAACTTAATATTACAAGAAAACAAGGAAAGGGTGATCAATCAATGTGAGTCATGTTTATCCCTAAACAAATATACTACAAGAATGTATTACATGTTTTATTAAGCCCTAGGGAGTATGAGTCGTACCACTCAAAGTCTGACGGACCACTATGAAGTGCTATTAAGTTCTGTAGAAGATCTTGGAGAGCCATAATCCTAAGATCTCTCCCTCTTTGTCAGTTCGAGTCAAAATACAGGGACATATCAGTCAAGTTTCACACAAAGACATATAGTCAGTTGCTAACAACCTAGTTCGTCCTTGTACAAGTCACATCACTAGTAACCAGGGCCTAATCATCTGAGGTACAACTGCAACTATCCTCAATCATATCACATATACAAATATCCAAGACATGACCTCAACCGCTCTCAATTTTTGGCATGACTGTGACAATGCTTCATAACCTTGGGATCAGGATGAAAAATGCATACAATCTCATGCATCCATGCATACTAAACAATTATGCATGCGACTTTGAGTTTCCCTTAGAAATACTCATTTCCTCATAAGTCCTGAAACTAGAATGGTTCTATGAGACATGGCACTACATGATTAGGATTTCACTTGATTAGTTAATGTCGATTGGTTGTCTTTTAACTGCATCAATCAAGCACAAGCAAACCCTAAAAGAGTTATACAAAAACATGGGTATGTAATTACTTCAAAATATATAAAATGTATGAGGTATAATTCTTATCACATCATCACATGATGCCAAACCCTATCATATAAGTAAGAGGGTTACACCTCCATTATGGCTCAAACCATGCCCAAGGGCCATTAAAACCATCAAATCATTTCCTGTAAGAATATCCTTATCTTCCCATGTCTTACCAAAGGCTTCAACAACCCGTCACCATACATGTGGTATACAGGCATAACATAACATTGCATTACAAGGGTATGATATTCGTATATTAGCTCATTAGGGTTATAACCACCTTAAGAGAGTATTCCATCATAATACTAATTATACAAAAAAATAAGCATGATCAATCATAATCATCTATTTGTATGTTACCAAACATACTAATAGAAAACCATTAAGTTAAAATGATGTTACCAAACAACACTCCATAGTAAACCATTCAATCATGGTCCTCGTACAGAACATACAGATGTCAAATTATGCACAACTTTCAGTTGTCTCCAGGATATCATCCATTCATATACTAATAGAAAACCATTGAGTTAAAATATCTCTAGGTGATCAATCACTTTAATACTTAGATATCAGAACTAAAGCAACTAGGATAGACATTGATTGTGAATCCAGTGAAACCATCTAGTGTTGCACCATCAAACTATTATAACCATTGGTTGTTGAACCATCGACCCAGTGGAACCATTGGTTGTTGAACCATCAACTCAGTGGAACCATTGGTTGTTGAACCATCGACCAAGTGGAACCATTGGTTGTTGAACCATCAACCCATTGGAAACATTGGATGTTGAACTATCAACCTAGTGGAACCATTGGTTGTTGAATCATAAAACTAGCTAGGAGAGTGTGGTACCAAGTGAAACCATGGAGTTTGGTCAATGAGTCGAGAAACAAGCCTCAAACCTAAGTAAAACCATCAGTTTCGAGAGGGTGGGAAACCATTGAGTTGCACCACTTGGAGGAGCACCAAAACCATCATGTCTTGAGAATAGTAACATCCAAATAGAAATAAGTTATGGACCATCAGTTGGAAGAAGAAGGTTAACCCAAACAAAACCAAGAACAAGACCATCGAGTTGCTTCATGGGAAAGGAAAATCAGCTCAAACCCTAGAAATGACCCATCATTTGTGAGAAAGAAAGTGATCATTTTACACATGCAAGGTAGGTAAAGAGATTCCACTACCAAAGGAAGGTTGTGCACAAGATTTAGGGTTAATTCAAGAAGGTAACTACTTCAGGATCATCACATAAGCTTACACCCTAGGTAAAGATAGGATCTTCCTACATAGAACTATGTTTTTAGGTGAGATCTTGTACATGCAAGCAAGGAGTAAGAAATAAACATGGATAAAGTTATATAACTTGCATCAAAGTAGATGAAGCAGGTCCAAGAAGAAAGGTAGGTCAATGTAAGAGAGAAGAAAACCCTATATTGAGAAATCCACTCGGCCAAGCTAGCTCCTTCTCCAAAGGGAAGCAAACCCTAGGTCAAGGAAGCAAGAAAGAGATGCTCTTCAAGCTCTAGTTTAATCTCCACCATGGAAAACCATGGCTACAACCAATAAGAAGAGAAATAATCTAGTAAAAAAGTTAAATCAATGAAAGGAGGGATATCTCACTTACCTAAGTTGAGAAACCAGACAAGGAAGGACCTAATGACCTCAACTAGGGTAGATCTAAACCCAAGGTGTACATGCAAGCAGATTGACCACATTATTATACCATTAACTCCTCCTTATCCACAAAGAAAATAGAGACGATCTCCAAGAAGAAATGATAAAGAAATAGATATCTAGGTGTGTAAAGAACTCATTTGCATGGGAGAGGGAAGGTATCTAAAAGTATGAGTGAGAGAGAAGAGAAGGTTAAGGTGCCCAACCATGTTTGCCAAGTGTCCATGGTCAAAGGGTCACATTCATGTAAACTAGAAGGTACATCAGTTATTGGATCTAGGGAAGACATTATTTTCTTGAATCCCAAGCCAACCATCAACCTCCCTCAGGTGAACCATTGGTTTTGGACCCCTTAGTCACAAGGGTGAAAAACCATCGATTGAGCACCTTTCTTGGTAAACCATCAATCCAAGAAGATCCAAAGACAAAACCACAAACCCTCACACCTCAAGATATCACCATAGGTTCCACACACACAAGGAGAAACATCAGATCTCAACAAACCAGGAGAACCATCGAGTTACAACAGTCAAGGTAGCACATTTATGAGAGGGAAACCCTATGTAGATGTCACCACTGAACCAAGGTGAATCTAGTCTCCCCAAGGTACAAATAACTCAAACATTATATGAAAACATATGCGGGACAAAAATCATGTGACAAATTACAAGAAAAACCATAAATATGGGAAAATTGCATAAAAGCCCAAAATAAGCACTAAATTGCATAACTTGCTCAAACAGTGTCCAACATGAACCAAACTTGAAAGTTAGGTGTGTCAGATGATATAAAGGCAAATATTAAGGTTTATGTAACACCCCTGACCTGGGTTATAAGCTAACCCTAGGTGTTTTGCCTAAATATGAAATTAAAAGTTTGTAATTATCCTTTGGCATGTAATTAAAGCTTTTATGGAACATAAGTTTCCCTTTCTGTCCCTTATAAACCAATGTTGAAGTATTGTTTGCAATACAGGGACCTATGTGCAAATTGTCCAATCAGAGGGGTTAACTTGCAAAAATTCACACGTTTATATGTTCCTTTAATGTTGAGACAACATAAGAATGAATATGATGAGGTTTGAGGGATTTCCCAAGCTTGGGCACCAAGGTGCAGATGTGGAAGCAACCCCTGTACTTGAAAACCCTAAATTGGTGTAAAATGCAATTTACCCAATTTGAGGGGTGCAACTTGTAAAACACATCATCTAAAACATCTTTTATGACTCCTGGCATCATTTAGAAGAGAAACGATGAAAAGGTCACTTCATGTGAATAATCATATAATAAAGAACACCTTTGTGATTGAATAATCAAGTTGTATGTATTATAGCCTTTTATGTGTATGCTTTAGTAATGGGTTGATCCTCTTTGCCTTCAATTCTTGACCTTAGAAAGAGTTTGTCCTTAGAAATAAAATGTGGGGACGTGCAAGGAAGAAAGGAAGGACTTAGATGAGAAATGAGGAAAACATATGTCCTTATGTTGAAAATTCACCTAAGTATATATACAACTTTTCCACTTAGCAAGGGAACGACCCTCTCCCTTTCATTTCTTTTCCCCTTGCTCAAACCGACTAAGGAGAGCTCTAGAGCTCAGGAGGACGACCAGGGGAGTGCAAGGTAGGTTTGGATCCTTCCTTTTGCTTAAATTCTTGGATGAAACTCGAATTCAAGGTCAAATTCATGGCTAGCTCACTTAGCTCTATCTTTCTAGCCATCTCTTCTCAACTTTCCTTGGAGGATTCACCTTGGACGACCTGTGGAGCTTCTAGGATGCCATTAAAGGCTTGGATCTCGAAAGATTGGAGCTCAAGGAGCAAGCTTTATGCGGGTTTTATAACTCTAAACTTTATGCTTTGATTATACATCCTTTTCTATGCATATAGTTGCTAGTTCTTCTTCTTCCCTATCTTCCCTTGCAACCTTGCAAGCAAAATCGTGAAGAACTGCTACTGTTCTTAAGGTAGAAGATAAGGGCGTTAATTCCTATGCTTATCCACGGATTTCCACTTTACCAAACGGTCCCAACCTTTTTGCTCATACGGTTTGAAACCGTTTGGTGGGCAAACGGTTTCAGGGTCGTATGATGGAAAACGGTCTTCAAGACCGTTTGGCCGCGTTGACCAAGCGAAGCACGTATGGGAATCTTGTTCATAATTATGTAGGTTAATCACCCACAAAATTTGAGAGGTTAACTCCAAAGGAATCGTGAGATATGAGAAAATCAATTAGAAAAACCAATTGAATTAAGTTCTGATTTTCAATATGTTTAATTTGCCCTTTTTGGGAAAACGGTCTCAAGACCATTTAAGATGGTTGACCAAACGTTGACCGTTTGGGATTACTGTTCATAATGATGTTAGTTAACGACTCACCAAATTTGAGGGATTAATTCCAAACGAGTCATGAGTTGAAGGATGATTAATAGGGCAAACCTTAATTGAAATCAGTGCTGAATTTCCAATGAGTTAATTAGTGATTTTGGGTTGATTAGCCCAAACGGTCTCAAGACCGTTTGGGGAATCATCCAAACGGTATCAAGACCGTTTGGGGATCACCCAAGACCGTTTATAGGTCTGGGGCCAAGTATAGTTGACCAATTGAAGGTCCAAAGGTACCAAATCATATTGCAATTAAGTATTGATGTGATGATCAACTCAATAGTTCAAACCTTGATGAATTTTCACTAGAGTCCAAAGGATGGATGGGCAAACGGTCTCAAGACCGTTTGGAACTCATCCAAACGGTCTCAAGACCGTTTGGTGTCAACCCAAGACCGTTTGGAGGTCTAGGGTTAAGGTAATTTGATCAATTGAGGGCCCAATTACAATGGGTTATTGAAATAATCAAATTGCTATTTTTAAACATAGATCTTGTTGAGTTTTGGGTTGAAGGACCCAAACGGTCTCAAGACCATTTGGGGGTTCCTCCAAACGGTCTCAAGACCGTTTGGGCACAACCCAAGACCGTTTGGAGGTCTAGGGTTGAGATAATCTAATGGTTTGAAGGTCCACTTGCAATAAGTTGATGAATTGATAAAAATGCCGATTTTAGAACTATTTGGAGTTCAATCCTAGTCCAACCGACTTGGTTTTTAGTCAAACTTTGGGAAAACGGTCTCAAGACCGTTTGGATGATGTCCAAACGATCTTAAGACCGTTTGGGTCAAGTTTGGGCCCAATTGGAGGTCAATTGATAGGTTCAACCTTGAATTGATTCATATTGTTGAATATTGATGACCATCCGATTTGAAACCCTAATTGAATTAGAATCAACCCTAATTGGCATTCAATTGAGGGTCAATTTGATGTCCAATTGATTAAGGCTAATCTTAGTTAACTCAATTTATAAGTGGTTATCATGGATTTGGTTAATTGAGGGATTCAACATACATATCCATGACCAATTGTAACTTTTGAACCACTTTGGAGGTCCAAACGGTTTGAGCCCATTTGGACCAAACGGTCTCAAGACCGTTTGGATCCAAATGGTCTCAAGACCGTTTGAGGCCAAACGGTCTCAAGACCGCTTGGGCTCAAACGATCTCAAGGTCGTTTGGACCAATCGATCTCAAGGCAATTGATCAAACCGTTTCAAACCGCATGAGCTTCAAACGGTTTGAAAGTCAAAACGGTCAATGCACCCAAACGGTCTCAAGACCGTTTGAGGTCAAACGGTCTCAAGACCGTTTGAGACCAAACGGTCTCAAGACCATTTGGTGGTTGAAGGTTGAAACCGTTTGAAGGTGTTCAAGGTGGTTTGTACTTAATCAATTGATGGTGTAATTGGTTCAATGATGATCTAATCTAAACCCTAATGGTAACTTAGAACATTAAGGGACTAAGTGAGTAATGAGTTGACCCATGATGGTGATCATGAGGTAAATTACCAAAATACCCTTGAGGGGTTTAATTGAGTAATACCTTGTCCTAATCAAACCCTAATCACATGATAGTGATAATTTGACTTATGTTAGTCAATGGGGACCTAACCCAACCTGATCTGGAGTGGTGTAATCACCATCTACTAGTAAGAGGAGAGAGAAAGTACCCTTTTGTGGTGGAAACTCAAGTAAAATACCTTCAATACACATGAATGTGCATGATTAGGGTATGATCCACCTATGTGAGATCATGGAAACCCTAATTATGATAATTGATGAATCTTAATCTTATCTGAAGGCTTTAATGATGACATGTGATGTGAATAGTGAGCCTAGTATATGACCTACTAATTATGAATTCCTGGAGATGTTTATAAGGTAATACCTTTAAATAAAGTATAGTCAAATCAATGAGTATGATGTGGTCACACCATGATAAGATTGAGAAGTGAATTCATACCTTGAATTGATAATCATTATGATGTTCAATAAATGCTGTATTTAAGGCAAATACTCACCATACCCTGGCATACTTCCAAGGATGGCAGAGTTGCATACTAGAATTGGACTAATAATCCAAAAAGGAAATATTAACAATGAAGGATGGGGTATGTTAATCTTAGTCCTGTGTCATGCCCTTAGGTATGAAACTTTGAGAACAAGTTACCAAATATGATGTCTTATAAGATAAAGAGATTTCAATAACCTTAATTTGTATAGGGTGAAACCCTATTTCCAGTTATGCTTTTAAGCATGAATCCTCATGATTGAAGTATGAGATGAGGAATCAATATTCCTAATCATAAGTAAAGGAAATGAATAACCCTAATTGATGAATATTGGGGAACTTGACTCTTCTAAGAGTTTGAAAGTGTAACTTCTAGAATGAATTGTTTACTGTTATCAGTTGAATTAGCCATGCAGGTTGTTATGAGATGATGATCACATCATATCCAGGTATGGATTATGAAACTATATTCATTGAAAGCATGCTTTAGCTTTATGAATAGTGATATATCCTGATGCCTTGTCAATGGCAACCTATGAATTAAATGGGCTGTGAGAGCCATAAATACCATCAAGGTCATGCTTTAGAGATGACTTGTGATGAAGGTATTGAGAAATGATGATTGAAAAGAGTTAGGCTTGTTACATTTAGTATTCTCATTTTATAGCTGTTATGCTAATGTTATTGTTTGAAGAACAATGTATGATGTTAAAAGAATACTGAATGTAACTTACTAATCAAGTATAATGTAGAGCCCTGATCATAGATCCATCATTGTCAGAGACCAAATGATGGTGAAACAGGTTTCCCAAGGGAACTCCTGGATCACATACTTTTGAGTATGTGGGGGAAATGGATGCGTAAATCCTTACATCCTAGTGTAGGAATTGATACCGTCAATCCTTCACTACAAAATCAAATGGTGAGATGTATCACAAGTCTCCCAAAGAAAACACAAACACCGCATTGGTGAGAGATAAACAAGAAATCTTCCGATGACGAAGAGAGTACAGAACGCCACTGTAACTCTAAAATAGCGAAGGACCAGATTACCCTGGTAAGCTATAACAACAGACATCCTGCAAGATGTCCTGCAAACAATCCTCTAACGGACTGAGGAAGATGAGGTCTTAAGAATCCGGCTCTTTTAATGACCTATGTATGATACTGATGCGACTTACTAGTGATCAGTTGGAGTATGAGTGGTATGCCTCATCTCCACAGGGCATAATAATGTTTGTAAGACATAATCAACCGCGTAGTATATCTGCTTAGGTTAAACTACGAGGCACAATGTTTGGTGTTACATTGTTTACATTAATGATCTATTCATATATCTTGTATACATGTCCTTTATGTGCTTTAAAGACATGACTGCTTAAGTAGAAGTTGCTTCACCTGTTATTAAACATGTTGTTGTATGATCTTTATTATCTTATCTAAGATATTCTTAAATGTTATAATAAAGCTTCTAGTAGAGAGTTATAACTCTCGCTGGGACAATTTGTATATTGTCTCACTCCATAGATTTTAACTCTTTTTAGGTGGTAGTCAAAGATGAAGGAGACCGTTTAAGGATGAGCAACAACGACAACAACAGTACCAGGGGCAGCAGTGAATCTCAGGTGGAGATACTGGCTGCTGAGTTATGTAGTTAGATAGTCCTATGCGTCTCTGTACTCTCAGGTTCTAGGAATCAATGGTTTGAGTTTTTGGTGTTGGCTCCTCAGAATTTTGAATCATGTTGTACATAACTACTCAAGAAGTGGTTTAACAGAGATGTAAATTGTTTACTTGGTTTCTTATAAAAAGGAATTTTTTTTAATTTCCAGATCTTGTCTCAAAAATTTTAATTTCCAGTAATTTTTCATATTCCGCAACTAATCGAATGTTTCCGCTAAGTTTAAATCGTGTTTATATCGTGGTTTTGGAGATCGGAGCCCACAATTAAGTGGTATCAGAGATCTAGGTTCGCCGAGTCTACAGAGACATAGGACTTAGGATGTCGAGTCTGTCTTTAGTGTTTCTTCCTCATCTAATAGAATCTTCTGCTCCTCAGGAGAAGAAGATATATAAGGACGAGGAGTTTGTTGCAGAAGGCAACAATGCTACACCTAGAAGGAGTGCAGAGGATCAAGAAGTAGAGGAACACTTACTTGAGGTTCCCCTAGTTAATCCAACCATGATAAGGAATCCTTCCTTAGGAATCACAGTTGGAGAATTTAGAGCAACCATGATGTACCTAGTGGATCAAACACTAGCAATACAACCCAGATTGCCAGCTCCTAATGATGATGTTTTGGATATCCATAGGATATGTAACCCTCAGCAGCAGGTTGAAGCAGAAGTAAATGATGAAGCTTTGAACTCAGAGCAAGCTTATGCTCAGCCTCAGCCTGAAGAATCAGCCCACAGTAATGTAGGGATTAGAATACAGCCAGAGACCAGGACCTGTTATAACTGTGGGAAGCCTGGACATATCAAATCTAATTGTCTAGAAGGGATATATGGAGGAAGAATTGGGAAAAGGCCTATCCAAACCCAGAAGCAAAGGCCTGGAATTCCCAAAAGGAAGAAGTTTCTGATGTCCCCAACACAACCAGGACCTAGTATATCAAGGCAACGGTTATCCATAAAGGATAAGGAACCCATTAGACCACAACAAATGGAGAAAAGCTGCTACAACTGTGGTAAGGTGGGACATTTGAAGAAGGACTGTCAGTCTAGGCCTGTCAGTGTTACACAGCCTCCGAGGCAAGGGCAACAAGGATCACAGAGAAGGCAATTTCAAGGAGCAGCTCAAGGACGTGGACAAGCGTCCCAAGCTGGATCATCTGCACCAAATCAATCACAGACAATAGTGAGGTTCCTTGCTATGAACCCACCTGATGCAATGGTCGATCCACGGGTTGTGACAGGTCAGATGAACTTTTATATTCTGATATGTCTAATTCCTGTGTAGTATCTGTTCTGTTTGACCCGGGTGCTACGCACTCTTTTATCACTCGAAGAAGTGATTCGTAACTGCAATATGACATTCAGTCATAGGGCAGGAAGTTGTTGTTGGAGTCTCCGTTGAGTGAGTCTGCTATTATGCAGGAGGTATGATCTCCCTGCATCCTTTTCTTTTCTAATCATCGCATTCGAGTGGATCCAATACCTTGATATGCAAGGATTTGATAGAATCCTCGAGCCATGATTGATTAGACAAGATAAATGGTATTTCTTATAAATCTCTTTATGATCTTTTGGACAAGTTAAAATAGTAGTTGATTGAAATATTCCTTGATTGGTCTCATAAAAGCTTTCTATGATGCATCAGATATATGTTTTATATTACATGTTTACTTCTATAAGAAGAAAATGTATTAAAGAATTGATCTGGATGTAGGATTCAATAAAGTTAATAATTATGTATGTAAGGATGGAAAAAGAGAAGGAACATAGTAATATACAAGTACATATTTTCTTACCTCAGTAATCATATACCCTGGCCAGGTATACAATTACTGATGATGAAGTAAATATGGGAACTTTGAAGTTGTTATCTTTTGATTACTCTGATCAAGTAGTCAATCTGAAACAACTTAAAGAGCATCATAAGATAAGAAAAATAAGAATAAAGAAGGTCAACGATGATTAGTAATGATTGAAAGAATATATGTAATGAGCAATGTCCCATGATAAAAGGAAGAAAGAGATATAATGTTTTGATAAACAAGTAATTAATACCAAAGATAGAATGTTAAGAACATCCCTTGTTAGGGGTTTATGTTCTTAAAATAAACATATCTTCTCCAGAATGTCTGATAAGTAAATATTTGTTTGACAAGAAAACTTTTCTTTATGATAAGAATGTATAACTGATAAGATGGTTAATGCATATAATAAAGGGAGTTAGTATGCTAATTATCAGATGTGATAATAGGCTCAGGGTGAAAAGGCCCTTATATGGTCTTGAATAAATATCAGGGCTTGAATTTGATCCTAAAGAATGTTGATCAAAATTCTATAACATCTCCCTGAAAATGGTATGTTACCTAAGAATGTAACAATGTGTATGCTGAAACAATATCTGCTTTCCCCTTTTCTTCCTGAGATTTCGGGGATGAAATCCTTGTTAGGGGTTTATGATTTGTAACACCCCTGACCTGGGTTATAAGCTAACCCTAGGTGTTTTGCCTAAATATGAAATTAAAAGTTTTTAATTATCCTTTGGCATGTAATTAAAGCTTTTATGGAACATAAGTTTCCCTTTCTGTCCCTTATAAACCAATGTTGAAGTATTGTTTGCAATACAGGGACCTATGTGCAAATTGTCCAATCAGATGGGTTAACTTGCAAACATTCACACGTTTATATGTTCCTTTAATGTTGAGACAACATAAGAATGAATATGATGAGGTTTGAGGGATTTCCCAAACTTGGGCACCAAGGTGCAGCTGTGGAAGCAACCCCTGTACTTGAAAACCCTAAATTGGTGTAAAATGCAATTTACCCAATTTGAGGGGTGCAACTTGTAAAATACATCATCTAAAACATCTTTTATGACTCTTGGCATCATTTAGAAGAGAAATGATGAAAAGGTCACTTCATGTGAATAATCATATAATAAAGAACACCTTTGTGATTGAATAATCAAGGTGTATGTATTATAGCCTTTTATGTGTATGCTTTAGTAATGGGTTGATCCTCTTTGCCTTCAATTCTTGACCTTAGAAAGAGTTTGTCCTTAGAAATAAAATGTGGGGACGTGCAAGGAAGAAAGGAAGGACTTAGATGAGAAATGAGGAAAACATATGTCCTTATGTTGAAAATTCACCTAAGTATATATACAACTTTTCCACTTAGCAAGGGAACGACCCTCTCCCTTTCATTTCTTTTCCCCTTGCTCAAACCGACTAAGGAGAGCTCTGGAGCTCAGGAGGACGACCAGGGGAGTGCAAGGTAGGTTTGGATCCTTCCTTTTGCTTAAATTCTTGGATGAAACTCGAATTCAAGGTCAAATTCATGGCTAGCTCACTTAGCTCTATCTTTCTAGCCATCTCTTCTCAACTTTCCTTGGAGGATTCACCTTGGCCGACCTGTGGAGCTTCTAGGACTCCATTAAAGGCTTGGAGCTCGAAATCTTGGAGCTCAAGGAGCAAGCTTTAGGCGGGTTTTATAACTCTAAACTTTATGCTTTGATTATACATCCTTTTCTATGCATATAGTTGCTAGTTCTTCTTCTTCCCTATCTTCCCTTGCAACCTTGCAAGCAAAATCGTGAAGAACTGCTACTGTTCTTAAGGTAGAAGATAAGGGCGTTAATTCCTATGCTTATCCACGGATTTCCACTTTACCAAACGGTCCCAACCTTTTTGCTCATACGGTTTGAAACCGTTTAATGGGCAAACGGTTTCAGGGTCGTATGATGGAAAACGGTCTTCAAGACCATTTGGCCGCGTTGACCAAGCAAAGACCGTATGGGAATCTTTTTCATAATTATGTAGGTTAATCACCAGCAAAATTTGAGAGGTTAACTCCAAAGAATTCGTGAGATATGAGAAAATCAATTAGAAAAACCAATTGAATTAAGTTCTGATTTTCAATATGTTTAATTTGCCCTTTTTGGGAAAACGGTCTCAAGACCGTTTAAGATGGTTGACCAAACGTTGACCGTTTGGGATTACTGTTCATAATGATGTTAATTAACGACTCACCAAATTTGAGGGATTAATTCCAAACGAGTCATGAGTTGAAGGATGATTAATAGGGCAAACCCTAATTGAAATCAGTGCTGAATTTCCAATGAGTTAATTAGTGATTTTGGGTTGATTAGCCCAAACGGTCTCAAGACCATTTGGGGAATCATCCAAACGTTCTCAACACCGTTTGGGGATCACCCAAGACCGTTTATAGGTCTGGGGCCAAGTATAGTTGACCAATTGAAGGTCCAAAGGTACCAAATCATATTGCAATTAATTATTGATGTGATGATCAACTCAATAGTTCAAACCTTGATGAATTTTCACTAGATTCCAAAGGATGGATGGGCAAACGGTCTCAAGACCGTTTGGAACTCATACAAACGGTCTCAAGACCGTTTGGTGTCAACCCAAGACCGTTTGGAGGTCTAGGGTTAAGGTAATTTGATCAATTGAGGGCCCAATTACAATGGGTTATTGAAATAATCAAATTGCTATTTTTAAACATAGATCTTGTTGAGTTTTGGGTTGAAGGAACCAAACGGTCTCAAGACCATTTGGGGGTTCCTCCAAACGGTCTCAAGACCATTTGGGCACAACCCAAGACCGTTTGGAGGTCTAGGGTTGAGATAATCTAATGGTTTGAAGGTCCACTTGCAATAAGTTGATGAATTGATAAAAATGCTGATTTTAGAACTATTTGGAGTTCAATCCTAGTCCAACCGACTTGGTTTTTAGTCAAACTTTGGGCAAACGGTCTCAAGACCGTTTGGATGATGTCCAAACGATCTTAAGACCGTTTGGGTCAAGTTTGGGCCCAATTAGAGGTCAAGATAGGTTCAACCTTGAATTGATTCATATTGTTGAATACTTATGACCATCCAATTTGAAACCCTAATTGAATTAGAATCAACCCTAATTGGCTTTCAATTGGGGGTCAATTTGATGTCCAATTGATTAAGGCTAATCTTAGTTAAGTCAATTTATAATTGGTTATCATGGATTTGGTTAATTGAGGGATTCAACATACATATCCATGACCAATTGTAACTTTTGAACCACTTTGGAGGTCCAAACGGTTTGAGCCCATTTGGATCAAACGGTCTCAAGACTGTTTGGATCCAAATGGTCTCAAGACCGTTTGAGGCCAAACGGTCTCAAGACCGCTTGGGCTCAAACGATCTCAAGGTCGTTTGGACCAATCGATCTCAAGGCAATTGATCAAACGGTTTCAAACCGCATGAGCTTCAAACGGTTTGAAAGTCAAAATGGTCAATGCACCCAAACGGTCTCAAAACTGTTTGAGGTCAAACGGTCTCAAGACCGTTTGAGACCAAACGGTCTCAAGACCGTTTGAGACCAAACGGTCTCAAGACCGTTTGGTGGTTGAAGGTTGAAACCGTTTGAAGGTGTTCAAGGTGGTTTGTACTTAATCAATTGATGGTGTAATTGGTTCAATGATGATCTAATCTAAACCGTAATGGTAACTTAGAACATTAAGGGACTAAGTGATTAATGAGTTGACCCATGATGGTTATCATGAGGTAAATTACCAAAATACCCTTGAGGGGTTTAATCGAGTAATACCTTGTCCTAATTAAACCCTAATCACATGATAGTGATAATTTGACTTATGTTAGTCAATGGGGACTTAACCCAACCTGATCTGGAGTGGTGTAATCACCATCTACTAGTAAGAGGACAGAGAAAGTACCCTTTTATGGTGGAAACTCAAGTAAAATACCTTCAATACACATGAATGTGCATGATTAGGGTATGATCCACCGATGTGAGATCATGGAAACCCTAATTATGATAATTGATGAATCTTAATCTTATCTGAAGGCTTTAATGATGACATGTGATGTGAATAGTGAGCCTAGTATATGACCTAGTAATTATGAATTCCTGGAGATGTTTATAAGGTAATACCTTTAAATAAATTACAGTCAAATCAATGAGTATGATGTGTTCACACCATGATAAGATTGAGAAGTGAATTCATACCTTGAATTGATAATCATTATGATGTTCAATAAATGTTGTATTTAAGGCAAATACTCACCATACCCTGGCATGCTTCCAAGGATGGAAGAGTTGCATACTAGAATTGGACTAATAATCCAAAAAGGAAATATTAACAATGAAGGATGGGGTATGTTAATCTTAGTCCTGTGTCATGCCCTTAGGTATGAAACTTTGAGAACAAGTTACCAAATATGATGTCTTATAAGATAAAGAGATTTCAATAACCTTAATTTGTATAGGGTGAAACCCTATTTCCAGTTATGCTTTTAAGCATGAATCCTCATGATTGAAGTATGAGATGAGGAATCAATATTCCTAATCATAAGTAAAGGAAATGAATAACCCTAATTGATGAATATTGGGGAACTTGACTCTTCTAAGAGTTTGAAAGTGTAACTTCTAGAATGAATTGTTTACTGTTATCAGTTGAATTAGCCATGCATGTTGTTATGAGATGATGATCACATCATATCCAGGTATGGATTATGAAACTATATTCATTGAAAGCATGCTTTAGCTTTATGAATAGTGATATATCCTGATGCCTTGTCAATGGCAACCTATGAATTAAATGGGCTGTGAGAGCCATAAATACTATCAAGGTCATGCTTTAGAGATGACTTGTGATGAAGGTATTGAGAAATGATGATTGAAAAGAGTTAGGCTTGTTACATTTAGTATTCTCATTTTATAGTTGTTATGTTAATGCTATTGTTTGAAGAACAATGTATGATGTTAAAAGAATACTGAATGTACCTAACTAATCAAGTATACTGTAGAGCCCTAATCATAGATCCATCATTGTCAGAGACCAAATGATGGTGAAACAGGTTTTCCCAAGGGAAATCCTAGATCACATACTTTTGAGTATGTGGGGGAAATGGATGCATAAATCCTTACATCCTAGTGTAGGAATTGATACCGTCAATCCTTCACTACAAAATCAAATGGTGAGATGTATCACAAGTCTCCCAAAGAAAACACAAACACCGCATTGGTGAGAGATAAACAAGAAATATTCCGATGACAAAGAGAGTAGAGAACGCCACTGTAACTCTAAAATAGCGAAGGACCAGATTACCCTGGTAAGCTATAACAACAGACATCCTGCAAGATGTCCTGCAAACAATCCTCTAACTGACTGAGGAAGATGAGGTCTTAAGAATCCGGCTCTTTTAATGACCTATGTATGATACTGATGCGACTTACTAGTGATCAGTTGAAGTATGAGTGGTATGCCTCATCTCCACAGGGCATAATAATGTTTGTAAGACATAATCAACCGCGTAGTATATCTGCTTAGGTTAAACTACGAGGTACAATGTTTGGTGTTACATTGTTTACATTAATGATCTGTTCAGATATCTTGTATACATGTCCTTTATGTGCTTTAAAGACATGAATGCTTAAGTAGAAGTTGCTTCACCTGTTATTAAACTTGTTGTTGTATGATCTTTATTATCTTATCTAAGATATTCTTAAATGTTATAATAACGCTTCTAGTAGAGAGTTATAACTCTCGCTGGGACAATTTGTATATTGTCTCACTCCGTAGATTTTAAATCTTTTTAGGTGGTCGTCAAAGATGAAGGAGACCGTTTAAGGATGAGCAACAACGACAACAACAGTACCAGGGGCAGCAGTGAATCTCAGGTGGAGATACTGGCTGCTGAGTTATGTAGTTAGATAGTCCTATGCGTCTCTGTACTCTCAGGTTCTAGGAATCAATGGTTTGAGTTTTTGGTGTTGGCTCCTCAGAATTTTGAATCATGTTGTACATAACTACTCAAGAAGTGGTTTAACAGAGATGTAAACTATTTACTTGGTTTCTTATAAAAAGGAATTTTTTTAATTTCCAGATCTTGTCTCAAAAATTTTAATTTCCAGTAATTTTTCATATTCCGCAACTAATCGAATGTTTCCGCTAAGTTTAAATCGTGTTTATATCGTGGTTTTGGAGATCAGAGCCCACAGTTTAATGAAGGTTTTAAGCATGAAAGTTAGGTAATAAAGCATGTTGAACCATAAAACAAGGTCATGGGCCTTACATGATCATGACCTAAAAAGTAAGAATGAAAATGCACGCCCCAAGAAGAATTACGTGCGTCCTCCATATGTATGGTTTTACTTTTTTTTTTTTGAAAGACACAACATTCACTACATTAAAGCCATACGGAATCTACATGTAAAGGGAGATACACCAACCGAACAAAAAAAAAGTAAAGAGCAGATACAATAACCAGAAACTCATATCGGAACATGATAAGAACAATGATGTATTGATCTCTCTTCTATATCGCTGACCAAAATAGCTTTCTATGAGAGATTCCTTCAACCTGATATTATATCTGATATAAAGTATATGCTCCAAACCAGTGACCGAAGAAGTGATCACCTTCGCACTTGTTGCCATATAACAAAGAAACAAAAGGAGACCTAACTTGAAAAGAGGACACAAACCACACGACAACATAGAACTTATAACTCATTAAGGCAACAAAAACTACCTAACAACACAACGTACCACAAAAAAAGACGAGAAAAACCACTACCAATGACGAGCAATAAGGTTGCACCAATCAGGAGACCCAGGAAGGAGGCCAAACCCCAGTGATGCAGATACAGAGGAAGGACGGCTCATGCAATTACAAAGGCGGGGAGTAGAGGGTGCCGGGAACTCCACCACCACTTCCGACCACCACTGCGAACAGGGGGTGGAAGACCCACACGAATCCCGAAACCCAGCTTCCTCCTCCTCTGCCTGGAGCACCAAGGGGAGCCCGATCCCACCGACCACCCAAGCAGGAACCCAAGGCACATCCCTTGAACGACAAACCTTATTCAAAAGGAGCAAGCAGACACCAAAAAACAGCTATACACGACACCTACAAAAAGACCCAAATGTGTTGATCCCTCAAGCCGGGAGGATGCCCACCACACCAGAACTCTTCCTCTTCACAACGGCATGGAGCTCCAAAATAGGGTTGTGGCAAGGGCCACAGAAACCCCGTCGCCACAGGGGCACAGCGCATGGCGCTAGCACTGCCGCCGAAGAGAAACGCGGGCGGCAAGGGTGAAGGGCAACCACCAAGTGAAGAGCATTCCACGAAGATCGGGCTTGGAAGAGGCCCTAGGGGAGCGGGGTGGCGCTAGCCGCTGCCAGAAGCCCCCTCCCCTGAGCTAGGGAACTCGTGCCCTAGTCACCTTGCTAATCGCCCGAGAATAGCCGCTCCCGTCCGCTACTAATCTCGTTTTTCAGAAACTATGGTTTTACATAAGTACTGATAATTTGGATATTTTAGTAAAAACATTTAGTATGTGTGACAGAGTAGATTAACATTCCATTCATCAATTAGATCAAATATTCAAATGTCATGGCATGAGGGGTCAAAGGACCCATTATAAAAGGAACACTCAAGGTTCACAAGGATTCATATTATTTCAATTTTAAGAGTATGGAATTTGAGAATCAAAACAAGTAGTATTCAAAAAGATTTCTTCATTGTAAATTAGGTTTAAAGTCATATAAATGTTCACACTTGCAGATACCTATCCAAGTAGCTTATTCATCAAAACATTGTCCTTAGGTCAAACCTCATGAAATTTCAATCACCTAAGAAAATTTATATTAATGTGTTATAACTTATTCCATTTCCTCCATTATCCCAAATGTGGCCTTACTATAACCTCAGTATCAGGGTCCAAAAACAAGACCATCGAATCATGCTATATTTTCTAATTTCAAAAACATTTTTTTTCATTACTGATAAACCAATAAATATTATGATATTCACAAGATTAATTATTTACATGTATTAATATAGGAGAGGCACACATAATGGTTGATATTCCATCAAATCCAATTACTAACCCACCAAATGTGACATTGCATATTAGTCATTTCACATGAATCATATTTGCAACTAGATGATTTAGATGGTGAAAATATCTTAGTATCCCTAAGAAATAGAAGTTAAAGTGGTGAGAAAAGAGAGTATGCAAGGGAATTTATAGGGGATATTTATCTCCCTTCATTCTCACTATGTCAACAAATTTGGAGCTCAACTTCATAGCCTGCTCGCACCATGTCCACACCCTAAACTGGTGAGATATTTGGCCAAATAAATGAGCTCAAGGAGGACTTGGAAAACTAAAGTACTCTGTCTTGAGGTGATTTGAGCTCCATGTGGCTCCACTATCCTTGTTTCAAGACAAAAAGGTTCATGCACACAATGAAACGTGTGGAATGTCAACAACTGATCAGAGTACGCTTAATGGGGTATGGGGACACCCCAAAAGTAGAGACCAGAACACCAAAGTGGCATAGAGATTATGGGATCTAGGAAAGGGTAGGATATTTTTTTGGGGTGTAAGGACTCTTGTATCCTTGAAACATCATGAAAACACATAGAAAAATAGGAGGTGGAAGTTCAGTGTTGAGTTCACCAAATATGTGTGTAAAAGCATCAAATAAGGGCTTAAATATCTTCATCAAGGTCAAAAAAACCTAATGAATAAGTTATGTAGTCATAATCCAACTAAAATTGCCTAGCAGTGAACGCCCATGGTAACCAAGAAGTCTCAAGAAATATAGTTCATGGGGGAGGATAATAGTGAAAAGAACAATGAAAAAAGACAATGTAAAGGATAGGTGTACGGTAAGTGTACTCACAACAAGGTAAATTTTGTGGTAATGAGGTGAGTATCACATAAGACTATCCTTCCACTAGAGAGGGATTTCTATAAAATCCCAAATTTCATAACTAATCTTAAAAAGCTTAATGTGGTTTTCCCTAATAAGATTCCACTAAGGGATAAAGTAACCATAGTTTAATGTGCAATTAGTTCATAAAAGATGTATTATGTTCCACCTACCTCACCAATACACACATAATGGCTTATATATATACGATTAGTAATTGGGTTTATATGAAGACGAATGAATGTTTGTTATGGATAATAAAGTGACTAATGGACATGGTGTGATAATTATTGATGGTTAACATAAGTGAAGGTAAATAAATGTGTTGGATATAACTTCATATTTGATTAATGAAGACAACAACCTTGATGAGTAAATTATCACAAGTCATGTAAAATAATGGCATGTAGCTTTAGTAGAAGTAAAATGATGATAATTAGGCTCAATTTAGAACATGGTTAATGTATGTACGCATATGCACATATATGAAATTTGAGGGTTTATAGGTCGTTTCGACAGTTGAATGATTTTAACAAAAAAAGGGTTTTCTCTGATTGGTGACTCCCAGTCCATCCTAGATCGTGGAGTGTCAGTTCCTGGTTAAAATAGGGTAGAAAATATCAAACTGAGACCAAGGAATCAGGGGCGATGAAATATTGGGATCACTGAAGATTAGGGTTAGAAGGATGCCTCCATCGATCTTTTTGAAAAGTAATTTTTATGAGTAGAGATGATCAAAGAAGAAGAGGTGAGAAATATGGTGGCCTTGGAGCTTGGTCATGATGGGTTTGGAGGACCGACCCACCAAAGGTACCTCTTGCCGCTAGCAAAACACTAAGGATGAGTAAGGGTGATGTTGTGCCAAGGCAAGGATTTATCCTCCGAGCAAGTAGAAGCGTTGAGGAGGGGGTGGATCGCTAACCTGTGCAGTTTCCCTATTCTTGACGTAAGAGATAGGGGAGGCTAAACTCCCCATTAGAACCCAGTGGAAGTGACTTGGGACCAGTTCATTGTGTGCCTTAGAATCAAGGCTGAGGATCAATGATGGATGGTCCAAGGATGGTTTTAGAATCGATCATCGAAGGTCTGAGTTCTCTAGGGAGGAGGATGACACTCTGGTGTTCTATTTCTATAGAGAAATAGAGGCATCAAGACCATGTGTCATGCCCTATGAGAGAAGGAGAGGGTGGGTCGAGCACCCCCTTGCTGGGCCACTGACCACAAGGCCCAATTAGGCTGAAAGGTAGAGTAAAGCAAGGTAATACATATGATCAAATTTTAATTTGTCACAAACTTTAGGAGTTTATAGATGTTGACCTGGTTGTAAGAATAGGATGTTTAAGGGATCGTTGGAAAGGTTGAGATATGAAGAATATCTTGAAAGAGATTTTAGACTCATAAATGGTCTAGACAAGGTAAATAATTATGGAAAGGTTAGATTAGTGAATTATGTGCATATATATATATATATATATATATATATATATATATTGATACTTTGTTAAATCAATCTAATAGATGTGAACCTCATAAATGAACTTAAAGGAAGGGTTACCCCACAAGTTTTAAAGGTATGATGCAATGAAGACTGATGATTTGGAGATTGGATTGTTCTTATATGATATTTTGGGTATACTTTTATATATGCCAAAGATTATGTATGGGTTTATTAAGTGATAAAAATGACTCTAGAAGGTTATTTGAGTTTATAAGAATGTATTGACGAGAAAACCTATAAATTAATGACTTTGTAGTGTTAGGAATTATGAGTAATGATAAATTTATTCATATGGGTTTTAATAATAGGTAGGAATGTAAATGGGTACGGGTACACCCGCAGATCTGTAGATCTGGATCTTTTAAAAACCCATCACGGGTCTGAATTTTTGGACCCGCAAAACTGTGAACCCACATACCTGTGGACCTGCATATAAGCAAGTCCACTAATGGGTATGCTGGGACCCAAACCCACAGACCCGTGTACCCACAATACATAAATAATATATTATTATATCATAGTTTACTAGTCTATTTGATATAATTCTTGAATTACATATTACTCTAGTTATAATATGGTTAAGACAAATCATCTATTTGGGAATACCTACTATAATTACAATCATAAGCAACACATGTAAATTTAAAATCAAAATTGTTACTTGATATGATGTATAATTAAAAAACCGTGACAATGACTACAAGTATGTAAACAATTAACTCAATTCATATTCAATCTTCAAAGTCTTACATTATTTCATATAACTAGTGCATTATTATATCCTATATAATAGCAATATGTAGTTGTATTAAAATATATAGAACACAGTAGTAGTTTTTCTAACATAAACAATATCATGTTTATACAGAACCGCTAATCTGCATACCCACACCACAAACCCACTATTATTGCGGGTACTTATGGAGCGATACTAAATTTTTATAATGTGGGTCTAAAACTAGAACCATACCAACTAAATTAAATGGGTATGGGTATGGGCATGGTCGTACCTGCATTGTACCCTCACCATTTACAACCATAATGATAGGGAATGTCTTTTCAGGATTCAGACCCGACTAGAGGAATCCACGAAGAAGATTTTATTCTCTACAACACATGTAAGTGGTTCATGTCCAAGGGTATTCATATTTATCAAACTTAGCATATTTTCATAAGACTTTATACTTTATGTGATCCGGTGTTCTATGATTATATGTTAAGATATGAAAGTAATATTTTCATACATTTAAGGGTATGTCCTTACATATGCCTAATGTCTCGAGAAGAGATATGTTAATAACATTGATAAGAATGATTGAGATTAATGAACCAGGTTCATGAAAAAACTAAAGGATCATATTTCTATAAGAACTATTAGTAATGATTCATATTGATGAATAAGACTACAAGATAAGATATACAACCAAGATAATCATACATGATAATGTGTGATAAGAGTGTACTAAGATTTCAAGTAGAAATATGCTATTAAGATTTCTTAAAAAATCTAAGAACTAAGTGTTATTTAGATTTCTTATAATAATTAAGATCTAAGAATTAAGTACATGACAAGATTGTAAGAGTAGAATGCATTAAGTTATTATTAAGTGTGCAAGATAAGACTTTATAATATTCATGTTTTAAGATTTAAGAGTTAAGATCACATGAATGCATTAAGATTCATGTTAAGATAAGACAACATGAGACTTTTAAGAGGTTGATGTATCATGTCAGAAATAATATTTAAGATGTTACTACTTAAGTTACTTTTTATGCTTAGTATTCCTATATTCAGTTTAGATCATTTTCCTAATCCTTTAGACTTACATGTCATAAATTTGATATCGGAATTTGATTAACTCATTAGATAAAACAAGAGTTTCAAATTAATATTTATCCAGAAAATAAGAATATCAAATTTTGATTTAGATTTACATTACTCAATATGTGAGTATCCATATATTTTCTTAAGATACATGATAAGGGTTTTAGACCCAATCTCAATTTTGTAATTGAGATTATATATCTTAAACTATAGATTCAGACTCATAATTCAATACATGTTTAGTACTCAGTATTTAGTTTCATGTATGTCTATATTTAGAATTTAGCAAGCTTAGACTTAAGATAATTAATTCAAAAACTTCAAATAATACATTATATGATATGCGCTCATTTAGAGAGTCCCAGGATGATTCAGAGGCATATGTTGCCAATTCAAAGGAGTGCTTACTCCATTTGAGAGGGCACATTGTGCCAAAAAAGCTAGCATTGCAGCATAGAGGACACTTTGGTGTCAACAAAGGGCATGTTGTGCCAACAGAGGGTGTGTCAAACCATAAATGACACTTTAGTGTCAACATAGGAGGAATTATTGTATAATGGTGGCACGGTCAGATAAAAGTCATAATAAAATTATATCTTAGTTCAGAGAATGTACATAATCTCATTTATAAGTGCAATGAAAGAGATTAAGATAAGAGAGACATGACTTAGGCCCTTTGTGCAAGTCATGTGGCCTAGGCACCTGAGTGCATGCCAATTCAGAGACATAACCCAGGCCTAGAGTGCATGATATGTGATCCATGCACCTTAGTGGAGGTCATGAGATCTAGGTATCAAAGTACATGCCTCTAGAGAAAGATAAGTAAAAAAAATAGAACTAAGTTAAAGTAAGAAGAGATCTTTATGTTTTAGATTTTGTAAAGCTTCTAATGTTAGTTCTCAATATATAATGTTCAAGAATATTTTGTATTATCTTATTTCATCAAGGTATGTATATGTTAGAGTGCTCATGGCACTTACATTAACAACTATTTTTCCAATGCATGGATGGGGACGAGATGTCCATAAGTGAGAGAAGGAGCATAGTAGATTCTAGAGAACGAAGCACAAGGATCGAACATGACTCAATTTGGTGGGGTGCCAACTATAAGATGATCCTTGGGTTTATAGACTCACCTATATGTTTTAAATGTTTAGAACTTTACAATATAGACTCAAAAAATTAAATGAGTTTTCTCATGTAGTAACATGTATGCTAATTTTTTTAGAACAACCATGAGAATGTTCTTCAGTTTGTGTGATTTATTATATTGTTGTTATGAATGTCAGTTTTATGTAACGCCTCTTAGACTACACGAGTTATGGATAACTCAGTGTTGCTTCTACTATATGCATGCGTATACTTAGGGAGGGTGTTACATTATGGTATAAGATCAACATTATAGTTGGCCACCAGATGAATTCTCATGTTCTTACCTGAGACCACTCTGTAAGAACATAAGTTAGAGTAGAACATGGATAACTAGTATCCCTGTGTATAGATTGCGTAAGTGAAAGATATTAAAAATAAAAGTAGAGATCTAGATAGGAGACAAAAGTTTGGATATGGATAGAGTTATGTGCCTAGTTGTTTTAGATTTTTTATGTTTACACTATAGTTGTATATAGCATACTCTCTCTTTTTCCTTCATGTTTGTGGTATGAGTCACAGGCTTATTGGGTTTTGTAGAGAGAATGTTATGTTCATAATCATGCTTGTCTTGTCCCATCAAGTGTATGTGGTATGGGACATGTACACGAGGAGATTCCAAGATAAGTGTGATCAGACATGTCACCTATGAACATATAACTGGATGGCATGTATCCAAAGGTGACAAAGAAAACAAGAGTCCATATAAAAATTTGAGGCACATAGACACCTAACCTATTTAGATGTGTATTAAGAACAAACATGCATATAGAGGTGGATATTTTGACATAGATAAGTGAGTAGGTTTCATGTGCAACTAACTCCTTTTTCATAGCTTCCCCACAATACATGGGAAAGCTAAGTTTCTTGTTATGGTAGAGAAAGATAATGTAGAATAGTTCTCAAGCTTCATTAGTAGTATGTTTACATGTTCATATGATAATGATAATAAATATAGATGTTTAGCCATAAGGAAGCCACCCTATGAGTATGCATATGAGACACAAAGAGCACATTAGATAGTTAGTGCATATAGATTGGGCAAAACCCTAAGGTGGGTAGTACATAGAAATTTTGACGATGAAATTTATTTAAGGTGGGTAGAATTGTAACATCCCAAATTTCATAACTATTTTGAAAATCTTAGTATGGTTTGCCCTTATAAGATTCCAATAAGGGAGAAAGTAAACCTAACCATATTAATGTGTAGTAAGTTCATAAAACATGTATTATGTGCCACCTGTCTCACCAATACACACATAATGGCTTATATATGTACAATTAGTGATTGGGTGTGTATGACGATGAATGAATGTTTGTTATGGATAATAATGTGACTAATGGACATGGTGTGATAATTATTTATGGTTTTTGTAAGTGAAGGTAAATAAATGTGTTGTATATAAGTTAATATTGGATTAACGAAGACGATGACCTTGATGAGTAAATTATTACAAGTGTATAAATTAATGTCATGTATCTTTAGTAGAAGTAAGATAATGATAATTGGATGAAATTTTGAACATGGTTAAGGTATGTACCCAAATGCAAATATATGAAATGTGAGGGTTTATAGGTTGTTTTGACAGTTGAATAATTTTAACAAAAAAAGGGTTTTGTCTGGTTGGTGACTCTCAGTCCATCCTGGACTGTGAAGCGCCCCTTCTTGGTCAAAATAGGGTACAAAACATCTGATTAAGACAAAGGAATTAGGGGGCTATAAAATCCTAGGTTCACACAAGATTAGGGTTAGAAGGACACCTTCGTCAGCCTTTTCAAAAAGTAATTTTTATGAGGAGAGATGATCGAAGAGGAAGAGGTGAGAAAGATGGTGGAGTTGCAACTTGATCGTGGTTGCTTCAGGAGGACCGACCCACCAAGGGTACCTCTTGCTACTAGCACAACAATAAGGATGGGTAAGGGTGATGTTGTGTTAAGACAAGGATCCATCCTCTGAGCAAGCAACAACATCGAGAAGGGCGTGGATCGCCAACTTGGGTTGTTGCCCTGTTCTTGACATAGGAGACAGGGGAGGCAAAACTCCCCATTGGAACCTAGTGGAATCCACATAGGACTAGTTCTTTGTGTGAATTAGCATTAAGGTAGAGGATCAATCGTAACGCCCGGACCCACTGCCCAAGGCTCTAGTAGAGTTTTAGGAATGACGACTGGCCCCACAGACCACCACTAGCCTTAACTGCACGTTTTTTGTCCACTCACACGCAAGCCAGGAGAAACTTCCCGACTGGTCACCCATCCTAGTACTACTCCAAGCTGAGCATGCTTAACTATGGATTTCTTTAGAGATGGGCTCCCGGAAAAGGAGGTGGACCTTGGTGATATGGGTAGTCCAATCATTTCTTTTAAGATCATGTTATCCAAGGCCTCAAATCCTAGGATGTTACAATCTCACCCACTTAGACTCTTGACGTCCTCGTCAAGGCTCAACTATATGGCCTCATAATTTGACCCCATTTCAGTGCAGAACCACAATGGCCCATGGACACCCAGCTCCCATCCACAGCTACCAGCTCAAGGGTGACTCTATCTCATCTCTACGGATAGCCCTTTCCAACTTGCCTAGACCGCACGACTCAAGACTGGCATGCCACATGCCCATGTGGGCCCCACCTACTGGAGGGGTTATGGCTCTGATACCATTTGTAACGCCCGGACCCACTGCCCAAGGCTCTAGTAGAGTTTTAGGAATGACGACTGGCCCCACATACCACCACTAGCCTTAACTGCATGTTTTTTGTCCACTCACGCGCAAGCCAGGAACAACTTCCCGACTGGTCACCCATCCTAGTACTACTCCAAGCTGAGCATGCTTAACTATGGAGTTCTTTAGAGATGGGCTCCCGAAAAAGGAGGTGCACCTTGGTGATATGGGTAGTCCAATCATTCCTTTGAAGATCATGTTATCCAAGGCCTCAAATCCTAGGATGTTACATCAATGATGGATGGCCCAAGGACGAAAGTTGTATCAATCGTTGATGGTCAGAGTTTGTTGGGGAGGAGGTTGGCGTTGTGGCGCTCTGTGTCCACAGAGAAATAGGGGCATCATGACCCTGTATCGCACCCTGTGAGAGAAGGAGAGGGTAGATTGTGCTCCCCCTTGCTGGGCTGCTGACCACAAGGCCTAATTAGCTTAAAAGGTCGAGGAAAGCAAGGTAAGAAAAATGATCAGATTTTAATTTGTTATAAACTTTAGGAATTTATAGAGATTGACCTGGTCATCAGAATAGGGTGTTTAAGGGATCGTTGGAAAGGTTGAGATATGAAGAACATCTTGAAAGAGATTATAGACTCTTAAATAGTCTAGATAAGGTAATTAATTTGAGGAAAGGTTAGATAAGTGAGTAGAGGGCATATATGTTGATACTCTTTTAAATCAACGTCATAGGTGTTAACCTCATCAATGAACTTCAAGGATGTGCTACACCATAAGTTTTACATTGCATGATGCAATGAAGACTAATGATTTGGAGATTGGATTGTTCTTATATGACATGCTGGAAGAATGCCAGTGACGGGTCTAGGATAGCATGCAGTGCCTCAGTTCAAACCTACAACTATGGCAAATCTAGGCTTTCAGTCCATGTTTGGCCAGGTCATGGCAATGATTACACATTTAGTAGATAGGACATTCATACCTCAAGCTAGGGATGTCATCCCTAATGTGGAATCTTAGGGTTTTTGAAAGACATTTGATAGGTTGAGACATGTGGGAGCTTTTGACTACGCGAGTACAACATACTTGATAGATTTTGTCATGTGGTGAACTGAGCTTGAGAAGGCATTCAAGATCCTGAACATCCCAAAAGAGGACAAGGTGAAGCACACTGTTTACTTGTTAAGCGATAGTAGTGGGCATTGGTGTGTCATAGAAGAGGAGAAGAGACTGGGAGTTGTGATAGGATTTGAAGATTTTTAGTGGGAGTTTGTGAGTTGTTACTTCCCTGAGACATATGTAGACAAGAAAACAATTTAGTTTGAGAATTTAAACCAAGGTTCTATGTCCATCAACGAGTACGAGGCAAAGTTTATGGAGCTTTGAGGATCTATCCTCATATTGCAGCAACATAGAAGGAGAGGATCTGCATGTTTGAGTAGGTTCTGAGCTTAATGTTTTCCACAACAACATCAACTTTGGAGAATAGAGAGATGTTCTCTACTTTGTGGATTTAGTAAAGAGGACTTAGAGGTTTGCTATCTAAAAGTGTGAAGCCAACAATAAAAAGAGGGTGCCTCAGTTCTAAGGGCAGTCATCTGGTGCTTTATGAAGCCAAGGTTTTTGTCACTACAGTTGCAACATAGTTTGACTTTCTCTGAGCCGATATTGGGAGTTCCATCATAATGGTCCCTGAGCAAGGGTAGAGGTCACAACATTCTGTCAGCAAGAGCACACACTACGTCATCAGCATTAGTGATTGGGACATCTAGGCCATAATATGAAACTAGAGTTTATTGTAAGTGTGGGCAGGTTTGGCATGTGATGTGGTTGTTCCCTATAATCAATGAAGAAGTGACACAACAGCTAAAAGTCACTGAGGTTCACATCATCATTAGTTTAGTAGTGGTTGTAGAGGACGTGATCATGCATCATAGGTAGGATCTTTAGGGAAATCTGAAAGAGGATGAGGATGACAACAGTCGATAGCTAAATTTCATTCTATGAGTCAGCCGGAGGGAGTGGTTAATCCACATGTCATGATAGGTTAGATGGAACTCTTTCATTCTGACTTATCTATTTCTTATTTCATATTTTTTTTGGTTGACCCAGGTGCAATGCACTCTTTTATCACCAGAGAGGTGATAAGTAGTTGTAATATACCTTCTTGTAGTAGATTTGATAGCCTTTTGCTTGAAACCCCTATTGTCAGTTCAGCTGAGTTGCGGGAGGTGTGTCCATCTTGTGCTCTTTCCTTTTCGGGATGCAACATTCAAGTAGACCTTATGCCACTTCATATGCATTGATTTGATCTGATCCTAGGGATTGATACATTAGAGAAGTATAAGGTTCTTCTGGACTGTAGTTTTAAGGTGATGATGTTCTAAGATGGAAATGTCTCTTGGGTCTTCTAAGGATATAGGAATATTCTTACTACATATTTGGTATCCGCTGTGATAGTAGAGAGGTTAATAAGATAGGGATGTGAGGCTTTCCTGGCACATGTTATGGATACTAAGGTGAGGAGTCCTAGTATCTAGGGGGTACCTATAGTGTGTGAGTGTGATGATATGTTTTCAGAAGAGTTTTCTATTGTTCCACCTCCAAGAGAGATTTATTTTGAGATCCATCTTGTTCTTGGAACACAATCCATAGCTCAAGTACCTTACAGGATGGCACCAGTAGAGATGTAGGAGTTGAAGAAATAGTTGCAGGAGTTGATGGAGAAGGGTTTTATCAGACTGATCACTTTCCCTTGGGGTGCTCTTGTGTTGTTTGTGAAGAAGAAGGATGGATCTATGAGGCTTTGCATATATTATCAATAGTTGAACAAGGTCACGGTGAAGAAAAAGTATTTGTTGCTGACAATTAATGAACTATTTGATCAATTAATAGGTTTTATAGTGTTCTTGAAGATATATTTGTGGTTAGGATATCACCAAATGAGGATCAAGTCAAATGACATACCCAAGTTTGTTTTTAGGACTAAGTATGGTTATTATGAGTTTATTATTATGCCATTTGGGCTAACCAATGAACCAAAAAATTTTATTGATCTTATGAATCAGGTGTTCAAACCATATATGGATCAGTTCATGGTGGTGTTTATTGATGATACCTTGATATACTCTAGGGATATGCAGCAACATAAGCAACACCTTCATTAGGCTTTAGAGTTGTTAAGGCAGTACCAATTGTATGCCAAGTTCAGTAAGTGTTAGTTATGGTTGACTAAGGTGTCCTTCCTTGGCCATGTCATATCTTCTATGGGTATTTGCATAGACCCAAAGAAGGTACAATCAATGATGGAGTTGAAGAACTCCAAGACACCAACCGAAGTCCAAAACTTCCTAGGTTTGGCAAGTTACTATAGGAGATTCATAAATAATTTGAGTCTTGTAGTGTTACCCCTAACCAAGTTGACTAGGAAAGGTGTTCCTTTTGTCTAATATAACAAGTGTCAATGTTCATTCTAGTTGTCGAATAAGGAGCTGGCTAGTGCTCCAGTCTTGGTCCTGATAGAGCAAGGGAAAGGCTACATCATCTTCTTCTTTGATGCATAGAAGAATGGACTGGGAAGTATGCTAATGCTGGACAAGAATGTGATTTGTTTTGCTTCACAACAGCTTAAGAAACACAAGGAGAACAACCTTACGCATGATCTAGAGCTAGTAGTTGTGGTTCATGCTATGAAGATTTAGAGGCACTATTAGTATGAAAAGAAGTGTTAGATCTTCACTGATCACAAGAGCCTTTAGTATATCTTCTCGAAGAAAGAGCTAAATATGAGATAGAGAAGATGGATGGAGCTGATCAAGGACCATGACTGCATGATAGACTACCATCATCGGAAGGAAACTGTGGTGAGTGACGTGTTGAGAGAGAAATCATTTTCATCATCACATGTAGATAAGGCATAGTTACACTCCATGAAGTGTCACAAGAAGGACAGTTTAGTATCTCTTAGCCAGATCAACATGGAGTTAGAAATTTCATTGTTGGAAGGATAGGTGGCATAGTTGCAGGTGAAGCCTACCTTGATACAGTAGATCAGAGATGCTCAAAAGAGTGATGTCATGATATAGAGGATTAGATCAAAGTTTTATAGTGAGAAGCATGATGGATTTCATGAGTTGGAGGATGGGAAAATCTATTTTCACAATAGGATAGTGGTTCCATATGTTGATGGCCTAAGGAGGATGGTTCTTGAGGAAGCTCATTCTTCGATGTATGTGATGCATCCTAGAAGTACCAAGAGTACCATAATATGAAGGATTTGTACTGGTGGCCAAGTATGAAGCTTGATGTGGTAGAGATCCTTGCTAAGTGTCCATTTTGTCAGTAGGTCAAGGTAGATCATCAGAAGCCTGTATGGACATTACAAGATTTGCTAATATCATAGTGGAAATTGGGTCATATCACCATGCAATTTTTGTTCGGTCTTCATCCAGAGGTCAAGATTCCATTTGGGTGATAGTTGACAAGCCAACTCACTTCTTACCAGTCAATACAACGTACACAACAAAGAAGTTGGCAAATATTTACTATGGATGTGATAGTCTATTTGCATGGTATTCTAGTTACCTTAGTGTTTGACAAAGTTCCACAATCCACAAGTCAGTTTTGGGAACATCTGCATACAACTATGGGGACAAAATTGAGGTTTAGCACAACTTTCCACCCACAGACAAATGGCCAGTCTGAGAGGACCATTCAGACTTTGGAGGATCTTTTAAGGGCGTGTGTTTTGTAGTTTCTTGGCAGTTGGGATGTACACCTGAGTTTAATAGAGTTTGTCTACAACAACAGTTATCAAAGGAGCATAGATATGGCACCGTATGAAGCTTTGTATAGGAGACGTTATGTGAGACATGCGAGTACTAGCTTTTGAGTCATGAGTTAGTGCACCAGACTACAAAGAAGATCAAGGTGATACAACAACAATTGAAGGCTTCCCAATATAGATAGAAGTTGTATGCTGATAACCATCATACACTGTTGGAGTTTCAAGTTGTAGACCATGTATACCTTAAGGTTTTCCCTTGGAAGGGCATGTTGTTGGTATGTATGCCCAAAGAGAAAATCATATGCTGATTGGATTGACTTATATTCTGATTGATTTGATAAATATCAAAGGCAAGCTTCCAATTTATTCTAGCTCAATTAATTATGGGATAAATGATGGAGCAGAATGAATGTCTAAAGAATGACAATACATGTATGTCTTCAAGTTGAGGACATGGACAATGAGATCATACGGATGCTAAGAGTATGTACATTCTTGTTATGTCCCTAGTTGGATGTCATTGTGGAAGGTTGGTAGTCAACAATGACACATCAAGACTAGAGTGTGTGTTGGTTGATGACAATGTATCATTAGACATGATATATGATATCAAAACAAACACACAGATACATGTTGGAGAACGGTGTATCAGACAAACCCACCATGAGAGTGACACATGGAACCATGACATGGTAGTCATAGTTATCTCTCATAGTGATGGTGGTGATTATGATTCTTAGACTTGAAATCACTACACAGATCAAATGTGATTGGCTATACTTTGACGTCATCAAATGCACTCCTGAAACATGGGTTGTTATAACGGTGATGATTGGGTGGCTTTGACGTATGAGATAGACTATGAATCATAGATATGGTATTTGTCCCTCCTAAGGGAGTATGATGTCCATGCCACTTGATAAGCGAGACTGAGAAAGGCATGCACATGCACATGCGAATCAATATATGATATTGAAGTCACACATATCTCAGACAGTCTGCTCTATTTCAAGAAACATGAATGAACATTGAAAGGATGACAACTCCATGCCATGAGTTAATTAAGGATATCAAAGATAAAGGAATTATACATTCACTAGAATACCAAGCACATACTATATGATTGAAAGTTGTTCACCACTTTCCTTTTCACTTGGGTAGCAATGATGAACGACTAGGTATCACTCTTTTCTTGTGATATGATAAGCTAGTTATGGACATTCATCACCAATGTGAAATGGGACCTATAGGGTCACAAACAAGGGATTAACCTAGAACAAGAGTTTATCCATGAATGATGTATGGATGGAATACTAAAGTGTTTCGGTACTCAATCAAACATTCAATCAATAGACTTGACTTAGAATCAACATGTTCAAGTGTTGAACCAACTGATTTGAGTGTTAGATTGATTGAGAACTGAATTGACTATGTTCTGTACAATCAGGACCACCAATTGATCGGTTCACTGGGTGAACTGATTGGCACATGGCCAATGAGATGACCGGTTCACTCTGGTGAACCAATCGGTTCATTTTTTCAAACGATATGTATTTGATTTTTCCTATTTGTGAGAATTTTTTTTTTCATTTCACTTGTTCAATTCGATTTGGACAAGAATTAATATTTGCATTAATTAGAAACAAATATGAAAAGTCAATTGTGGGCTAGTCTAGGAAGTGAAACAACCAGTTCACACTCCCAACTAATAGGTTCACTAGTGAGCTGATTGGCTCACTTTGCCAACAGACCATTTCATTTATGAAATGATCGGTTTGCCTACTAAAGTGGAATTTGTTCATGGAAATTTTGGACCCTTCTACTCCCCCACAGGCTGGGAACCCTGACCCTGCCCTCTACTATAAATAGAGGGGTACATGGGGCTTCTCCAGAGAGACAACTTAGAACATCAATTGCTCTGCAAAGTTGTTGTCCTCTCTAGTTGTTGTAACTGAGGGAGGCCAAGCAAGTTCTACCCATCGAGGGAGGAACAATGAGGGAAAGACAACTAAAAAATAGAAATTGGTTATGGGAGAGTGTGTCAGTGACTAGTACAATGACAAAAGGGGACAACTCCTTCAAGTCAGTTCTTCAGACGACTAGAGTTCCCAGTAGTCTGTGTGGACTATCTATAGAAGTGGGACACTTCTTTTGCTTAGGAGGACAACTCTCAACCATAGTCTGGGTCAAGACCAAGAGTTGCACAGACACTATCAAAGACATGTGGTTGAAGACCGCATTTGCTACGAGGTATAGTCGTTGAGAAAGCCTCAAGACCAGGTATATCTCACTAAAACCATCCTTCCCATTACATAGATATTGATGCGATCTGTTGGTTATGGGTTTATGGTTAAGTAAAGTTTTTGTTTCCGCTACCTACTCTGACCACGTAAAACCCATCAGTGGTATCAGAGCCACGTCAATACTCTATATTTTGGGATACTCGATATGATCATATTTTTCATTTATCGTCTTTTATTGCATACGATGTGAATATTTAAATGACTAAATGTGAATATCCGATTAATACCACATGATCTCAAACTAATATATACATATATGATATGGTATGTATATGTAATCGATATGTGTCACCCTATAATAGTTTTGATGATGGATATGTAGCATGGTTATGGCCTATAAACCCTATGTGCACGTGTGTGGTTGGTTATGGTTGTTTGCATATCAGTTTGCGCACCAATCTGTCTTCTTCTAGTCTAAATGTAACTCAAGATGACTCGAGATTCTCTTCTACCTTTTCTCCCCTCGAATGTAACTCAAAGTTTCACAAAGATTATGTAAAAGTAGGATAGCTTTATTTCTTTCTATGACACTGAAGATGACCGCTTGATGGATCGAGGCGACTGACTGAGGAACAATTGGTGGCCTGACGAGGAGCCTGACGACCTGGAGAACTGACCGTGTGGGCGATCTAGACAATTGGTTGGTGACAACCAACTGACCGGCCAGGAGGTGAGCCGATCAGTCATAGGATGAGTTGATCATCCTGAAACAACCTAAGCACAGATCTTCATCAACAACATGTTGCATGTGATGTAGACCTTAGATGACTGTCGTTCCTTGTGGCTCCAAGGAACTATAATAGGATGGCCATAATCATTGCTTTATTGTTATTGCATGTTTTTATTTGAGGGATATAGCATGTATATGATGCGTACTATATATATGGTGATTGGATACATATATGCATATATAAGCATATTAAAACCCCTTAATAAAATATTAAGTTGAAGATACCTTCCAAAAGAAGCGCACATGAAAAGCTTGATCGACTAAGTGTGGGCACGCCTTCATGTGGTGCATCATCTATCTCATGGAAGTGTGATGGTGAATATGTGGGTCTGCCTTCATAGGGTGCATATTCATTGTGTTGGCTATTGGGTCGAACTTAATAAGGTGATATTAATAGGATTAACTACCTTGAGGCATGTAGATGTACATGGTAAGAAGTTGTGATGACATCTATCCAAGAATTGCATATGATGCAATTGGTAAATGTTACTTACCTTAATAATTATTATGGACATTGGCGTTGGCGTAATAACTCAATTGTTTTGGATCTTAGCTCACTAGAAGGTTGTACACTACAATATTTTAAATTGATGGTGAGGGCTATCAATTTTATCAAAATAGTGGGAGTGATAATTAATTAAAGACCTAATGAATATTGTTATTTTAAAATCAAATAAAATCAAAAGAGTTTTGGACTAAAATTGCAAATTTCCTTTTTTAGAATAAATGGCTACCAACAACAATCACTTTTTGTTGCGATTGGTCCTTGAGAAGGACAAGATAAATTGGAACAACTTCCATGATTGGTTTAGGACGTTGAGAATTATTCTCACGCAAGAGTGAAAGCTTTATGTCCTAGATACACCAGAGCCAGAAGAACCCACTCCCAATGCACCAAAGGCTGAAAGGGATGCTTACAAGAAGCATAGTAAGGATGCCATTGATATGAAGTGATTGATGTTGTGCTCAATGAACTATGAGTCTCAAAGAAAACATGAGAACATGGACGTCATTGAGATGGTTCAACATCTCAAGAACATGTATCAAGACCAAGCACGACAAGAGAGATATGATGTCTCCAAGGATTTTTTCAAGTGCGTCACGACAAAAGGAGATCTAGTAGGCCATCACACACTAAAGATGATTGGGTATGTGGAGAACCTAACTTGACTGGGATTCCCTCTGAGCTAAGAGTTGGCTACTGATGTGATACTGCAATTGTTCCCACAATCCTATAGTCATCTTGTGATGAACTACAACATGAACAACTTTGGTAGACCACTGACAGAGTTGTTGCGCTTGTTGAGGATAGTCGAGGCACAAATGAAGAAAGAAAAACCCAAATTTGTGATAGTGATCAGTAGAAAGATGGGAAAGTCTAAAGGCAAGGGCAAGGGCAAAGCAAAGAAAGGTTCGGATGCTAGCCAACAGCCCAAGTCGTCTTCAACTCTCAAGGCCAAGGGAGTGGTGATCAAGGGAGGACAATGTCACCATTGTCATGAGCCAGAACATTGGAAGATAAATTGCCTTCTCTACATAGATGAACTAAAGACGAAGAAGGAGGGGATGGAAGTCTCCACCTCAGGTATTATGAAATAAACTTAAAATGCTTCTTTATCTTAGGTATATGATACCAAGATATAGATCTAACATATATGATGTGCAAGATCTGAAAAGAAGTCATGGCCTTTATGAAAGGACCAAGAAAGAACACTCACCAATATTAGAGCAAGTGTTGCTTCCATATATAGTAGTATCTTTTAGTTTATTCCAGTCCAAAGGGCATGTAATTGAGTTGTGAACTGCTATTTCATTTTTCCAATAAATTGAAACATTTTTATTTCTACATCTTGTAATGACAAGGATGTCTATCAATAAAGTTCATGTTTCAATTTCAAAGATATGATCTTTTATGGCAGTACCTTATTTATCTTGTGGTACTTGCTATGCATGAGATAAAATAATACATAAAAATTATTGATGACTCAAACAATAAATTAGCATTATCATCTAAACAAATGAATGAGAAATTCATCTCTAGGTTCCATGTTGATGGATAAACTATACTCTCTTGGTTAATGAACCATTAAGAGATATGCATGTCTTGTTTATTGGGCATGATGACAAGTCAATATTCACTAGATGTAGTGGGAGAATGACTATTCTATTAGGTATAATGAATATTGATGTATATACATACCTATTGGGATAAATTCTAATACTTCAGATTCGGTAGTTAATGAAATACCAATATGAATATATATAAATGTTCAAGAATATAATAAATGAAGAACAAACTTCGTGTAAGTATTAACTCTTTGATATGATCAATGAATGAGATGCTTAAACAATGAACTTGTGCATGGTTGAAGCCATACAAGTGGCTGGTTTGGCGGTACATCTATTGTTGGTCTAACTGCATCGTCTGTTTAATCTCCTCCAACTATGCATGAATGAATGACATGTCCTATGCATTGGTTGGAGGTGGATGTGCATCCAAATCATCTTTCCTTTGTCTAATGTGGCTAGGGTCCTCAAGTATACACTACTACTTTGGTATGTCTATCTCTTCCTCCCCCTTGGGTAGATCAACTAGTAGTGGCGTGTATCCTTCTCGAGGATGTCGACTTTTTGAGCTAGTGGGAAATTGAGGACCTTGTGAGTAACTGTGATAGTGTATCATAGAGAACTCATGATTAAGGCATAATTATGTCTAAAGGAGGAATCATACTCTAAATAGTAAGAGCATGATCATCAAACAAATAACTAATCTTCTAGAATTCTTCTAAAGAACATGTTTTACACTAGATAAAGGTACAAAATGAGATTAAGAATCACAAGCATTGTGGATTCTCAAATACCTTATGTAACACATACACCTCATATAACTAGTAGAAAACACCTTGAGCTTGACAGATAATGATATCCTACAAACTCAGAGGTGATTAATTGGTCATATGACGATGAGCCAATAATCTATCTAGATGATGTTGAGGAACCAGATTTTGAGTTATGGCTTGAAGCCATAAGATCCAAAATGACTTCCATGTGAACCAAATTAGGTATGACCTTAAAGGTAGCACTTATAGGATAAAACTAATAAATGCAATTGGGTCTTAAGGGTTAAGACTGACATGGATGACAATTAAAGAGTTGATTGGTTGAAATAAATTCAAGTGAGTTCAATGTGTTAAACTTGATGATTTTATTTAACCAATTGTAGTGGCTATAGGCCATAAAGGATCATGCTTGCTATCAGAACTTAAAGACTATGAATTTTGGCATATGGATGTTAAAACTGTATTCCAATTAGGAATAAGATGAGGCTGTGTATTTGACACAACCTAAAGTGTTTTATAATTCTATTAATGCAAATGCAGTCTACAAGTTACAAGAGATTAGTCAATATGGTTGATTAAATACAAGAACCTCAGAAGTAGAGTCTTTACGTTGATTATATAGTCAAAAGGTTTGATTTATATATCCAAATAAAGAAGGGATCTGTGATTACAAAGATTTAGTGGGAGTGTATTCATATTCCACATGATGATGAGGAATAAAATGAAACTGGTGTGGAAATACCTCCTTTAAGGGATAAAGAGAAATGTCCTATGTGATAGGAATAGAGATCTATAGAGATAGTTCTCAAAAGTCTCTTGACCTAATAAAGAGAGAGCATATATTGGAAGTCTATACTGAAGGTTTTAGTATGTAAAGATTCAGTGGGAGAAAACTTGTCCATGTTACATGGAGTTAGTTTCTCAGATGCCACGTGTCCCAAATTGTTATGAACCATAGGAGCACATAGATAGGTATATTAAGCATTTACAATTGGATCTATCATGTATGTAATCATGCCATTATCTTGTATGTAGACATGATAAGAAAATATATATGCATTCATCATCTTGTATGTATTGGACATGACAATATGATATGCTCATCGAGTTATCTCGTATGTAATGGACATGACGAGTGGATGTTTGTCTACTTCCAGTGAGAGTCACTAGAATATCATAAAGAACTTATTTAAGCACTTATGAAGTATTAAAGGATTAGTTATATGGTAATAAGAGGAAGAGTTGAGTGTAAAGGAGTTACACTGATGCAAGCTTCCAAAATGACAAAAGATTGATCACAAAATACAAAATATAAAAGTTAATATGTGTTGATACATGGAAACATTTTGAGTAAAATTAAAAGCCACTTTACTCTAAAAGGAATGTTGAGTATCCTTGTGTTATGAACACTAGAGGAAACTATATGGATCTAGAAGTTCATATGGATAAACTGGTAGATATTCCAACCATTGATGACAAAGTAGAAATACAAGGCAAATTATGGAGCTAATTGTTAGGCAAGGAATATCAGATAGCATATTACAAAAACTCCATCTTAAATGAAATATCGTATGGTGAGGATATGTGAAACATGCAATATACTAACTAAAGAAAAATGTTTCTAACTCACTGGATTAGCACTAGCGCAGCAGAATCATGTGGGACATGTTTAGAGATCATTAAGAATATAATTCAAAGTTGATTGGCTCTAAGTGCAAGTGGGAGTATGTTGGTATGTATGACCAGAGAGAATCATATGATTATTGGATTGGCATATATTCCGATTGATTTGATAAATATCAAAGAAAAGCTTCCAATTTATTCTAGCTCAATTGATTATGAGATAAATGATGGAGCAGAATGAATGTCTAAAGAATGACAATACTCAATGGTGTATGTCTTCAAGTTGAGGACCTCAACAATGAGATCATACGAATGCTAAGAGTATGTGCATTCCATTTATGTCCCTAGTCGAATGTCATTGTGGAAGGTTGATAAATAGAAATGACAAATCAAGACTAGAGTGTGTGTTGGTTTATGATAGTGTCTCATTAGTCATGATATATGATATCAAGCCAAGCACACAAATACATGTTGAGAACGGTGTTTTGGACAGACCCACCATGAGAGTGACACATGGAACTATGACATGGTAGTCATAGTCATCTCTCATAGTGATGATGGTGATTGTGATTCTTAGACCTAAAATCACTGCACTCATTGAATGTGATTGGGTAAACTTTGACATCATCAAACACAGTCCAGAAACATGGGTTGTTATAATGGTGATTATTGGGTGGCTTTGACACGTTAGACAGACTATGAATTATAGATATAGGATTTGTCCCTCCTAAGGTTGTATGATGTCCATGCCACTTGATAAAAGAGACTGAGAAAGGCATGCACATGCACATGTGAATCAATATATGATATTGATGTCACACATATCTCAGACAATCTTCTCTAGTTCAAGAAACATGAATGAACACTAAAAGGATGACAACTCCATGTCTTGAGTTCATTAAGGAAATCAGAGACAAAGGAATTATAAATTCACTGGAACATCACTCACATACTATAGGATTGAAAGTGTTCTCCAACTTTCCTTTTCACTTGGGTAGAAATGATGTACGACTAGGTACCACTCTTTGCTTGTGATGTCATAATCTAGTTATGGACATTCACTTCCAATTTGAAATAGGACCTATAGGGTCACACACAAAGGATTAGCTTGGAAGAGGAGTTTATCCATGAAGGATGTTTGAATTGATTACTAAAGTGTTTAGGTACTCAATCAAACATTCAATCAATACACTTGACTCAGAATCATCATGTTCGAGTGTTGAACCAACTAATTTGAGTGTTAGATTGATTGAGAACTAAATTAACTGGGTTCTGCACAATCTGGACCACCAACCGACTAGTTCACTAGGTGAACCAATCGACTCATGACCAATATGACCGGTTCACTTTGGTGAACTGATTGGCTCATTTGTCCAAATGAGCAGTGTTGCATTTTCCCAATTTGTGAGAAAAAGGTTTTTCATTTCACTTATTCAATTCGATTGGGACCAAAATTAATCTTTGCATTAATTAGAAATGAATAAGGAAAGTCAATTATGGGCAAGTTTGGGAAGTGAAACGACCGGTTCACTAAGTGAATCAAACTGTTCACACTCTCAACTGACCAGTTCACTAGTGAACTGATCGTCTCACATTTCCAAATGACTATTTCATCTATGAAATGACCGATTTGCCTATCGAGGTGCAAATATTTCATAAAAATTATGGACCCTTCTACTCTCGCACAAACTGGGAACCCTGACCCTGCCCTCTACTATAAATAGAGGGGTATAGGGGGCTTCTCCGGAGAGACAATTTAGAACATCAGTTGTTTTGCAAAGTTGTTGCCCTCTCTGGTTGTGATAATCAAGAGAGCCCAAGCAAGTTCTACCCATCCAGGGAGGAACAAGAAGGTAAAGACAACAACATAATAACAATTGGTTGTGCGAGAGTGTGTCAGTGACTAGTACGCTGACAGAAGGGGACAACTCCTTCTAGTCTATTCTTCAAGATGACTAGAGTTCTCGGTAGTCCGTGTGGACTATCTATAGAGGTGGGAGACTTCTTCCGCTCAAGAGGATGAATGTCAACCGCAGTCCGGGTCAAGACCAAGAGTTGTACAGATGTCGTCGAAGATAGTTGGTTGAAGACTGCACTTGCTGTGATGTGCTATCACTGAGCAAGATTCAGGACTAGGTATATCTCGTTAAAACCATCCTTCCCATTACATATATATTGATGTAATCTGCTAGTTAAGGGTTTGTGGTCAAGTAAAATTTTTGTTTCTACTGCCTACTCTGACCACGTAAAACCCAACACATGCTTAGCTTTAGTAAGAAGGGTAATTTGGCTCCTAGGTATATGGGACCATACTCTATTTTGTTGTGTGTTGGGAAGGTGTCTTATAATCTTGAGATACTGGTAGAGTTGTATAGGTTCCATAACATCTTTCATGTATCCATGTGGAGGAGGTGTCACCCATATATTGGACAAGTGTTGAATCCAGTGGAGGTTGAGTTGGAGGAGGATGTTTCCCATGATGATGGTCCTGTGATGATCTTGTATAGGAGAGTTAAGAAGTTGAAGAAGAACGATATATCCTTATTGAAGGTTTTGTGGCATCACCATGATGTGGAGGAAGCCATGTGGGAGTTAGAGGATGTGATGCATAGGAAGTACATCGTCTTTATTTGTGTCGGATTCCGGGGGGGGGATCCTTATTAGAGGTTTATGGTTGTAAGGCCCATAGCCTTGCTTTATGGTTTAACGTGATTTCTTACCTTAATTTCATGCTTAAAACCTTAATTCAACCATAATATTTGCCTTTATATCATGTTATAAACATAAGTTTTAAGTTTGGTCCAGTTTGGACAATGTTTGAGCAAGTTATACAATTGTGTACTTGTTTTGAGCTTTTATTGAATATACCCATATCTAAGATTTTTATTAATTTGTAAATTTTTTTTTGTGCCTCATATGTTTTCATATCATGTTTTAGCTATTTCTACCTTGGAGCACCTAGATTCACCTTGGTTTAGTGGTGACATCTACCTAGGGTTTCCCTCTCATAGATGAGCTACCTTGAGTGTTGTAACTCGATGGTTCTCCTCATTTGGTTTTCCTTGTGTATGGAACTGATGGTGATCCCTTGAGGTGTGAGGGTTGGTGGTTTTCTCTTTTGAGGACTGTGTATTGATGGCTCACCTAGAAAGGTGCTCAACTGATGGTTTTTCACCCTTGTGACTAAGGTATCCAACACTGATGGTTCCCCTACTGATGAAGGTTGATGGTTCGCTTGAGAGTCAATAAAATGATGACTTCCCTATCTCCCAAAACCTATGGACCTTATTTCTTACATGGATGTGACCCTTTGACCATGGACACTTAGAAAACATGGCTAGACACCTTAACTTTCTCTTCTCTCTCAACCATAGCTTTATATACCTTCCCCCTCCCATGTAAATGAGTTCTTTACACACCTAGCTCTCTCTTTCTTCTTCCTTGATTCTTGGATCTCTTACCCTATGTCTTGTTGTATATGTAGGATCTCAAGGTAGAATAAGGTGGCCGATCTGCTTGCATGTGCACCTAGCATTTAGATATACCCTAGTTGAGGTTGCTTGGTGCTTCCTTGCTTGGTTTCATGGCTTAGGTAAGGGATATATCCCTCCTTTCCTTCATTTTCCTTTCTTTCCTACCTTATACTCTCTTCTACATGGTTGTACCCATGGTGTTCCATGTTGGATCTTAATCTAGATCTTAAGCACATCTCTTTCTTGCTTCCTTGACCTAGGGTATGCTTCCCTTTGGAGAAGGAGATTGCTTGGCCGAGTGGAGCACTCAAGCTAGGGTTTCCTTCTCTCTTTCATCGAGCTACCTTGCTTCTAGGACCTACTTCATCTTCTAAAAGGTGAGTTATATAACTTTCTCCACGTTTATTGCTTACTCCTTGCATGTACAAGATCTTGCTTAAAAACATAGTTCTAAGTAGGAAGATCCTACTATACGTAGGGTTTAAGACTATGTGATGATCCTAAGTATTTTCTTACTTGTACGAACCCTAAACCTTGTGCATGACCTTCCTTTTGTAGTTTAATCTCTTGGCCTAGCTTGAATGTGGAAAATGATGGCTTTCTCTCTCACAAACAATGGGTCTTTTCTAGGGTTTGAGCTGGTTTTCCCTTCCCATGATGCAACTCGATGGTCTTGTTCTTTGTGTTGTTTGGGTTAACCTTCTTGTACCAACTAATGGTCCATTACTTAGTTCTTTTTGGGATGTTCTTTTTCTCAATAAATGATGGTTTTTATGCTCCTTCAAGTGGTACAACGTGATGGTTTTCCTCCCTCTCACAACTAATTGTTTTACTTGGGTTTGAGGCTGGTTTCTCCACGTATTGACCAAACTTGATGGTTTCACTAGGTTCCACACTCGATGGACTCATAGGGTCAATGTTTTAACAACCAATGGTCCACTAGGTCAAAGGTTCTACAACTAATGGTTCCACTAGCTCGATGGTTCAACAACCAACGATTCCACTGGGTCGATGGTTCATCAACCAATGGTTCTAATGGGTCGATGGTTCAACAATCAATGGTTCCACTGGGTCGATGGTTCAACACTAGATGGTTTTAGTGGTTGTTCTATACTAGATGGTGTCACTGGATTTACAATCAATGGCTATCCTAGTTGCTTTAGTTCTAATTTCTCTAAGTATTTAATTGATGGTTTCTTCTATGAGATGATTAATCACATAGAGATGTTTGAACTTGATGGTTTTCTATTAGTCAATGAATGGATGATTTCCTTGAGACAATCGATGGTTTTGTATATGTTGACATATGATGGTTCCATAAGAGGACCATGATTCAATGGTTTACCCTTGTGTGTTATTTGGTAACATTAATTCAACCTACATTAGTAATCCTAACCCTAATACCAATAGATGATGATGGTTAATCATGCTTAGTATCCTTTTATGATTAGTATGATGATGGAACACTCTCTTAAGGTGGTTGTTACCCTAATGAGATACCACATGAACATCATAACCCTCTAATGCAATGTTATGTTACACTTGTAGGGAAGATCCACATGTATGGTGATGGGTTGTTGAAGACTTTGGTAAGACATGGAAAGATAAGGAGGATGTTCTTGTAGGGAATTATGTAATGGCCTTAATGACGCTTGAGCATGGTTTGATCCCTAATGGAGGGGTAACCCTCTTACTTATTTGACAAGGTTTGGTATCATGTGATGATGTGATAAGAATTATACTTCATACATTTTATATCTTTTGGTGTTTTTACATAGCCATGTTATTGCAGAAGTCTCTTTGGGTTTTCTTGTAACTTAATTGATGCAATTAAAATACACCCAATTGACATTAACCAATTCAGTGAAATACTAATCATGTAGTGCCATGTGTTGTAGAACCATTTTAGTGTTAGGGTTTTCTAGATGGGGAAATGAGTATTCCGAAGGAAACTTGGAGTCGCATACATAAATATTGAGTATATGTGGATGCATGAGACTACGTGTCCTTTTCATGCTGATTCCAAGGTTATGAAGGATGTATGCGATCATTCCTTGAGTTGAGAGCAATTGAGACCATCTCAGATATTTGTTATGTGACATGATTGAGGACAGTTGTGATTGTACCTCATATAATAGGGTTTTGTATACCCTGGTTACTAGTGTCATAACCTTTACCCAGGACGGACTAGATTGTTAGCAACTGACTATATGTCTTTATAGGCAGCTTGATTGATATTTCATTGTATTTTAACTCAAATTGACTAAGAGAGAGATCTTAGGATTCTTTGTCTCCTAGATCTTGTATGGAACTGAGTGGTGCTTTGTAGTTGTCAGTTGGACTTTGAGCGGTACAACTCAAACTCCCCGGGGCTTAATAAAAGGTGTAAACCACCCTTGTAATATATATGGTTTAGGGTTAAACATGACTCATATCGGTTGATTGCCCTTGCCTTATCTTCTTGTAATGTTTAGTTGATATACAATGAGGTAAGAGAAATTAGTTGTATAGAAAGTGATACCCCTACTTGATTCTCCTTATATTGTGTTAATCATGCTTAACCTATTTTAATTTCTTAGTCTGCTTTATCTATTTAAGTTGTTTAACGAATTTAACTAATTAGATTAACATAATTTTTTGTAATCAATAACATGTGTTGACAGTTATATCTCTTGCTGGGTCATGAGTCTTACCTCGTGGGTCACCATATCTTTTTAGGTGATCATTAGCGACGTCATCAGGTTTGAGGTGGTAAGAAAGATCATCTTGAAAAGTAGTAGGAGACAAAGGTTGGCTAGTAGTTAGTAGTGTCTTATAGTTGACCATGTACTCTTAGGTCTGTGCAAGGGATGTTTTGTATATGATAAGGATACCGACTTGAGTTTTTGACAATATTCCAATATTTGTATATGGCATGTATATGTGGAATAATATCTTATGTATATAGGTTGTGGGTGAGACCACGTGACAGATATGTAAATATTTAGATATGGTATGCACTCTTGTGCAAGTTAATGAGCCTTTCTAAAAATGTTTTTTGGACATGTTACTGGTGTTTATTTCAGTTTTAATTATCTCCCTTTTCTGGCTATGTGGTTAAGTAGTGATCGATTGTGTTTTGGGTTTTGAATAATTCCATTTAGCATGATGAGGCGTCACCGATCCTAAGGTTTAAGTACATTTGGGCTACATTTTTTATCCATGAGAAATTATTATTGATGTGATATGGTGAATGAAATTATGGAAATAATTTTGATCTCAAATACATTTTGAATCGCAATGCCTCATTCTTTTGAATATTTGTTTTGGAATTTACCTATATGTTGATATCCCTCTCTTTTCTTGGGAATACCCCTTTTTTACTTGTGACTCATTATAATGCCCAAACGTTTCAACTATGTACATACCCAATTGTATTCTAATGCATACCTTTGTTATATTTTGTTGGGTGTTGTTCCTAAAATCACCTTGGTGTAGGAGCTTTAAAGAGCATGGACTCAAGAAGATCACGTACATGACATGAACATAAGTGTATCTTGGATTGGCTAGGTTGTTCTCTACAACATGTCTTTAACATTATTATATATATACCATATTAGTTCTGTATACCACCTCGTATGGAGAGGAACAATTATAGATGAATTATCATGTAATTTGTAATAGTTTTTATTCATCTACGTATAAAGTTGTATTCTATGTGATATATATTTGTGAAATAATGAAATTACTCCTTTCCTCCATTTTGAAATAGGATGGTTTTACTCCTCCATTTAGTAAAGAGTGGATCCCTTCTCAAAGAAGGTATATATTTGATTAAACTTAAGCACCAATAGAAAGGATTGGATCTACTTGTGTATTACTTGCCTTTGCTAGTCATAAGAATTTATTCTCTGTCAATTAGATGTTAAAAGTGTTTTATAAATGGGGAAATAGAGAAGGATGTCTTTGTTAAGCAACCTCCTATATTTCAAAATGTCAAGCATTTTTCTCATGTTGATCTATTACATAAGGAAATGTATGGTCTCAAGCAAGCTCCTAGAGCTTGGTCTGAGAAAGTAAAAACCTTTTTTCCAAGAAAACTTCTATGTCGTAGGAAAAATTGATTCTATTTTCTATTTGAAATACACCTAAAATATTTTCCTTCTGATTCAAATTTACGTTGATGATATCATTTTTTGCTTATACTAAACTTGGTTTTTTTCAAGAGTTTTCATCCATCAGGTAGAGTGAATTTGAGATGAGAATGACGGGGGAAGTTTATCTTCTTCCTAGGATTTAAAATCAAATATACTAAAGATGAGAGCTTAATGAACCAGAGAACATAATCCAGCCAAGTAATTAAGTATTTTAAATGGATAATTGTTAAGCGATAGATACTCCCATGTCAAACACTAACACGATTGATAAGGATGAGGAAGGAGAAAAGATAGATGATAAGTTGTATAAAGGTATGATTGTTATTTTATTATATATTACCTTCTCTAAGGTAGATATCATATTTTGTGTCAGTATAGTTTATTACATATTATCGCCTTTAAAGTTTATATCATGTTTTGTGTCGGTGTGTGTGCTTTGTTTCAACAATAACCTAGAAAATCACATCTTATAGTGGTAAAGAGGATTCTTTGGTACATATGCATGACCCAAAATATTGGTCAATCCTATTAAAATTCAAATTACATTAATATAACCATCTATAGTGATGATCGTTCGGTTTAGCAGGAGTGGGGCACAAAAAACACACAATTTTTTTCCGAAAAAAATTGTTGCCAACAAATATATTGCAGCTATGAAATATCAATATATTGAAGAAATTGAAGGGATATAAAATGTGCCTTAGTGTGAACTCGTTGTCCAACAACTAGATATGTCTTATGTTGATGAAAAAATTAACCTTTTGAATATGGATCCAAAGTGGTTTTTGTTGTTGTGCCCTTGTCAACACAACAATAGTTTCTATTCTCCTTGAAGAATTTGTTTGTTCCCAAGCCTCTGTCTAAAGTCCTTGACCTCTACGTCATCCACACAAATGGGTTAACTCTTGGTGCACCATCTCTATTTTCAACAGGAAACGAAACTTGAAGTCATGGGTGTGCTAGCATCACTCACTCTCCTACTCGTATTTTTAATTGTGTCCTTAGGGTGAGTTTTTCTATCTTTAAGAGGAAAAAATCTTAGGCAAATTTCCTCACAATTTGTTTTTCAAGTGTGTCTCATCCCATTTGACTTACACATATTATAGGAGATTCATGTTCTTGAATATCCCAACAATGCAAACCCATTTCTAGTTGCAACTCAAAATAGAATCAAACTAGGACTACTTCCAAACTTTCCTAGTCACCTTGTTTGTTAACTAGTTGACTGGTCAGGACTAGTTGAGTCACCCAATACACTGGTTGCCACGTTCGTTCAATTGGTTCTGGTCATATTTTAGTTGACCAATTTGATTTTAAATTGTACAAGACGCATTTTCCTTGTTGTTTCTAACTTCAATCCAGTTGACCGACTTGTTATTTAGTCAAATGACCAGTCTCTCAAACTTGTAAGCACCCAATCATTTTAAAGTCAACCGCTCCATTTGTCCTAGCCTTCTAATCAATTGAGTGGGTTTCTTGTTCAATCGATTGGATAGAAAATTAGTTTGTACATAATGTTTTTTTATTGCAGCCTTCAATTCTCTTATTCATTCTTATGTGTGTGACCCATATGTTTCTTATTACAGTGGTAGTAATGTTCAAAACCTCACAAAATAATATTGGTATCAATACCCAAGTAACACGAATAAATTGGAGAACAATTTTAACCTATAAAGTGACAAAACCATGAATATATAATCCTTTTCCATAATATCCATATTGAAACTAAGACATGGAGTTATAATCTTCTTAACATTCCATCTATGTTTCTTGAGCTTGTTAACTGATAACCTCCCATTTTGTGATGTTATATTACTAGTTTTTCTCAGTTTTCCATACTCTTTCCTAGATAAATTAGATATAATCTTTAACTTTCCATTCTATTGTGAATATAGCTTTAGAATAACTTTTCTCCTTTTCTTCTTACAAAAAACACAATTCTTTTTACAAAAACTCCAAATGATCCCAAGACCGAATGGAAGACAAATGGTCCCAAGACGGTGTGAATCCAAACGGTCCCAAAACCATGTGAAGACCAAACGGTCCTGAGACCGAATAAAAGTGAAACGGTCCTGAGACCGTGTGAAAGCCAAACGGTCCTGAGACCGCATGAAGCCAAACGATCCCAAGACTGTATGAATGCAAACAGTCTCCAAATTGTGAGGACTCAAATGGTCTCCAAACCAAGAGAGTGGAAATGGTCTCCAAACTGAAAGAGCCCAAACGGTCTCCATGACTGTTTGGACCCACATAACTCAAAACTGTTCAAGATTCACTCAAAGCCTATAAATAGGACCCAAGGGGTCTTCACAAAGGATCGAATTCTTGGACTCCCAAAGGCTGCCCCAACCGTTCCAGAGCTGTATCATCCTCCGTTCTCTACCCCAAGGATGTCGGTCCAAGATCCACACTTCATCCTCAACTTGCATTCTCTCTCATCGACATAGAAGGTGGGAAGTGAAGAATTCTTCATCAAGTCAACCACATGGTGTGAAGATAGTTGCTCTCTTCTCTTAGGGGTCGACCTTCCTCCCTCCTACATGGAGATGATTCTCTCTTTCTCTCTTCCCGCCTCCTTCTTTGTTCTTTCCATGAGCGAGTAGTCCCATATACTAGGGTGTGGGGAGTAGCCCCGCTACCCATGTTTTCATTTCATACATTGTAATTCATGAGTTTGCAATAGAGAAATACTATCTTTTTAGTTCAACATCAATCATTTAATGAAAGCTATTTTCTTGATCACCAACTTGTTCTATCTATTATCTATCAGTGTGAATGGTCTATGTTTGTGCTTTTAGAATTGAATATCGATTGCATGTTGGTTCTTGATGTATGTAGTCACCATATTTCTGTTTTGGTGTCGAGGAACGTCTTTCAAGGAGTGGAGTAGACTCACCTCCATCGTTGTACTTTCATACTATGAAATGGAATCAGTTGACATATGAAAGTAAAACTTTGATAGGTTGAGGAACATACTTTACAAAGGGAGTAATGCAAAGTAAGTGACCATTCGTTCGGGGAAGGCTGGCATTGCGATACTCCCACATTTCTTGTAGTTAGTTATCTGAAAGGAAGCTAAGTATACAAGATAATAACTGTTTAGACCCTTTTCTTTGCAAGCCATGTTGTTATGATGTATGTTTTGATCCATGTGTAGTGGTGGTGAAACTTGATCACATCCTAGTGGTTTCCAAATATCGTTTACAACCTTAAGTTTACTTTCTTGCTATTTACTTTCTCCACACATTAGTTTAATCATCAAACCAACTCTTTGATCTAAACATCAACTCTTAAGTAGATAAGTAGAATTACTATGTTTCCATCTTGTTAAGCTCTTAACAAGATCGTTGTCTCGTGGATTCGACCCTTAACCATACTAAGATAAGACTTCCATGTATCTTAACATATGTGGGTGGAGATCTTACTATACCATTCACAAGGCTAAACTTAGAGACTTACTATCTCTAGGATTTTCAGTGGTGCACGCAACTCCACATAAGTGGAGGATCCATCAAAAATTGGCGTCGTTGCCGGGGACAACAGAACGTTTTCATTTTACTTGTTAACTTTCTATTGATTAGGATTTTACACTTTTCTTTAACCATAATTCATATCATCTTGATTTCATCACTTCTCATTATTTATCTAAACTGTGTTTCTTCTTCTACTCAGGTAGAAAACGTGTATGCAACCTTTGCATAACATCAGATTCTCCCCTAAACCAGAGTATGACTCTGAGGTAGAATGAAGCTTCCACCGACGCATCCGACTCAACCTCCAATGAGCCAGAGAAATGGCTGACGAACAGTTCCAAGCTGCCTTAGTTATGGAAAGAGTCAATGCGGCCATAGCAGCTCAAAGAGCACAACTCATTGTTGACACACGTGTTGTAACATACTGAAATCTAGGGTCTTTCCTACAATTTACCCACTTTTGAGCTTTTCTTTGCCTTCTAGTCCATTTGTACCTTTTCATAAATTTCTCATCCTTTTGAATCATTTTTGGAGTCTATGTGTAATTTGAGCATTAATGATGGTGAAATTCCATTTTCCCCCCAATTATGATATTAAAGGGGTGTTTGCACAAATAACCCACTTAAGATAATAATTAAGGACTAATAATGAAAAATGTAGTTTTATGAGAGATAATAAGTGGGTAATTTTAATTTGGAGGTTTTATATCTTTTTGGATAAGATATGAGAAAAAATATGTAATAGAATTAATTATGAGTGTAATTAACCTAATTTCCTTCTCTCTCCTAAAAAAATGATAATACTGTATCAATATAGAATATGATGGGGAGATTTTGTTCTTAAAATTAATTATGGATGGATATCTGGAATTTCACTCATATAATCCATTAAAAGAAGACTTTTCATATAACTTATTCATTTTAATATATTGATATACACTTTAATGAGCAATATAGTAATTAAGGGCCAAATAATGGGTGAAGCGAGAATCTAATTGCATAGCATGATTCTACACATTAATTTGTGCATGTGATTAAAATTTGGTGCCTTTTGGACTTCATTTGACCCTTCAAATTGATTTAAAAAGATTTTAATATAGTATAACTATAGTGCATGCATCGAATCAATGATATGAATGTGTAACATTATGGTTCAGCTGATTTTTCTAATTCACACATTACCGGTTATTTGCACGATCTGTGGATCGTCGATCTACAATCTGATGGTGGGAGCTTTGTCTTCCACCTCCGGCCGTCGGGCTGCTCCCGACCCCCGACCTGCCCCAATCCGTTCTCTCTCCCTCCTTCACCATTTTACATGAATTTTCTTACCTTTGGTTCTGTCTCTCAACGCTCGTTCTAACAAGCCCTAGCTCATTACTTCTCATTCAATGTAGACCAAACTCCTTTCTCAGCTTCTTCCCCCCTACTCTGCTGCAAGGCACAGTAAGACCAAGGGCCTCCCTCCGACCTATTTAAGGGCTCATCGAGCACCCTCAGGCCTCGAGCCTTCCTCCTCTCCCTCCAATTTCTCCCCTTTTCCCTGGAGCTCCTAGACCTATTCAGTTTTCTTCTCCGGCATCAATGAGTTTGTTTTGGCATCATATACTTCATTCCTTCAATTACTAATTGGGTAAGCATCTAAGAACCTTCTCCTTCATTTTTCTCGTCGTCTTTGTGGCTCAAAATGCCCCAAGTGTTGGGTCCTAAAGCTCACCATAAGGATCTCCGCCAACACCTGCCATTTTTTAGCTTTAGTACACCTCCTCCTGTGACAAGTGGTTCTTTGGACCCGCCCCTACTCCGCGAGTGTATTGATTTCCTTAGCTTGAGTCTTTCTCATCTTTCAATGGATTTGATTTTGTTTTCTTCTTCCCTTGTTTCTGGCCATGTCGAAGCCTAAACTGGCTGTTTTGGACAAGAGGGGAGTCAGGATTATTGATCCTCATGTTTAGGAGGAACCGGGGAACTTGTTCCCAATGTCCGTTCTCAGTTGTGCGCCCTGATGGTGATTTGAAGCAAATGAGTCGAGCTCCTTTGAGCCTGCTCACACCATGACCTGGGTTGGATGAAGCCTGGTCATGGAATGACCAAGAGGGTCATGTGAGGGAAATGTAACGATTTACTTTTCTTGTGCATTATCGTCTTTTACCCCTTGGTCTTTCTTTCCACCGCAAACAATCAATAGTTGCAAAGGACTCTTCGTCCCTCGTTGTGTTAATAAAATCAATTTGACGAGTAGGGGTATTTTAGTCATTTCCCCTTCTCACTCATTGATGACCTAGGTCAGTGAGAGTGGACCCGCTGACACGTCCAAATATGATTGGTTTGCGTCAGCGTGGGCCCAGCCTCAGTGGCCCAATATCGTTCGTCCATTTACTTTTTCGAAATGAATTTTTCTTGCATTCTGATTGGTCTGATTTAAATGATTCATAGTAAATCAATCATTGGTCAGAAAAATGTGAATAAATACTCCTTCAAAAGGATTTTTCGAGTAGAATCCAAATTTCTAGTTTTTGAGTCATGTTTCTAAATGTTTTCTCGAAGTTTATCTTAAATATCATTTTAATCACCTTAAACGACCTAAAATGTGTAATTAATCTTTTTTAAATCCATATTGGGAAATAAAATATGTTTTCTTAATCAGGAGAATGTGATAAATCAATTGGACCAGGTTTTGAGCCTTAAATCGTGGTTTTGAACATAAGTTCCAAAATTAGGGTTTTTTTCCTATGCTTTATGCCTTAATATATATTAATTCATGTGAAATATTTATACCTAGGAAAATGGAAATTGATAACAAGCTTTTGGTGAGAAATTATGGTAATGAATCAAAATAAGGTATGTGAAGCCTATTTCATATGTGATACATATTTGTATATGTGATTCCCATTATATATATGTGGAATGTATGAATGTGAAATCTATGTGCAAACAATCCTAATCATTCAGTTGGGTCTTATGAAACCCTACAAACATTTTAGGCTAGCCTTGATAACATTCTAAATGCCTTTATTGGCTCTTTACTTATTTAATGCCTCCATTTCCATTGTGGCTCATCTAGTTGAATTATGTGAATCTTGCTACCACTTATGTTGGCTCTTTATTTGTAAATATTGTACATTGATGTTGCCTATGTTGGCCCCTTTATTGAATTACTTGAAATGCCAATGTTGGCTTGCTTAATTGGAATGCTTGTTGGAAATTTTTCCCATTTTCTATGATGCAATTTTATTTATATTTCACTCTACTTATAAGTGACTTATTTATGCATGATGTATTTATTGGCCAAATGACAATGTAGTGTACATGAGTACAAACCACCCATAGGGCACCAGGGTTTTAGTCCCCCTGTCGTAGGCACTGGGGTTTTAGTCCCCCTGCCACTTTATACAGGGCATTGAGGTTTTAGTCCTCCTTCCAGGCATTGGGGCTTTGGTCCCCCTGCCATTTTATATATGGTGAGGTCCGGTAGGTGCCTCACCCTACATTGAGATGAGTTTGTGTCATAATATATTCATGCAATGTGATTGTTGTTTATGTTGAACCATCGTAGTCTTCCAATTCTTATTTGTTCATTTGCCTCTTATCCTATTAATGACTTAGTATAGTGGATCATTTATTATTGAATGTTTTAGCTTTATAATTGCCCTTTGCCTTTATTGACACATGCATTTTTATCTTTCTCTTGTTGGGTGATCCCAACCACCCAGATTAGGATCAGAGTGCGCATGGAAGCTTGGTGAACTTGCCTAAGGCTAAGGAGATCTTGCACATCTAGATAGCTTGGACTAGTTGCATAAACTTTTGTTATGTTGTTTGTGGAGACAAGTTGTATAAGTTTAAGTCTTCCTCTACCTAGATTCTATCTTTGTATAAAGTTGTTCTCCCATTTGGGAAATTTTAATAATTTACTCTTTATACATTTTGAATAAAGTCATGTTTTATTTCTTCCACTACCAAACATTTGGTGTGTTTGTTTTCATGTTTAATAGTAGTGACTATGTCTTTAAAGCATCGTATCAGAGCATCAAGGTAGTCGGATTCTTGAGTAATTTGAACTGTCTCCTAGATAGAACCCTTACCATATATAGTTTCTTTAGTAAGTTTTTCACCTTAGAGTTGACCTATGATGAAAGATTGATTTAGGATTATAATAATTTCATATTAGGGATAAAATTTGTCAACTTTTTGGTTATTAGTCTATTGAGTAGCTATTAGAGAAAGAATTTGAAAGTGATGGTGTCTAGAAAGGGTCAGAACATGGGGGCTGGCAAAATTTTCCTTCGCGCCACTAGCTTGGCTTAGAGGACTCGCGAGTTCATATGACACTGGCCTGGCCTGATCTGATACAGACAACTCAAAATAATATACCCTTAGACATATCACCTTATTGTTGAGTAACCTTAGAAACCCTTATATGATAATTTGGCTTTTTCCAAACAGAAATCATCTAGTAATCCTCAAGTACCTTATATGAGTCTTAGATTTCCATGTTTAGGGTTAGTGTAACCTATGCTATACCTTGAGTTTTAGAAGATAGTGATTAGTAAGACTTTAATTTTGTATCCTATACCCTTAAAAAAGTTTGTCTTAGACAACCCTCTGAGTGGAATGGTAGTGTTAGTACCTTGATAGATTTTAGAGTTGCTGCTTTCGAGGATGAAATCCTCTTTAAGGAGGTGGAGTCCCTCAATGCCTTGAAATCAAGAAACCCTAACTCCTTAGATATGGGTTTAGAGAGCTTATATGTTTAGTGTTGAACAAACATAATACAATTGTAATTCATCTTGTTTGTTTATGAACAAATGGATAACTCATCTAAGGAATAATTCATATGCTTGAACCTTAATATATTCTTGACGCAAATAATAATTAGTTATTCATTAATATTTGAGAATATACATAATTTTGACTAAGACACAATAATAGATGAAGGCATAATATGTAATGATCATGCTGACCTAAACCATAAGATGTAATCATCTAGCCTTAACAAGGAATATGTATCCTTAATGTTTTCATGATACACTAGTGGCATTAGGCGTCATCATTACATAATATGACTTGGTAGATGCAAATGGATTATAATCACCTAATCATAATTGTGACCCAATTATCAACATAGGTAAGGCATATCACCTTGTTCACTAAATACATCTAATTAATTAACTTATCATAAATTGGTTTATGAATCAATTCAGATAATCACTAAAATGTATAAAATGACTCAAATATGATAATGAGTAATTTGATTCATATATTGTGATGTTAATTCATATTAAGTAGTGTTATAAGAGAAAATTATTAATGATGTCATTAATATGAGTATGAAAGATGATATGACAACGTGCAATATGGACATTATTTGGAATTATTATAGGCTTAATAACTTGTTGGATAATATTAACTTTTTCTACAAAATAATTTTTGATAATTCTACATGACAGTTTTAACAGGATAATGGAAAATGATTTCATGTTAGTAAGGTTTTTGACCTAATACATTAATTAATGTTGAGATTACATAGTAAACCCTAATTGTACTTAAAACCTATGATGAGGGAAATACATATGATATAATATTGAGATGTAATTGTTTCGAAAATAATATGAAGAAAATGTGATCTAAGTGATGGAATAATAAGGTTGACGTTTCACATGAGGGAGATTATGCTAATAAGCCAAAAATGCTAATAATGTTGTGTTTGACAAAAGGCTTTGGTGGAAACCTTAGTAACACCTGGCTTATGTATAGATCATTTAGTACCCATCAAGTTGTTTAAGGTTGGGATGTTACACACTCACCCTCTCTTCCCTATTGTTGTGATTTTGGGGACAAAATCCTCTCTAAGGGGTGGAGTGTTGTAACATACTGAAATCCATGGTATTTTCTACAATTTACCCACTTTTGAGCTTTTCTTTGCCTTCTAGTCCATTTGGAAGTTTTTCATAAATTTTTCATCCTTTTGAATCATTTTTGGATTCTATGTGTAATTTGAGCATTAATGATGGTGAAATTCCATTTTTCACCCAATTATGATATTAAAGGGGTGTTTGCACAAATAACCCACTTAAGGTAATAATTAAGGACTAATAATGCAAAATGGAGTTTTACGAGAGTTAATAAGTGGATAATGTTAATTTGGAGCTTTTATATCTTTTTGGATAAGATATGAGCAAAAATATGTAATAGAATTAATTATGAGTGTAATTAACCTAATTTCCTTCTCTCTCCACAAAAAATGATAATAATAAATAAAAATAGAAAACTATGGGGATATTTTGTTCTTAAAATTAATTATGGATGGATATCTCGAATTTCACCCATATAATCCATTAAAAGAAGACTTTTCGTATAACTAATTCATTTTATTATATTAATATACACTTTAATGAGAAATATAGTAATTAAGGGCCAAATAATGGGTGAAACGAGAATCTAATTACATAACATGATTCTACACATTAATTTGTGCATGTGATTAAAATTTGGTGCCTTTTGGACTTCATTTGACCCTTCAAATCGATTTTAAAAGCTTTTAATATAGTATAACTATAGTGCATGCATCGAATCAATGATATGAATGTGTAACACTATGGTTTGGCTGATTTTTCTAAGTCACACATTACATGTTATTTGTGCAATTTGTGGTCCATCGATCTACGATCTGAAGGTGGGAGCTTTGTCTTCCACCTCCGACCGTCGGTCTGCTCCCGACCCCCGACTTGTCCCGACCCGTTCTCTCTCCCTCCTTTACCATTTCACACAAATTTTCTTGCGTTGGTTCTGTCTCTCAATGCTCATTCCAACGAGCCCTAGCTCATTACTTCTCATTCAATGTAGACCAAACACCTTTCTCAGCTTCTCCCCCCCTACTCTGCCGCAAGGTACAGTAAGACCAAGGGCCTCCCTCCAACCTATTTAAGGACTCGTCGAGCACCCTCAGGCCTCGAGCCTTCCTCCTCTCCCTCCAATTTCTCCCCTATTACCCTGGAGCTCCCAGACCTGCTCGATTTTCTTCTCCAACATCGAGGAGTTCGTTGTGGCATCCAATATTTCATTCATTCAATTACTAATCAGGTAAGCATCTAAGGACCTTCTCCTTCATTTTTCTCGTCGTATTTGTGGCTCAAAATGCCCCAAGTGTTGAGTCCTGAAGCTCACCGTAAGGACATCTGCCAACACCTATCATTTTTGTGCTTTAGTACACCTCCGCCTGTGACAAGTGGTTCTTTGGACCCACCCCGACTCCACAAGTGTACTGATGACCTTAGCTTGGGTCTATCTCATCGTTCAATGGATTTGATTTTGTTTTCTTCTTTCCCTATTTCTGGCCATATCGCAGTCTGAACTAGTTGTTTTGGATGCGGGGGGAGTCAAGACTATTGATCGTCATGTTTGGGAGGAACCGGGGAACTCGTTCCCAATGTCCGTTCTCAGTTGCATGCCCTGATCGTGATTTGAAGCAATGGAGTCGAGCTCCTGTGAGCCTGCTCGCACCATGACCTGGGCTGGAATAAGCCAGGTCATGGAATGAGCAAGAGGGTCATGTGCGGGCAATGTAGCGATTTACTTTTCTTGGCCATTATCATATTTTCCCCCTTGTTCTTTCTTTCTTCCGCAAACAATCGATAGTTGCAAATGACTCACTGACCCTCACTGTGTTAATAAAATCAATTTGACGAGTAGGGATATTTTGGTCATTTCCCCTTCTCACTCGATGTTGACCTAGGTCAGCGAGAGTGGACCCACCGACGTGGACAAATATTATTGGTCTGTGTCAACATGGGCCCGGCCTCAGTGGCCCAATCTCGTTCGTCCATTTACTTTGCTGAAATAATTTTTTCTTGCATTCTCATTGGTCTGATTTAAATAATTCATTGTAAATCAATCATTGGTTAGAAAAATGCCAATAAATACTCATTGGAAAGGATTTTTCGAGTAGAATCCGAATTTCCAGTTTTTGAGTCATATTTCTAAATGCTTTCTATAATTTTATCTTAAATATCATTTTAATCAACTTAAATGGTCTAAAATGTGTAATTAATCTATTTTAACTCAAAATTGGGAAATAAAATATGTTTTCTTAATCAGGAGAATGTGATTGATCGATTGGACTAGGTTTTGAGTCTTAAATCGTTGTTTTAAAAATAAGTTCCAAAATTAGGGTTTTTTCCTATGCTTTATGCCTTAATATATATTAATTCATGTGAAATATTTATACCTAGGAAAATGGAATTGGATAAGAAGCTTTTGGTGAGAAATTATGGTAATGAATCAAAATAAGGTATGTGAAGCCTATTTCATATGTGATACCTATTTGTGTATGTGATTCCCATTATATATATGTGGAATGCATGAATGTGAAATCTATGTGCAAACAATCTTAATCCTTCACTTGGGTCTTATCAAACCCTACAAACATTATGTGCTAGCCTTGATAACCTTCTAAATGCCTTTATTGGATCTTTACTTATTTGATGCCTCCATTTCCATTGTGGCTCATCTATTTGAATTATGTGAATCTTGCTACCACTTATTTTGGCTCTTTTACTAGTAAATATTGTACATTGATGTTTCCTATGTTTTCCCCATTATTGAATTACTTGAAATGCCAATGTTGGCTTGCTTAATTGGAATGCTTGTTGAAAATTGTTCCCATTTGCTATGATGCAATTTTATTTATATTTCACTCTACTACCAAGTGATTTATTTATGCATGATGTATTTATTGGTTAAATGACAATGTAGTGTACATGAGTACAAACCACCCATAGGGCACTGGGGTTTTAGTCCCCCAACCACTTTATACAGGGCACTGAGGTTTTAGTCCTCCTGCCAGGCACTGGGGATTTAGTCCCCCGACCATTTTATATATGGTAAGGTCCGGTAGGTGCCTCACCCTACATTGAGATGAGTTTGTGTCATAATATATTTATGCAATGTGATTATTGTTGATGTTGAACCATGGTAGTCTTCCAATTCTTATTTGTTTATTTGCCTCTTATCCTTGTAATCACATAGTATAGTGGATCATTTATTATTCAACGTTTTAGCTTTATAATTGTCCTTTGCCTTTATTGACACATATATTTTTATCTTTCTCTTTTTGGGTGATCCCAACCTCCCAGATTAAGGTTAGAGTGTGCATGGAAGCTTGGTGAACCTGCCTAAGGCTAAGGCGATCTTGCACATCTAGATAGCTTGGACTAGTTGCATAAACTTTTGTTATGTTGTTTGTGGAGACAAGTTGTATTATTTTAAGTCTTCCTCTACCTAGATCCGATGTTTGTGTAAAGTTCTACTTCTATTTGGGAAATTCTTATAATGTACTCTTTATTCATTTTGAATAAAGTCAAGTTTTTTTTCTTCCTCTGCCACACGTATGATGTATTTGTTTATCATGTTTAATAGTAGAGGCTATGTATTTACAACATGGTATGAGAGCATCAAGATAGTCAGATTCTTGACTAATTCGAACTGTCTCCTAGATAGAACTCTTACCATATATAGTTTCTTTAGTAATTTTGCACCTTAAAGTTGACCTATGATGAAAGTTTGATTTAGGATTATGATAATTGCATATTAGGGATAAAATTTTTCCACTTTTTGGTGATTAGTCTATTGAGTAGATATTAGAAAAAGAAGTTGAAAGTGATGGTGTCTAGAAAGGGTCAGAACTTGGGGGATGGAAAAATTTTCCTCCGCGCCACTAGCTTGGCTTACGGGGACTCCCGAGTTCATATGATACCGGCCTGGCCTTATCTGAAACAAACAACTCGAAATAGTCTACCATTAGACATATCACCTTATTGTTGAATAACCTTAGAAACCCTTATATGATAATTTGGCTTTTTCCAAATAGAAATCATCTAGTAATCCTCAAGTACCTTATATGAGTCTTAGATTGCCATGATTAGGGTTAGTGTAACCTATGCTATACCTTGAGTTTTAGAAGATAGTGATTAGTAAGACTTTAATGTTGGATCTTATATCCTTAAAATGGTTTGTCTTAGACAACCCTCTGAGTGGAATGGTAGTGTTAGTACCTTGATAGATTTTAGAGTTGCTGATTTCGATGATGAAATCCTCTTTAAGGAGGTGGAGTCCCTTAATTCCTTGAAATCAAGACACCCTAACTCCTTAGATATGGGATTAGAGAGCTTATATTTTTAGTGTTGAACAAACATAATACAATTGTAATTCATCTTGTTTGTTAATGAACAAATGGATAATTCATCTAAGGAATAATTCATATGCCTGAACCTTAATATATTATTGATGCAAATAATAATTAGTTATTCATTAATATTTGTGAATATACATAATTTTCACTAAGCCACCCTAATTATAGATGAAGGCATAATATGTAATGATCATTCTGACCTAAACCATAAGATGTAATAATCTAGCCTTCACAAGGAATATGCATCCTTAATGTTTTCATGATACCCTAGTGACATTTTGTGTCATCATCACATAATATGCCTTGGTACATGAAAATGGATTATAATCACCTAATCATAATTGTGACCCAAAATAATCAAGATAGGTAAGGCATATCACCTTGTTCACCAAATACATCTCATTAATCATCTTATCATAAATTGTTTTATGAATCAATTCAGATAATCACTAAAATGTATAAAATGACTCAAATATGATAATGAGTAATTTGATTCATATAATGTGATGTTAATTCATATTAATTAGTGTTATAAGAGAAAATGAATAATGATGTCATTAATATGAGTATGAAAGATGATATGACAATGTGCAATATGGACATTATATGGAATTATTACATGCTTAATAACCTGTTGAATAATATTAACTTTTTCTACAAAATAATTTGTGATAATTCTACATGATAGTTCTAAGAGGATAATGGAAAATGAATTCATGTTATTAAGGTTTTTGACCTTATACATTAATTAATGTTGAGATTACATAGTAAATAATTGTACTTAAAACCCTTGATGAGGGAAATACATATGATATAATATTGAGATGTTATTGTTTATAAAATAATATTAATAAAATGTGATCTAAGTGATGGAATAATAAGGATGTCATTTCACGTGAGGGAGATTATGCTAATAAGCCAAAAATGCTAATAATGTTGTGTTTGATAAAAGGCTATATATTTGGTGGAAACCTTAGTAACACCTGGCTTATGTATAGAGCTTTTAGTACCCATCCAGTTGTTTAAGGTTGGGATGTTGCACACTCACCCTCTCTTCTCTATTGTTGTGATTTCGGGGACGAAATCCTCTTTATGGTGTGGAGTGTTGTAACATACTAAAATCTAGGGTCTTTCCTGTAATTTACCCACTTTTTTGAGCTTTTCTTTTCCTTCTAGTCCATTATGACCTTTTTCATAAATTTTTCATCCTTTTGAATCATTTTTGGACTCTATGTGTAATTTGAGCATTAATGATGGTGAAATTCCATTTTTGCCCCCAATTATGATATTAAAGGGGTGTTTGCACAAATAACCCACTTAAGGTAATAATTAAGGACTAATAATGCAAAATGGAGTTTTATGAGAGATAATAAGTGGATAATGTTAATTTGGAGCTTTTATATCTTTTTGGATAAGATATGAGCAAAAATATGTAATAGAATTAATGAAGAGTGTAATTAACATAATTTCCTTCTCTCTCCTCAAAACATGATAATAATATATAAAAATAGAATATTATGGGGAGATTTTGTTCTTAAAATAAATTATGGATGGATATCTCGAATTTCACTCATATAATCCATAAAATTAAGACTTTTCATATAACTCATTCATTTTAATATATTAATATACACTTTAATGAGCAATATAGTAATTAAGGGCCAAATAATGGGTGAAATGAGAATCTAATTGCATAGCATGATTCTACACATTAATTTGTGCATGTGGTTAAAATTTTGTGCCTTTTGTACTTCATTTGACCCTTCAAATCGATTTTAAAAGCTTTTAATATAGTATAATTATAGTGCATGCATCGAATCAATGATATGAATATGCAACGCTATGGTTCGGCTGATTTTTCTAAGTCACACGTTACCAATTATTTGTATGATCTGTGGACCATCGATCTACCATCTGACGGTGGAATTCCACCTCCGGCCGTCGGTCTTCTCCCGACCCCCGACCTACCCCGGCCTGTTCTCTCTCCCTCCTTCACCATTTCGCATGAATTTTCTTGCGTTGGTTCTGTCTCTCAATGCTCGTTCCAACGAGCCCTAGCTCATTACTTCTCATTCAATGTAGACCAAACACCTTTCTCATCTTCTTCCCCCTACTCCGCCGCAAGGCACAGTAAGACCAAGGGCCTCTCTCCGACCTATTTAAGGGATCGTCAAGCACCCTCAGGCCTCGAGCCTTCCTCCTCTCCCTCCAATTTCTCCCCTTTTTCTCTGGAGCTCCCAGACCTACTCGATTTTCTTCTCCAGCATCGATGAGTTTGTTGTGATATCCTATACTTCATTCCTTCAATTACTGATGGGGTAAGTGTATAAGGACCTTATCCTTCATTTTTATCGTCGTCTTTGTGGCTCAAAATGCCCCAAGTGTTGGGTCTTGAAGCTCACTGTAAGGACCTCCGCCAACACCTGTCGTTTTAGCTTTAGTACACCTTCGCTTGTGACAAGTGGTGCTTTGGACCCGCCCTGACTCCGCGAGTGTTCTGATGACCTTAGCTTGGGTCTTTCTCATCGTTCAATGAATTTGATTTTATTTTCTTCTTCCCCTATTTCTGGCCATGTCGCAGCCTGAACCGACTGTTTTGGCCGTGGGGGGAGTCAGGACTATTGATCCTCATGTTCAGGAGGAACCAGGGAACTTGTTCCCAATGTCCATTCTCAGTTATGCACCCAGATGGTGATTTGAGGCAAAGGAGTTGAGCTCCTGTGAGCCTGCTCGCACCAGGACCTGGGTTGGAAGAAGCCAGGTCATGGAATGACCAGGGTTATGTGCGGGCAATGTAACGATTTACTTTTCTTGGGAATTATCATCTTTTCCCCCTTGTTCTTTCTTTCTTACGCAAGCAATCGATAGTTGCAAAGGACTCTTTGACCCTCGTTGTGTTAATAAAATCAATTTGATGAGTAGGGGTATTTTGGTCATTTCCCCTTCTCACTCGTTGTTGACCTAGGTCAGCTAGAGTGGACCCACCGACGTGGCCAAATATGATTGGTCCGCGTCAATGTGGGCCCGGGCTCAGTGGCCCAATCTCGTTCGTCCATTTACTTTGCTGAAATGATTTTTTTCTTGCATTCTGATTGGTCTGATTTAAATAATTCATAGTAAATCAATCATTGGTCAGAAAAATGTGAATAAATAGTCGTTGAAAAGGATTTTTCGAGTAGAATCCAAATTTCTAGTTTTTGGGTCATGTTTCTAAATACTTTCTCGAAGTTTATCTTAAATATCATTTTAATCACCTTAAATGATCTAAAATGTGTATTTAATCTATTTTAACTTCAAATTGGGAAATAAAATATGTTTTCTTAATTAGGAGAATGTGATTAATTGATTAGACTAGGTTTTGATCATTAAATTGTGGTTTTGAAAATAAGTTCCAAAATTAGGGTTTTTTCCTATGCTTTATGCCTTAATATATATTAATTCATGTGAAATATTTATACCTAGGAAAATGGAATTGGATAACAACCATTTGGTGAGAAATGATGGTAATGAATCAAAATAAGGTATGTGAAGACTGTTTCATATGTGATACCTATTTGTGTATGTGATTCCCTGTGACGTCCCCGGATTTTCTAAAACTTAATCTGATGTGCGACGTCCAAATTGAAACCCTCACCTCAGCGAGAATCCCAATTTAAACATCCCACACGAGGCTAAGAAGAAGAAAATTAGAGGAAGTCAGAAGGAACAATCAGTAGCACATATACATGAACAATAATAAAACCATACACACATGTTCACCATTCAACATATAATTACAACATGAATTGTTACAACATTTGATATTACATATTGAACAACAAACTTACACATATATATGTACTACAACTAAACTACAGGATCTACAGACAATAGGTCCACCTGTACATCAGCTCGCTATACAACTCTCTTTATCCTGGATCTTCAAGAGAAAAATCACAACCTAAACAAAAGAATACATGCGGTACACGTCAGCACAATATTTCAAGAATATTGTACTGAGTATGCCTACGTGTCTTTTATATACCTCTCATCATATCTTGGAAATAAGATAAAACTAATACTTGGCAGTAACAGAAAAATATAAGAAAAGCGTATACTTACACAAAGATATTCATTAACAACAGAGAACACATATTTTAAGCTCATTTTTCATTATATGCTCGTGCATCTGCCTACCAATGGGATAGATGCATTCAGGCCTTATGATCCGCTTACCAAAGAGATAGATCATTGTACATGTGATCCGCTTACCAAAGAGATAGATCACTCACTAGCACTACGCTTACCAAAGAGATATAGTGCTTTCATATAATGGAACAATATATTATGTTTCATGTGTTCATAACCATAAGTACGGAAAATCAGGCAACATATCATACAGGAACAATCATTTCATCCAATACCATATGCCAAGTATTTTACTACTCATATAACACAAGCATATTGTATAATAATCCAAGTAAGAGGTAATAGCGTACCTTGATCAAGAACAAACCTAATCATCACATATACTTCTGATGTCAACTATATCCTTGTTCATCCCTGATTAAGACAAGATCATATACTATCATCAGGTTCTCATCTTCTTACATCTCATCTTAACCATAATCGTGCTCATATTAGGGTTTCACTTAGTTCATTAGGATATACCCACTTTTACTTGAATTCTTATCTTAGAATTCTCTTACTGATGTCATATTCCAGATTATGGTTCACTATCTGAACATTATCTTCCATAGCATTTTTGTGCACATTAATTAACCCTAGGTTACACCATTAACCGAGATTAGGGTTTTATAACATGTATTAAGATTCATCTTCATATAACATGGATTATGTTCATCATTATGATCTCATAATTAAAACTGAGGTTTCATATACTGATATGATCTTACTCTGTGAATTTCATCATTTATTGACCGTGTATGCATTTAATACATTTTATTTAGGATTATTAGTCCGAGATAGCCATAAGAAGCAAATTACATGATTTCGAGTATCAACATGACCATAACTGACATCATATGCATTCTATACATAATTATAGACTTATTGATATTTTTCCATGATTTTATGTCATCATTTGCTATTTATTATCCATTAAACAAGAATTACACATCTTGCATGATATTTCTGGTATACTTGCATAAAAAGTAGTATATTATGCTTCCATCTTGTTCTATGCATTTTTCTGAACATTTTGGTATATCATATGTATTTTTCTGATGCTCGAGCTAATTACTATGAATATTGGAAAATTTGGACATTTACTGAATTATTGGGCGATTTACCTTTTCCTGGCCATTCAGAGGCCGCCACGTGTCCACGTGGGGGCGTTTCTCTTCCAGGCTTGGTTCAGCCGGTCCTCCCTGGTTCGGCTCAGTTCTACGCTGGTTTAGCATTGGAATTGGGCTGGTCCTCCCTTTATTCTTTCCCTGGTCCACGCGATCGTCCCAAGCGGGACTCTGTTCCCAGCGGGCGCCGCCAAGCCAGGGAACTCCGGTGAGAAGGAAGCTGCCTAGGGGTTCTCCACTTCAGCTCCGAAGGCCTCCATCATCTTCGAGTACCCTTTCCAGACCTCCACGGCTACAAGGCTCCTCATCATCTGCTCTGAATCTCCTTGGTCGGGGGGTCCTCCGATGATTGCGCCGCCGTAGAAGAGCTAGAAGGGGGAAGATGGATTTCCAGCCTCTAAGCTTGCATCTTACACACTAAGGAGCTTCGTTGGAACCCCATAGAACTAACGAGCATACTGGATTGAGGTATTAATCCTTGATCAGTGCCTCCAACTCCGCCTCGCTTCTTCTGGAAAATTGGATCTCGGCGGCCAAGAAAATCCGCCTGGTACGGTCTGTGAGTGTGCGGGATCAACTCCTCTCACCCTCGTATTTGTTCTCTCCTACTCAAAGGTCCTCAAGGTTCCCTCTTTCCCTACTTATTTCTTCCTTGTCGCACCTGCTGGCTGCAATGGAGAAGTAGCCCAGGGACGGGGCTCGTTGTCTTTGGTCTCCGTTCCATATACTTCAAAAGAGGGGTGATATTGTTCTTCTAGCAGAACCGAAGACAACTGCCCGCCTATACTTCCCTCTCATCCCACGATCAGCGATCACGGGGGGAGTATGGGTGCTCGCCCACAATGTTGTTCCAACGCTCCTCCCGATTCAGAGCTTGGAGGTGATCTCAGGGCCGTCCAAAAAGCATCTAATAGCTGTGAAAGAACCCCAAAAACAAGGGATCCGTGGCTCACTAAAGTAGGCAGTCCCAGCCATAGGATTAGACATGAATGGCCCAGATTCAGCCACACAGGCCCAGCCTAGACCAAAGGGCGTGACACTCTCATTGCCCTTAGACTTTGGTCTAATAATCCTCAAAATGCACATTATTTCATGATATTCAACCCTAAATAACTTCGTCTAGGAACATCCAAATGCCACCAAATTTTAACCATAGCTTCCTTACCTCTCAAGATACCATCTACTCAAATTTGGTGACAAAACTCATCTATTGGACCATTCAATTAAATTCCTCAAAAAAAAGGCATCAAGTTAAGGATGATATTAACATCAATCAACAAACCTATTTTGTCAAAATCTTGTAACTCTCAATATTATTCGACCTTATGATTTTACTTATGTCATTGGATGATTAAGGACTCCAAAAGTCCACTCCATCACATCCTACACACCTTAAAGAAAATTCCATCCTCAGAATTAAGCCAGAAAACCACTCTTAATCCACATGTAGGCACTATTCTATGTGTAACATATCCACAAAGGTTACCTAAAACCATGTATCCAAAGCACTATTAGGAGGTTTACAACCATCTTGGGTGCACAAACACTGCATTCAGGGTTGAACTCAAGGTTTAGAAACTCTGGTTATGTCATGACATATTAGGGTTGCATCCTTATCTTAACTCATGCATTATTATTCAACATCACATTACCGTGTTCCCAAGGAGTTAACCCTAGTTAACCCATACATCAAGGTGTCATCAACGTTTTATTGAGGTAATTGTTAGAACATGTTCAACATTAACATATGCCTTTTAGGTGGGAGTTAACTAAAGTTAACCCATTTTATCCATGTAGATCATATCAAGGTGTCATCATCGTTATGTTGTGCTAACTGTCGAACTATATAGTTAATCTTTATTAAGTGTTAAAGATTAACACTTCATGTAACCTATTTCCTTCATATGGTCTTATTTCATTACTCATAATAAATTGCAACATTTACAAGTGATTTCATCACAAGATTAGTCAACAGTATCACATTATCATCACTATTCATGTATATGGTTAATCATTATTATATTGATATCTATTAAACCATCTCTAGGTTTTTATCATATCGTGTCTATGTACCACATCTTAAAATTAGATCATATCCTTACATATATTGTATCATAGTTATGCTAAACAAACTTATATGAGTTGCTCTTTAAACAGATATCAAAACTTAATCTAGTCCAACTGAGATCCTAACCCTTGTCATGAGAGTAATACCATGCTCAGTCTCTCTGAGCCAACTCAACTCAAAGCATATACTTTATCTTTCCTCTGTGATCTAGGGTTATCGAATTACCTCATTGGCACTAAAGATAGATTCACAAGCTCTAGCCACATAAGCACAAACCAAAACATGCTATGACATACTCTTCATAGGTCTCTAATCATGAAACATCTTACCCAAAACTCTCTTATATACACCACTAGATTCCTATGTGGGAAACCACCAACCCGAGCATGAGGCTTCACAGAAGCTAACATAGCTACCTCCTCCAGGGTCTTGGGCTCTCTCCCTCACCCAGATGGCAGGCACTCATATTCATGCTCACATATGCACATATAGCCATCCTCTCTCTGACTCTAGGGTTTGGTCTTCCCAAGGACATCTAGGGTTCAACAAGGATATAGGAATCATGCAAAAAGCAACTCAACTCAATCACTCAGGAGTATTCTAGTTTAGGACATATCACATCACGTATCTCATATTTCTCTTATCGTGGAGTCTAGGTTCTCTTACCTTCTCCCTGTGGGTCTCACTCTCTCTTGAGCTAACCCCAAAACTGGTCCTAACACTAGAGGTCCTCCTTTGTAAAAGAGCTCGAGGCTCATGCTGACTCACAACCTAGTCTTAGCTTAACATATCTTATCTCATAAAAGAATGCATACTTGCATCATCAAAACTTATCTCAAAACCTCAAAACTGAACTTAAGTTCTCAAAGACAAACATAGATCATTGTAACCATCTTATATCATCTATGTAAGACTTACATCATATCATCAAAACTTATATCATCTATTCCATCTATCATATATAAGGCTCTAGACATCTAATCTAGAACTACTCTCTCTTCTAGACTGATTTCATTCACTTTCACTTAGGTTGCATGATCACCTCCTACTCGTACATGTGTGGGGACACATTTTTATAATACATATACATATTAAAATATTATATAGTTTTTCTCCGATAAAACAAACGTCAGAGAAAACTATCGAGGTTCGATCCGTTTTGAATCAAAAACCAAATCCTGAAAACGAGTGTCCCACACATAGTAGAGAGTACAGTGTCATGAAAACTAGTGAAAAGGGTGAGAACAAGGGGTAGACTAGTGTAGCTACTCTAGACAACGTGCGCAATATGTCTAGGGTTTTTCTTCCCTTGATGCACGTCATTTCCATATAGTGCAACGTCCCATACCGCTGCACTACAAGGAAAGAACGACATCTAAGGACTTGCTATGCCACAAGCACTAGTCTAGACATAGTTCTCGGACATCTAGGTGCTAACCTAGAGGATAGGTTAGATCTAGTCTCTAAAAGACGACAAATCTAACCCAAAAGATGTTTTTAAGTTCAAGGTTCTTTAGTTTTGAGTTGCACAATGAGAAAATGTCAGGCTTTGTTATTGTTCATGCTCTGATACCACCTGTGACGTCCCTGGATTTTCTAAAACTTAATCTGATGTGTGACGTCCAAATTGAAACCCTCACCTCAGTGAGAATCCCAATTTAAACATCCCACACAAGGCTAAGAAGAAGAAAATCAAGGGAGTCAGAAGGAACAATCAGTAGCACATGTACATGAACTATAATAAAACCATACACACATGTTCACCATTCAACATATAATTACAACATGAATTGTTACAACATTTGATATTACATATTGAACAGCAAACTTACACATATACATGTACTACAAGTAAACTACAGGATCTACAGACAATAGGTCCACCTGTACATCAGCTCGCTACACAACTCTCTCTATCCTGGATCTTCAAGAGAAAAACCACAACCTAAACAAAAGAATACATGCGGTACACGCCAGCACAATATTTCAAGAATATTGTACTGAGTACGCCTACGTGTCTTTTATATACCTCTCATCATATCTTGGCAATAAGATAAAACTCATACTTGGCAGTAACAGAAGAATATAAGAAAAGCGTATACTTACACAAAGATATTCATTAACAAAAGAGAACACATATTTTAAGCTCATTTTCCATTATATGCTCGTGCATCTGCCTACCAATGGGATAGATGCATTCAGGCCTTATGATCCGCTTACCAAAGAGATAAATCAGTGTACATGTGATCTGCTTACCAAAGAGATAGATCACTCACTAGCACTACGCTTACCAAAGGGATATAGTGCTTTCATATAATGGAACAATATATTATGTTTCATGTGTTCATAACCATAAGTACGGAAAATCAGGCAACATATCATACAGGAACAATCATTTCATCAAATACCATATGCCAAGTATTTTACTACTCATATAACACAAGCATATTGTATAATAATCCAAGTAAGAGGTAATAGCGTACCTTGATCAAGAACAAACCTAATCATCACATATACTTCTGATGTCAACTATATCCTTGTTCATCCCTGATTAAGACAAGATCATATACTGTCATCAGGTTCTCATCTTCTTACATCTCATCTTAACCATAATCGTGCTCATATTAGGCTTTCACTTAGTTCATTAGGATATACCCACTTTTACTTGAATTCTTATCTTAGAATTCTCTTACTGATGTCATATTCCAGATTATGGTTCACTATCAGAACATTATCTTCCATAGCATTTTTGTGCACATTAATTAACCCTAGGTTACACCATTAACCGAGATTTGGGTTTTATAACATGTATTAAGATTCATCTTCATATAACATGGATTATGTTCATCATTATGATCTCATAATTAAAACTGAGGTTTCATATACTGATATGATCTTACTCTGTGAATTTCATCATTTATTGACCGTGTATGCATTTAATACATTTTATTTAGGATTATTAGTCCGAGATAGCCATAAGAAGCAAATTACATGATTTCGAGTATCAACATGACCATAACTGACATCATATGCATTCTATACATAATTATAGACTTATTGATATGTTTCCATCATTTTATGTCATCATTTGCTATTTATTATCCATTAAACAAGAATTACACATCTTACATGATATTGCTGATATACGTGCATAAAAAGCAGGATATTATGCTTCCATCTTGTTCTATGCATTTTTCTAAACATTTTGGTATATCATATGTATTTTTTTGATGCTCGAGCTAATTACTATGAATATTGGAAGATTTGGACATTTACTGAATTATTGGGCGATTTACCTTTTCCTGGCCATTCAGAGGCCACCACGTGTCCACGTGGGGGCGCTGCTTTTCCAGGCTTGGTCCAGCCGGTCCTCCCTGGTTCGGCTCAGTTCTACGCTGGTTTAGCATTGGAATTGGGCCGGTCCTCCCTTTATTCTTTCCCTGGTCCACGCGATCGTCCCAAGCGGGACTCTGTTCCCAGCGGGCGCCGCCGCGCCAGGGAACTCCGGTGAGAAGGAAGCCGCCCAGAGGTTCTCCACTTCAGCTCCGAAGGCCTCCATCATCTTCGAGTACCCTTTCCAGACCTCCACGGCTACAAGGCTCCTCGTCATCTGCTCTGAAGCTCCTTGGTCGGGGGGTCCTCCGATGATGGCGCCGCCGTAGAAGATCTAGAAGGGGGAAGATGGATTTCCAGCCTCTAAGCTTGCATCTTACACACTAAGGAGCTTTGTTGGAACCCCATAGAACTGACGAGCATACTGGATTGAGGTGTTAAGCCTTGATCAGTGCCTCCAACTCCGCCTCGCTTCTTCTGGAAAATTGGATCTCGGCGGCCAAGAAAATCCGCCTGGTACGGTCTGTGAGTGTGCGGGATCAACTCCTCTCACCCTCGTATTTGTTCTCTCCTACTCAAAGGTCCTCAAGGTTCCCTCTTTCCCTACTTCTTTCTTCCTTGTCGCACCTGCTGGCTGCAATGGAGAAGTAGCCCAGGGACGGGGCTCGTTCTCTTTGGTCTCCGTTCCATATACTTCAAAAGAGGGGTGATATTGTTCTTCTAGAAGAACCGAAGACAACTGCCCGCCTATACTTCCCTCTCATCCCACGATCAGCGATCATGGGTGGAGCATGGGTGCTCGCCCACGATGTTGTTCCAACGCTCCTCCCGATTCAGAGCTTGGAGGTGATCTCAGGGCCGTCCAAAAAGCATCTAATAGTTGTGAAAGAACCCCAAAAACAAGGGATCCGTGGCTCACTAAAGTAGGCAGTCCCAGCCATAGGATTAGACATGAATGGCCCAGATTCGGCCACACAGGCCCAGCCCAGACCAAAGGGTGTGACACTCTCATTGCCCTTAGACTTTGGTCTAATAATCCTCAAAATGCACATTATTTCATGATATTCAACCCTAAATAACTTCGTCTAGGAACATCCAAATGCCACCAAATTTTAACCATAGCTTCCTTACCTCTCAAGCTACCATCCCCTCAAATTTGGTGACAAAACTCATCTATTGGACCATTCAATTAAATTCCTCAAAAAAAAGGCATCAAGTTAAGGATGATATTAACATCAATCAACAAACCTATTTTGTCAAAATCTTGTAACTCTCAATATTATTCGACCTTATGATTTTACTTATGTCATTGGATGATTAAGGACTCCAAAAGTCTACTCCATCACATCATTATATATATGTGGAATGTATGAATGTGAAATCTATGTGCAAACAATCGTAATCCTTCAGTTGGGTCTTATCAAACCCTACAAACATTATGTGCTAGCCTTGATAACCTTCTAAATGCCATTATTGGCTCTTTACTTATTTAATGCCTCCATTGCCATTGTGGCTCATCTAGTTGAATTATGTGAATCTTGCTACCACTTATGTTGGCTCTTTTACTTGGAAATATTGTACATTGATGTTGCCTATGTTGGCCCCTTTATTGAATTACTTGAAACGCCAATGTTGGCTTGCTTAATTGGAATGCTTGTTGGAAATTGTTCCCATTTGATATGATGTAATTTATTTACATTTCACTCTACTGCCAAGTGACTTATTTATGCATGATGTATTAACTGGACAAATGACAATGTAGTGTACATGAGTACAAACCACCCATAGGGCACTGGGGTTTTAGTCCCCCTGTCGTAGGAACTGGGGTTTTAGTCCCCCTGTCACTTTATACAGGGCACTGAGGTTTTAGTCCTCCTGCCAGGCAATGGGGTTTTAGTCCCCCTGCCATTTTTAAAATGGTGAGGTCTGGTAGGTGCCTCACCCTACATTGAGATGAGTTTGTGTCGTAATATATTCATGCAATGTGTTTATTGTTGATGATGAATCATGGCATTCTTCCAATTCTTATTTTTTCATTTGTCTCTTATCCTTGTAATCACTTAGTATAGTGGATCATTTATTATTCAATGTTTTAGCTTTATAATTGTCCTTTGCCTTTATTGACACATACATTTTTATCTTTCTCTTTTTGGTTGATCCCAACCACCCTGATTAGGATCAGAGTGCGCATGGAAGCTTGGTGAACCTGCCTAAGGCTAAAGAGATCTTGCACATCTAGATAGCTTGGACTAGTTGCAAAAAATTTTGTTATGTTGTTTGTGGAGAGAAGTTGTTTTCGTTTAAGTCTTCCTCTACCTAGATCCTATGTTTGTATAAATTTGTACTCCCATTTGGGAAATTTTTATAATGTACTCTTTATACATTTTGAATAAAGTCAAGTTTTATATCTTTCTCTGCCACACATGTGATGTATTTGTTTATCATGTTAGTAGAGACTATGTCTTTACAGCATGATATCAGAGCATCAAGGTAGTCAGATTATTGACTAATTTAAACTGTCTCCTAGATAGAACCCTTAACATATATAGTTTCTTTAGTAAGTTTTTCACCTTATAGTTGACTTATGATGTAAGTTTGATTTCAGATTATAATAAATTCATATTAGGGATAAAATTTGTCATCTTTTTGGTGATTAGTCTATTGAGTAGCTATTAGAGCAAGAAGTTGAAAGTGATGGTGTCTAGAAATGGCTAGAACTTGGGGGCTATCAAAATTTTCCTCCGCGCCACTAGCTTGGCTTACTGGGACTCCCGAGTTCATATAACACTAGCCTGGCTTGATCTGATACAGACCACTCGAAATAGTCTACCCCTAGACATATCACCTTATTGTTGAGTAACCTTAGAAACCCTTATATGATAATTTGACTTTTTCCAAATAGAAATCATCTAGTAATCCTCAAGTACCTTATATGAGTCTTAGATTACCATGATTAGGGTTAGTGTAACCTATGCTATACCTTGAGTTTTGGAAGATAGTGATTAATAAGACTTTAATGTTGGATCTTCTACCCTTAAAATAGTTTGGCTTAGACAATCCTTTGAGTGGGATGGTAGTGTTAGTACCTTGGTAGCTTTCGAGGATGAAATCCTCTTTAAGGGGGTGGAGTCCCTCAATGCCTTAAAATCAAGAAACTGTAACTCCTTAGATATGGGATTATAGAGCTTATATGTTTAGTCTTGAACAAACATAATACAATTGTAATTCATCTTGTTTGTTTATGAACAAATGGATAAGTCCTCTAAGGAATAAACCATATGCTTGAACCTTAATATATTCTTGATGCAAATAATAATTAGTTATTCATTAATATTTGTGAATATACATAATTTTGACTAAGCCACCCTAATTATAGATGAAGGCATAATATGTAATGCTCATGCTAACCTAAACCATAAGATGTAATCATCTAGCCTTAACAAGGAATATGCATCCTCAATGTTTTCATGATACACTAGTGACATTAGGCATCATCATCACATAATATTCCTTGGTACATGCAAATGGATTATAATTACCTAACTATAATTGTGACCCAATTATCAACATAGGTAAGGCATATCACCTTGTTCACTAAATACATCTCATTAATCATGTTATCATAAATTGGTTTATGAATCAATTCAGATAATCACTAAAATGTATAAAATTACTCAAATATGATAATGTGTAATTTGATTCATATAATGTGATGTTAATTCATATTAATTAGTCTTATAAGAGAAAATGATTAATGATTTCATTAATATGAGTATCAAAGATGATATGACAATGTGCAATATGGACATTATTTGGAATTATTATAGGCTTAATAACTTGTTGGATAATATTAACTTTTTCTACAAAATAATTTATTATAATTCTACATGATAGTTCTAAGAGGATAATGGAAAATGAATTCATGTTATTAAGTTTTTTGACATAATACATTAATTAATGTTGAGATTACATAGTAAACCCTATTGTACTTAAAACCCTTGATGAGGGAAATACATATGATATAATATTGAGATGTAATTGTTTCGAAAATAATATGAATAAAATGTGATCTAAGTGATGGAATAATAAGGATGATGTTTCACATGATGGAGATTATGTTAATAAGCCAAAAATGCTAATAATATTGTGTTTGATAAAAGGCTATAGATTTGGTGGAACCCTTAGTAACACATGGATTATGTATAGTGCTTTTAGTACCCATCTAGTTGTTTAAGGTTGGAATGTTACACACACACCATATCTTCCCTATTGTTGTGATTTCGGGGATGAAATCCTCTTTAAGGGGTGGAGTGTTTTAACATACTGAAATCCAGTGTCTTTCCTACAATTTACCCACTTTTGAGCTTTTCTTTGCCTTCTAGTCCATTTGGACCTTTTTCATAAGTTTCTCATCCTTTTGAATCATTTTTGGACTCTATGTGTAATTTGAGCATTAATGATGGTGAAATTCCATTTTTGCCCCCAATTATGATATTAAAGGGGTGTTTTCACAAATAACCCACTTAAGGTATTAATTAAGGACTAATAATGCAAAATGTAGTTTTACGAGAGATAATAAGTGGATAATGTTAATTTGGAGCTTTTATATCTTTTTGGATAAGATATGAGAAAAAAATATGTAGTAGAATTAATTATGAGTGTAATTAACCTAATTTCCTTCTCTCTCCAGAAAAAATTATAATAATATATCAAAATAGAATATTATGGGGAGATTTTGTTTTCAAAATTAATTATGGATGGATATCTCGAATTTCAGTCATATAATCCATTAAAAGAAGACTTTTCATATAACTCATTCATTTTAATGTATTAATATACACTTTAATGAGCAATATAGTAATTAACAGACAAATAAATGGTGAAATGAGAATCTAATTGTATATCATGATTCTACACAATAAATTGTGCAATTGGTTAAAATTCGATGCCTTTTGGACTTCATTGGACCCTTCAAATCGATTTTAAAAGCTTTTAATACAGTATAACTATTGTGCATGCATCAAATCAATGATATGAATGTGTAACGCTATGGTTCGGCTGATTTTTCTAAGTCACACGTTACCGGTTATTTGCGTGATCTGTGGACTGTCGATCTACAATCTGATGGTGGGAGCTTTGTCTTCCACCTCTGGCTATCGGGCTGCTCCCGATCCCCGACCTGCCCTGACCTGTTCTCTCTCCCTCCTTCACCATTCCACACAAATTTTCTTGCATTGGTTCAATCTCTCAACGCTCATTCCAACGAGCCCTAGCTCATTACTTGTCATTCAATGTAGACCAAACGCCTTTCTCAACTTCTCCCCCCTACTCCGTCGCAAGGCACAGTAAGACCAAGGGCCTCCCTACGACCTATTTAAGGGCTCGTCGAGCACCCTCAGGCCTCGAGCCTTCCTCCTCTCCCTCCAATTTCTCCCCTTTTGCCCTGGAGCTCACAGACCTGCTCAATTTTCTTATTCAACATCGATGAGTTTGTCGTGGCATCCTATACTTCATTCCTTCAATTACTGATCGAGTAAGCATCTAAGGACCTTCTCCTTCATTTTTCTCGTCGTCTTTGTGGCTCAAAATTCCCCTAGTCTTAGGTCCTGAAGCTCACCGTAAGGACCTCGGCCAACACCTTCCATTTTTTAGCTTTAGTACACCTCCACCTGTGACAAGTGGTGCCTTGGACCCGCCCCGACGCTGCGAGTGTATTGATGACCTTAGCTTGGGTTTTCTCATCGTTCAATGGATTTGATTTTGTTTTCTTCTTCCCATGTTTCTGGCCATGTCGCAGCCTGAACTGACTGTTTTGGACGCGGGCGGAGTTAGGACTATTGATCCTCATGTTTAGGAGGAATCAGGGAACCTGTTCCCAATATCCGTTCTCAGTTGTGTGCCCTGATGGTGATTTGAAGCAAAGGAGTCGAGCTCTTGTGAGCCTACTGGTACCATGACCTGGGCTGGAAGAAGCCAGGTCATGGAATGACCAAGAGGGTCATGTGCGGGCAATGTAACAGTTTACTTTTCTTGGGCATTATCATCTTTTCCCCATGTTCTTTCTTTCTGCCGCAAACAATCGATAGTTGCAAAGGACTCTTCGAACCTCACTGTGTTAATAAAATTAATTTGACAAGTAGGGGTATTTTGGTCATTTCCCCTTCTCACTCGCTGTTGACCTAGGTCAGTGAGAGTGGACCCACTGACGCAGCCAAATATGATCGGTCCACGTCAATGTGGGCCCAACCTCAGTGGCCCAATCTCGTTCGTCCATTTACTTTGCTAAAATGAATTTTTCTTGCATTCAGATTGGTCTGATTTAAATAATTCATAGTAAATCAATCATTGGTCAAAAAAATGTGAATAAATAGTCGCTGGAAAGGATTTTTTGAGTAGAATCTGGATTTCTAGTTTTTGAGTCCTGTTTCTAAATGCTTTCTCGAAGTTTTTCTTAAATATCATTTTAATCACCTTAAATGATCTAAAATGTGTAATTAATCTATTTCAACTCCAAATTGGGAAATAAAATATATTTTCTTAATCAGGAGAATGTGATTAATCGATTGGACTAGGTTTTGAGCCTTAAATTGTGGTTTTGAAAATAAATTCCAAAATTAAGGTTTTTTCCTATGCTTTATGCCTTAATATATATTAATTCATGTGAAATATTTATACCTAGGAAAATGGAATTCGATAACAAACTTTTGGTGAGAAATGATGGTAATGAATCAAAATAAGGTATGTGAAGCCTATTTCATATGTGATACCTATTTGTCTATGTGATTCCCATTATATATATGTGGAATGTATGAATGTGAAATCTATGTGCAAACAATCTGAATCCTTCAGTTGGGTCTTATCAAATCCTACAAACATTATGTGCTAGCCTTGATAACCTTCTAAATGCCATTATTGGCTCTTTACTTATTTAATGCCTCCATTGCCATTGTGGCTCATCAAGTTGAATTATGTGAATCTTTCTACCACTTATGTTTGCTCTTTTACTTGGAAATATTGTACATTGATGTTGCCTATGTTGGCCCCTTTATTGAATTACTTGAAACGACAATGTTGGCTTGCTTAATTGGAATGCTTGTTGGAAATTGTTCCCATTTGCTATGATGCAATTTTATTTATATTTCACTCTACTACCAAGTGACTTATTTATGCATGATTTATTTATTGGCAAAATGATAATGTAGTGTACATGGGTACAAACCACCCATAGGGCACTAGGGTTTTAGTCCCCCTACCGTAGGCACTGGGGTTTTAGTCCCCCTGCCACTTTATACAGGGCACTGAGGTTTTAGTCCTCCTTCCAGGAAATGGGGTTTTAGTCCCCCTACCATTTTATATATGGTGAGTTCCGATAGGTGCCTCACCCTACAATGAGATGAGTTTGTGTCATAATATATTCATGCAATGTGATTATTGTTGATGTTGAACCATGGCAGTTTTCCAATTCTTATTTATTCATTTTCCTCTTATCCTTGTAATCACTTAGTATAGTGGATCAGTTATTATTCAATGGTTTAGCTTTATAATTTTCCTTTGCCTTTATTGACACATACATTTTTATCTTTCTCTTGCTGGGTGATCCCAACCACCCAGATTAGGATCAGAGTGCGCATGGAAGCTTGGTGAACCTACCTAAGGCTAAGGAGATCTTGCACATCTAGATAGCTTGGACTAGTTGCATAAACTTTTGTTATGTTGTTTGTGGAGACAAGTTGTATTAGTTTAAGTCTTCCTCTATCTAGATCCTATGTTTGTATAAAGTTGTACTCCCATTTGGGAAATTTTTATAATGTACTCTTTATACATTTTGAATAAAGTCAAGTTTTATTTCTTTCGCTGCCACACATTTTTTGTATTTGTTTATCATGTTTGATAGTATAGACTATGTATTTACACGTGCTCATATTCAATCTGAGGTTCAAGCTGAAGAACAGACCCACATTCAAGCTGAGAATGAAGTAGCCACAGCTACTGCTCAGATAGTGTTGAGAAACAAGCAACTTTGGGATTATGTCATTCATAAGAACTTTGAAGATAATCACTCAGTTAGGTCCCCGTCCGTCGATGTTCCTAACTTCAAGATCCACACACAATGGATCCAGATCATGCAAAGCATTTCATTCTCTAGAAGTGCAGGGGATGACTGCATGGATCACGTGAAGCGATTCAAGTCTCGTTGTAGGCTAGTACCACATGTTGAAGTTCCTTTCGACACAATCATGCTACACCTTTTTCACTTCACTTTGTTCAGAAGGGCATTGAGCTGGTATAACATGCTAGATGAGGAGTCAATCACCACCTGGTCTCCTTTGGAAGAAAAATTTCTAGAGAAGTTCTTTCCATCTTCATTGACTTATGAGATTAGGGGACAAATTAATCACTTTTCTCAACTCCCAGGGGAATCACTGGCAGAATCATGGGAAAGATTCAAGGAACTTTTGAGGAAATTCCCGCATCACGGAATCTCCCAAAATCAGATGATAGAAACATTCTATAGAGGAGTAAGTGATGACATCAAGAAAGTTTTGGATTACTCATCTAGGGGGAATTTCATGCGAAAGAACTATGAAGATGCCTAGAGGATTGTTACACTTGGAGACGAGAACCAATCTAATTGGGGAAGGTCATCCACTGAGGGAATTCTACAAGTTTGTAAAGTTGAAGAATCAATGGAAATGAAAGTCATCGCTGAAGCCCTAAAAACTATAGCTCACAAGCAAAAAGTCCTTGAAACGGCACTCGGAGAAAAGAAGAGCCTCCAACAGGTCAAGGAAGCTATCGAGACTTGTGAGGCATGTCATGCATCCGATCATCCCACATTATCATGTGGTCTCTTATACAATGTGATGATGGACATGTAGACACCATAGCCGCACTATGAACCGATCATCAAACATCATGAGGATATGTTACCAAAGCAAGTCAATTCCATCCACACTATACCAGGACAAGCTTATTATAACATGAATCAACCAAGAAACCATATGGGGTTTCATTATGGGAATCTTGTGGGACTGTCAACCCACAACACCAGACCCAAGGAGGAGTTTTTAATAGATCACCACTATGTTTCCAGAACAACTATAATCGAAACTAGGGAAACTTCAGAGGATGATTGCAAGGATTCACAGAACCAAGAAACCATTCTGCGTATTACCAATACACTCATCCACCGTTGCACCCACAATTGCAGCAACCTCAGCTGCAACAACCACAAATTCAACAACCCCAATCACCCGCACCTCAGCAGTAGCAACCACAACAGTATCAACAAAATCCACAAAAGAATAATCCACCTCTGCCAATAGATGAACTGTCATTGATAAGACAAATGTTGCAAACAAAACAAACCATGCGAGCCAACCAGCAAGCCCAACAAAAAGTCGTCGAAGCATAGTTAGCACATATTGTAGCCCAATTAGAACCTCCAACAGGAACCTTTGCTGGTCATCCAGATATAAATCCAAGACACAATCAACCCAAACAAGAACAATTGAAATCCATTACCACAAGGTCTGGTTGTGTCCTCACTGAAGCCACAAAAATCATTCAATAAGATGAAGATATAGTTGTAATCGCCCCAATCGCAAGCACGAATCCACAAACTGAAAAGACTGTAGAAATCGAGAAGGGGAAGGAAAAGGAACTAGATTTCAAAGAACCTGAAGTCCCGCCATATAATCCCAAAATACCATATCCAGGCAGGATGAGAGGGACTAAATTGGATACTAGATTCCCAAAATTTAAGGAATCAATGGAGAAATTATATATTGATATCCTGTTCCTTGATGCCCTCTCCATAATACCAGCTTGGGCCAAATACCTGAAGACCTTGCTATCAAGGAAATGTATGACCGAAGAACAAGAGATTGTTAAACTAGCTCAGACAACTTTTGATATTATTCTCAACAAAATGCTGAAAAAACAGAAGGATCTTGATTCCTTTGGTATCATATATTCTATCAGAAACGCCTCTAGAAAAAAAGGATTAGCTGATCTGGGAGCTAGCATATCTATTATGCCCTTCTCAATGTGTAAAAGGTTGGGTTTTATCGAATTGTTACCCACTGCAATGAGAATAAAGCTGAGTGATTCTACCATCACTGCATAATTGGGGATCATTGAAGAAATCCGAGCCAGGATAGGAAATGACTCTTATGTCCCTTGCGACTTTGTTATTATGGATATAAAGGAAAATCTAAGATATCCAATAATATTCGACAAATACTTCCTTTCTATGGCCAGAGAACTTATCGACGTTGCAGCTGGTACAATCATCTTAAGACTAGGAAAGGAAGCCATTCAATTCAGAATCCTTAACAGCCTAAAAGGTCCCAGAATCCTTAACAGCCTAAAATGTCTCAATTACAACAAGAAACAATCGAACCATCTGATGATCAGGAGAACGTATTGACAAATCTAGAAGTTCAATTTTCAGCCAGTGAACTAGTACAACAATGTCTGTGATAGACCAAGCCGAAGAAGCTCCAACAACCACTTTAAAGGAATTTAAATCTGTCTCCATTTTGGAAACTATAGAAGTACCCAAGGCCCCTAAAATGAAAGTCTTACCAATAGGACTCAAACATGTCTTCCTGGACAAAGAAAAATTGTGCCCAATCATAATCAACTCTACCTTAATAGATGATCAGGAAGAAAGACTTCTTACTGAGCTAAGGAAACACAAGAAAGTTATCGGGTATAAATGACTGACCTAACAAGAATAAATATAGCTCTATGCATGCATAGACTACCTATGGTAGAAGAGTTTAAACCATCGAGGGAATATCAGAGGAAGCTAAACTTGAACCTCAAAGAAGTAGTTCGCCTCGAGGTCCTTAAACTCCTAAAAGCTGGTATCATATATCCCATTTCTGATTCTCAATGGGTTAGCCCGGTCCAAGTGGTCCCTAAAAAAGGGGGGACTACTGTCGTTCTGAATGATAAAAACGAGCTAGTACCCACAAGTACTATCACTGGATGGAGGATGTGTATCTATTACAGGAAGCTGAACAAAGCAACAAGAAAAGACCACTTCCCTCTACCTTTCCTTGATGAAGTCCTTGAATTTTTAGCCCACCAAAAATTCTTTTGCTACCTTGATGGTTATTCTGGGTTCTATCAAATCCCGATACACCCAGAAGAGCAAGAAAATACAACCTTCACTTTCCCGTTTGGAACTTACGCCTTCAGAAGGATGCCTTTTGGGCTATGTAACATGCCAGCAACATTCCAAAGGTGCATGTCTGCAATATTTGTAGGAATAACTGAGTCAATCATGGAAATATTTATGGATGACTTTTCAGTCTATGTAAATTCTTTTGATAACTATATACTTAAACTCGGGAAAGTTTTACAAAGATGCGTGGAAACAAACATGATCCTAAATTGGGAGAAATGTCACTTTATGGTGATAGAATGTGTTGTCCTCGGGCATCGAGTGAGTGAAAGACGAATTGAAGTGGATAAGGCAAAGATTGATGTCATTTCAAAACTATCACCGCCTAAACACATTAGAGGAGTGCGAGCATTTTTGGACCATGCTGGATTTTATCGAAGATTTATCAAAGATTTCTCCAAAATAGAGAAGCCCATGACCTATTTGTTAACAAAAGATGCAGATCTCAACTTTGATCAAGAATGCTTAAACAACTTCATGACCTTAAAAAATGCTCTAATCTCTGCACCCATTCTGAGAGAACCAGATTGGTCACAACCATTCGAGATAATGTGTGACGGAAGCGACTACGCTATAGGAGTGGTTCTAGGGCAAAGAATAGACAAGAATCCCTATGTGATATACTATGCATCAAAGATGCTAGAAGAGGCTCAAAAGAATTATACAACTACTGAAAAAGAATTCTTGCTTGTCATATATGCCTTTGAGAAATTTCTCTCTTATCTAATCGGATCAAAAGTCATAGTATACAAGGACCATTCTACAATTAAATACCTAATTCAAAAACAAGATGCAAAACCCAGACTCATCCGCTAGGTGTTGATGCTACAAGAATTTGACTTTGAAATAAAAGATAAAAGTGGTTTAGAAAATGTCGTTGAAGATCACTTAAGTCGCATCGAGCCTTAGGATGATGACAATATATCTATTCAAGACTCTTTACTCAAAAACCAACTCATAAAAGTCACTACCGGATTTCCTTGGTATGCCAATATAGTAAACTACCTGGCTATAGGAATTATCCACCCTTCTGCTTCCTACCACGACAAAAAGAAATTTCTTCATGACGCCAAGCAGTATTTTTGGGATGAACCATACCTTTTTCACTTGTGCGCAGATGGACTATTCTATTGTTGCCTACTAGAAGAAGAAATTATCCCAGTTATAGAACATTGTCATTCTGGCCCTACTGGGGGGCATATGAGTTCAAAGAAGACCACCCTCAAATTTCTACAATCAGGTTTATTTTGGCCAATGACAGCAAGGGACACCCATGATTTTGTACGATCTTGCAATAAATGTCAACTTTCTGGTGGTATATCTAAACGGAATGAAATGCCTCTTACTCTATGGAAAAAATTGAAATCTTTGATGGATGGGGAGTAGATTACATGGGTCCATTGCCCCCATCTTATGGATTTTCCTATATACTGGTCACTGTGGATTATGTTTCAAAATGGGTAGAGACTATACCCATTGTTTCTTGCGACTCCAAACAAGTTATCAAGATGTTCAAGGATATCATCTTCCCAAGATTCGGAGTCCCTCAATCAATCATATCAGATGGAGCATCTCATTTCATAGAATGAAGTTTCGAAGCTCTCCTAAGAAAATATGGAGTTAAACATAAGGTCGCCACACCTTACCATCCACAGACAAGTGGCCAAGTCAAAGTTTCAAATAGACAGCTAAAAGCCATTTTAGAAAAGACTATCAACAGACATCGCACAGACTGGTCTACCAAGCTCCCTGATGCTCTTTGGGCATACCACACTACTTACAAAACACCTATAGGAATGACTCCATTTTTTTTGGTATATAGGAAGTCATGTCATCTTCCAGTTGAACTGGAACATAAAGCTTGGTGGGCCATTAAACAATTGAATTTCGACTTCAAAGGCATTGGGGAGTATAGACAATTGCAATTACAAGAACTTGAGGAACTACAAATGACTACCTACCAAAGCATTAGGATCTATATAAGGAACAAACTAAGATTTGGCATGATGGACATCTCAAAAGGAAAGATATCGTCATCAGATATAAAGTCCTTCTCTTCAACTCCAAACTCAAGATGTTCCCTAGAAAGCTTCACACAAAGTGTTCTGGGCCATTCACCATCAAGCACATCTACCCAACTGGAGCCATCATCATTATTGATGAAAATGGAGGAGAGAGAACTTTTAATGGCCATATACTAAAGAAATACTATACTCCAACTGATAAAATTCCAAGACAAACTATTAAGATTCATGATCCTACTACATCGATCTAACCAAGTCAGAACTTCATCGAGCCAGGAACGTAAAACCAAGGCACTACTTGGGAGGCAACCCAAGAACTGAGTCTCACATTTTATATTATTTTACTTAGTTTTGATTATTTTCTAATTTCTTATTTCTTATTTTAGACCTATCATCTTTATTCAGGAAATATAAAAATTTACATAAGCAACCAAAACAAAAATAAAAATATAAAAACAAATAACCAATATAATCTTATCCTAACGGCTTCAAAACCATTTGGACCCAAATGATCTCGAAACCGTTTGGAGACAAACGGTCTCGAAGCCGTTTGGACTCCAAACGATCTCAAAACCGTTTGGACACAAACGATCTCGAAACCATTTGGGCTCAAAAGGTCTCGAAATTGTTGCTTTTGAGAATTTGTACTATCACTCCTCCTTTTTCTATAAATATCACTCAACCCCCTCCCTTTTTCTTTCCTTTGATTCTTGAACTTTCCCTCACGCAAAAACCATGTTCCATTCTTTCCAGTTCTCTACTCCCGCGCAACTTGTTCCCACCGCTTCCTCGTTGTTCCATTCTGAGTTCACCTATGTCGTCTTCGTAGATGCCCATCACTTCTACTTGCTCCATCCTTTTCCCCAACATTTCCACTGCTGTGATGCTTCATCACCCTCAAGCAGCAAGGTATAACGTTGCTACCACCATCGCCATAGCCGCTGCACCACCTTAGCCATCATTGTTGTTATTTTCGCCACCACTGTTGCTTTTACCGCAAACACAACCTTCGCCTTTCCCGCCGCTATTGCTGCCACCATCGCCTCCGTCGCTGACGCCATTTTCACCGCTTTACTCAATTTTCACTATTTCTGCTTGCTGGTGATCATCTCTCTTGTCGCTTCATCTTCCTGACAGTTTCGACCCAAACAGTCGTGAAACCGTTTGGATCCAAACGGTCTTGAAACTATTTGGACCCAGACTATCGTGAAACCGTATGGAGTGAAACCATTTGGAGTGAAACTGTTTAGACCCAAACGGTATAGAAAACATTTGGACCCAAATGTTTGTGAACTTAAAAAAAAAGTATGTCTTGAAACCGTTTGAGCTCAAACGGTCCTAAGACCGTTTGAACCCACAACGATCGTGAGATCATTTGAACTAAAATGGTTCTCAAGGTTCCCCTCTTAAAAGTCATCCAAATGGTTTTACAAACCGTTTGAACCCAGACGGTCTACAAAACTGTTTGGAACTAAATGATCTTGCAAACCGTTTGATTCATTCAAAAATCTAAAAATAACAATTCCATTTTTATACAGTGTTATAATATGTTATTTCATAAATCCAATTTTACTAAAACTTCATTCTTTTCTAATACATCATTTCTTCTCAATTCTTTCGAATGACATCACCTACAAAGGATCTTGTTGACACCCAATGGACCAGAGAAGAGATCCTAGGGCACTGCTCGAAGCTTCAATGGATTCTCGATATATGCAAAAAGACTAGAAGGACTCCATTAAAAGTTGACTTGCCCAAGGTCATCCGTGACCTTGAGCGAGTCAACAAATGTTTAGCAGAAGATCCTATTGAAGAATTTTATGAAATATCCTCAACATATGAAGATTCAGAATACGCACCCAATTCCGAGGAGGAATCCCCAATCACTTAAGTCCAAGGGGAAACGGAAGGCCCAAGAGGTTACCGCAGAGCAACCAACCAAAATATAGGCACAGAAGCAAGTCTGACCCTCCACTAGGAGGGAACAAATCATAATAGAATATGACACCCCTGTTGTTGCCTTTCCTGCTACTACCATCGCAGAACCAGCACATGGTGACCTATACATCCAAAACCTCCCGGCTAATGACAAAGCATTGCACCCAACAAAGTATGTCTGATCAAACATACTGACGAGGATGGGGATTTATGATAGAGTTCTTGCCTTGCTCAACAACGTGAATCTCTCAAAACTCTGTTTTGTCACAGAAACATCTTATGTTGAGCCCACGATAGAGTTCTTCACATACCTCAACAATGAAACCGTGGATGCCAAGGATAAATGAAAAGACAGAGGTGACTGCAGGCTAGTCACCTTACTTTTTGGAAACAAGGTTGTCTTAACTGAGAACATGTTGAATGAGATCTTCATTGACAACTAGGATCAACTAAAAAAGGCTAAAGTTGTGGGCCTGGAAAACTCTCAGTTCAACCATCACACATTGTGGAATTCCTTAACGGGGATTCCAACCTACAAGGCAAAGACTTGAAAGGCCTCTAACATACATTCTGGCCTGGTGCGCACACTGCACAAAATTATTACAGCCGCCCTTCTCCCCAGGACAGAAAGTGGAAATGTTATTATCTCAGATCTCTTTATCCTATGGTCCATTCTCAAAGGGAATTCGATCAACATAGGTCGACACTTGATTAAAAAAAAAACACCTTATGCCCTCAAGAAAGAAATATGTTTGGGTGGTCATATTACATCAATTCTGAAATATCTTAAGATGGACAAACTACTTCCCAAGTGCACAGTAATAAAGGGTGACATCCTAACCAATGAGGAGAGTCTAAGAACTCATATATCATAAAGGAGAAGGATGCCAAGCTGCATTATATTTTTTGCCCAACCGTCAAAGTATCCAGAGCGCTGCTACCTCTTCCAGAACTGGTTGACTATGAAAAAGAAAAGCTTCTCTTCACTGAAGAAGAGATTGCCAACCTCATAGCCTGAGTCACAACAAAAGATAAACAAGTAAAGGCAGGGCAGACAGAGCATAGCTTCAATGCCCCAACAACAAGGCCAAAGAAAATTCTAGTCACACGGGCATCTAAACTATGTGCACAAAAACAACAGCAATCTGGGATGCCCACATCGAAGATCAACCCAGAGGCAGAACCGCCATACAGTGCAGAGAACTTTGTGGATCCAACACCGTAACCATTCATTTTTTATCTGGATGTTGGGTTTCCCTCTACAACCACCAACACCACACTCCCGTCTCCCACTCTTCTACCATCTTCCACAACCATACCCACCACTATCCCTTCCTCCACATCCACAACTTCACCCACATCTTCTGCTTCACTCATCTTCTCTTTGTTCATTCCATTCTCCACCTCGACGGCTGATATCACCTTCACTTCCACCTTCACTTCAACCACTTTTCCCTCAGCATTCCCAGCTTTGCCCTTTTCAGCTAGGATGTCACCACAATTCTCATTCACCACCTCGATATCACTACACTGCATCTACAATCACCAAAAAATTCACGGGTCCATCAATAGTGTCTCTTTGGCAAGGCACTACCATTCTTCCACCCCGACCCTAGACATCTCACCCATCCATCTTTGGGCTCCCCTTTTCACAAGTCAGTGATGAATTCGGACGACAATTTTACGCTATTTGAAACCTCCTCACCGACCCCTCTAACATATTACAATCAATTTTTTCTTTCGTGCATGGAATTGCTGCACAAGTCTCCAAGATTGACAAACAGAAAAATGCCTTACCAAGCATCCTCTCTAGCATTCAATAGCGGCGGGATGTAGCGGACCAACAAGTCAACCATATCGACGACCGCCTACAACACCTACCAGTGTTGGTACTCGAGATGAAAGGTCAGCAAGAAGAGTTGGCCCAGCAAGTCGACAGGGTCTCCAAGCAAACTCAACCTTTTCCTGAGACCCTTCGCGAGCTTCAACATCGACAAACTGCATTTAGCACGCGCTTGGACGACATCAACAACAACCTTGCACAGCTCAATCGCCGCCAAGAGGAGCACTCTAATGATGAACTCAATCAACTATGTGCACAAGTAACCGATCTATCAACATGACTCCTCTCTGCTGAGGCAAGATATACGGATCTCAAAGAGAGACACGACGCACTGCTCGAAACCCACGATTATGTGTAAGTGCCACTCGAAGAAATACAAGCCATTCATCGATAGTGCAAGAAAATGTCAACCAAAAAAATAGCTGATAAGGCAGCGAATGATGATGAAGATGAAAGTGAAGATGACGATGAGGATTCTGATTCCTCGACTGACTCCAATGATGACAACTCCTCCTCATATGATCAACCCGATGACCTAGGCAATGTTGGGGAGGGCATCAGTTGAGGTACATAACCTACAAAGAAAGGAGATGATAAAGACCACCAAGAGGGTGGAAACAAAGATCCCAAGTCCCCCGACAATAATTACAATGTAATAATATCATATGGGGACCCGTTCTTTAACTTTTCAGCTATGGGATCCCTGGGGGATGCTGCCAAAGATGCCACTTTTGCGGAATTCCAACAATGCATTCTAGGAACTAGCATTAGCCCACCCACAATAGTCATTCACCAATACTCCGCTCTATAGCAACCTGCGCCTTCCCCCCAGAGCAGGAAGAATCTGACAGAGTGAGTCTAGACACAGACGATAGACTTGACTCTGATTCTGACTCTGATAAAGATGAAGATCTGCCATTTTTTTTGGACGACAACGAGTAGACTTCAATTCCTCCACCACAAGACGTTCCCCCACCACCACCGCTACCTCACAAAATGCATGACTTGGACATGGCGGCCATCTCTACATTAGATGTTCAGGACATCTTCATCCTGAAAACTATCATAGACTATGCCAAAGATGGGGGGACATCATCTCCAACAATAAAAAGACAAACTACAAGTTGATACGAGAAGACTTCTGTATCATCCTTTGACCACAATCGACAGTGAAGATAGCTATCTTTCGTGTCTTTCTTGCCAACTCTATTGAGGACTTTCGGAGCCCAAAAAGGTTGTAGCCTATCTTGAACACTTCACCTGGTCTATCCTTAAGCTTATTACATAAGGACTTACAGGCAAAGTCCATTGAGCGGCTGCGAACTGGCCTTGCATGAAAGGCATGCTACATTTCTGTGCCCTTCAGAGTTTCCGACCACTGGCTGCTCATGATTGTTGATACCGAGGCCCACGACGCCATGGTGTACAACTTCTGCATCAATGAGCTAAAGTTCGGACAAATAAATTTTGCTGGATTAGAAGTCGGGGAAGCACGATGCATACCTTTCCAGCTTCTCAGAATGATATGGGTTGCTTGCCTAACTCTGCGACATGGTTGGAGCCAACCCTGGTTCAAAATCATCCACCCAACAGTCCAAACATTAGTTGGTTCAGGGAACTGTGCTTTCTGTACAATACGATTCATAGTAGCGCTAAATAGACAAATCCCCTTCACCAAGATAGCCATAGAAGATATACACTCCCTACGAGGACGTTACAACATGGAGCTAATCTGTGACAGACGGTTCTTCAGGGACCCAACAATGGCGCCAAACGACGTACCTCGATACCTTTTCTCTGCTTTCCAACATCCGCAAAAGCATCCATACAGAACAATCCTAAAGGAGTTGGAGAAAAAGCAACAACAGACCACCAAGGCCCCAACACAATGCCAATGGGACCCTTATACTTCTGATATGGCGAATGATCAGGGGGACATCGATTTGATAACAGGGCCCACCATCAACAGATCATCTCAACCAATGGTACCTCTATCTACCATAGAACCAATGTTTCCAAAATTTGACCTTGCCGCATGCAAAAACCTTTCTGATAATATACTCAGACTCATCATGTTTAGGCTTTATGCAGAGAAAGATGAGCTTTTTTTCATGCACAGAAACATCCTAATAATGGTAGATTCACTCCGTGATATCGTACAAACCAAAGGTTCTTTATCCGTGAGCTTGATGACTGCCTACCAGTTTCTTCTAGCACGGGACCTGCCTACGGTTTATATGGCGTCAGCATACATGAAGGATGATTTACTTGGATCTAAGAACTTTGGAACCACGGAGGACCTTATCTCATATCTTTAAAACACGACTCCAAAGTTCATTATGTTCCCTTTTCTTCACTCTGAGCACTAGATGCTACTAGAAACAAATTTGCATGAGGGAACTACAATCATTTACAATAGTTCTGACAGCCAGTATGATCCAAACCAAAGACAATATGTTGTTACAGAAAAGACGCCGATGGAGGAAGTGGCAAAGGATTGTATTGAATAACTACACGATCTCCTGGGCAAATACAAAAAGGCGTATGGAAAAGAACATTTCCATCACCCATCCTTTAGCCACAGATGTCCCCAGCAGATCAGAGAATCGAATCACTACAGTTTCCACGTCCTCTACTAAATATATACCATCACTGTTCTTGGAAAATAAGTAGAGGAAATGAAGGACGTCAATTACCACGCTTTACGTGGAAAATTCGCAGCTAATCTCCTACGATCTCATGGAGCTAACAAGGGATTAACAGAACCTTAATACCCTTGTCCATGTACTTCTCAACCTATCACTTTGACACCCTGAGGATAGAGTGAGTGATAAGTTAGGGGGGTACATTGGGAAAGGGTGAGGTATCATATTCAAACCTTTTTCTCTCTATACTTTCTTTCACCTATGTTCTTCTGTATAAAATTTTCCTTTCCTTTGACATTTAGATTTTTCAGTAATTTCTTTGATAGAATAACTCTTGCATATAAAACAACTTTTATTTTGGAAAAGAGTCACCCCTAGCTAAATTAGGGAAAAAGTAGTACTAAAAAGCAATTACATCAGTAGCATGTAATGGCCAATTAATAAATCACTTTCATACTCAATTCTTTTGCTTTTTCTTCAATTTTGCATCAGACTCTCTACAGGTTAACATCTTGGCCGAAACAAGCTAAACACTCTCAAGGACGGGAAGGAACCAGGCAAAATCCAAATCAAGGAACCTCGTTAGTGGACCACCAAGTACAAAACCGTAATAAGTGCATGTCAGGAAACCCTAAGAAACAATTTTCTTCTTTTCAAAAAGAGGCTTGACAGCACAAATAAAATCCTAAATACCCAATTCCTAAGCCTATGAGCATATGAATAAAAGCCTGAGTATTGAATAAAAACATGAGAGTTGTGCCATGCATAAGGACTTATACGAAGAGCCAATAAAGGTCTTGCCCAGCCGGTACATTTAGCTACCCTCCCAAAGGCAGATGTGTCGCACCCGGTAGTGAGATCCTAATGTCTCCAAGTATATGAAAAAGCTAATAAAGGACTCGCCCGACCGGTACATTTAGCTTCCCTCACAAAGGAAGATGTGTCACACCCGGTAGTGAGATCCTAAAAGTTTAGATAAACCCTCCCCCGCTTAAAGGGGGAGTTACACAATAGCCTTTTGCCAACCCTCATACCTATCTTAGCTTCTGGTAGGAATTTCAAAGAAGTAAAAAACTGCTTAGAGTCGAAGACATGCATAGAATACGATAAAGGAAAAGGTGGTCTCAATGTGAGTTACGCGATACGGAAGAAATATGAGATCCACGCAACTCTCGATACCTGAAAGAGTTAGTGCAAGAGGAAGCCCTGATAAAATTCTAGGAGATCTCTGGTTTAGAATTGAAGCAAGAGTATAGAAATCTTCACTAAATAAAATTACCTCGCCACTACGTGCCTTAGCTCTATCTAGCTTGATGACAATCTAGACTCTAAGTTAGTGGGGGGTGATAACCTCCCATTTTGTGATGTTATCTTACTAGTTTTTCTCAGTTTTCCATACTCTTTCCTAGATAAATTAGATAGAATCTTTAACTTTCCATTCTATTGTGAATATGCCATTAGACTAACTTTTCTCATTTTCTTCTTACAGAAAAACACAAAAAACTCCAAACGGTCCCAATATCGAATGGAAGACAAACGGTCCCAAGACCGTGTGAAGCCAAACGGTCCTAAGACCATGTGAAGCCATACGGTCCCAAGACTGTATGAAGACCAACCAGTCTTGAGACCAAAAAAAAGTGAAACGGTCCTGAGACCCTGTGAAAGCCAAACGGTCCCGAGACCGCATGAAGGCAAACGGTCCCAAGACCATATGTTATAACCCCAATTTTTGGGTTCAATTGGTGAGAAATGTAATTTCTCATATTAAAGATATTTGAATAAATAATGATATAATTTGCTTCAAATAAATGGATTTCGTTTACAATAGCCTTGATGTTTGTGTTGTGGGCTTTATTGGCTATTGGGCCCAATAACAAGGAAATAACAAAGAAAATTCAATTAGTGAATGAATAATTGAATATTCGAGAAAAGAAATATGTAGAAACCTCTAGAAGGAAAATCCAAAGAGGATTTCGTGTCTATTGGGTTCCTTGGGTTCCAAGGAGTCCAAAGTTGTAAAAAGAAAGCAATAAGAGAAGAAAAGATTAATTAAGTATTTCTTTATTAAGAAAGAAATTGAAAATAATGGGAGAATATGGGAAATAAGTGAAAAGAGGTATAATTGAGTTATCCTTGGTGGAATTTCATATCCCAAGGATTACTAATGATAAAAGGAATACCAATGAGGAAAATAAAAGAGAAATAAAAAGAAATCCTCAAAAAGAGATATTTTAGTAAGAAATAAACAAGATAATGTTAAATAATGCATATAGATGCATCTATAAGGATAATAAGTATCCTTAAAAAGTAATTTCGAAATCATAGAGTTTCTTGGGATTCAAGGAGTCCCAATAAAGAGGAAAGAAACAGAAAATACCAAAAAGGCAAAATAAGAGGATAATGTGTTTCATTATTAAGGAATTATGAGGTATTGTTAAAAAGAAAGTAATTTCTATTAAAGGAAATAGAATTTCGTACCAATGGATTAAAAAGCAAGGAAGGAGAGAATAAGTAAGAGGAATTTCGAATTCCTAATTAGTCAAGAAATTTGATATATTAAATAAGAGAGAAAATTTGTGTTCTAATGAAGGAATTACTTTCCAAGTAGGAAAAGGATTTGTTTTCCCTTGAATGAACACCTTAGGGTGTGAAACCTCTTCCTTATAAAAGGGGTATGACTTTGGACCGAGTTCATAGAGTTCCACGCAGCCACCCCCTCTCTCTCTCCCTTCTTTGTCTTCTTCATCTTCATCGAGCAAACCCTAGCCATGAAGTGAGTGCTTCCCTGGAGCAATGGAGACCTGATGGGTAGTTTAGATGGTAGCCTGGTTTACCACGGAACCAAGGAACGACGTAGCCTCTGAAGTCGTTCCCTAGAGTGTGCGCCACAGCAGAAGATAGGCTGCACGGGCGACCGCAAAAACGTGGCCCGACGGACGAGCAAACGAGCACCATGGTCAGTTTTTGAGGTGCCCTGTGCGCGCCTGAGAGGGGCGGAGTTAGAGCAGCAATTCTCGGCAAGGATCGTGGCCCTAGGAGAGGAGGAGAAGCCGCGCATAGCGGCTAGGGCGACAGCAGGTTGCCGTCGCGAGGAGGAATAAGGTGGAGTTGTCGTTGGACAAAAATGCCCTCCGCGGGCCAAAAGAGCCGAGTTTTAAGTCGAGGGAAAATCCGTAATTCGGTTATAAACTCAAAGACAAGTCGTATTGCATGAGCCAGGGCAATGTGGTGCTCTGTGATTGGTCTGAGGTAAGTGGTTTAATGCAAAAATCATATTTATTTAACCGTAGCTCGGATTAAAACAAGTTATATATGAATTTTGATCAGGAGAACACAAGGAATCCAATAAAAATAGTTTTTAGCCTGAATCTAATCATAGTTCGAAATATAGTGTAAATTATAATCTTTAATGAATTAAAGATTAAGAAACCCTATTTTGATATGATTAATGTGTTTAATAGGGTTTAATGGGTCTTTAGAGTTGATATTAATCTGTTAAATGTAAAAAGGAACATTGAGTTCAAAAAGGAAGAACTTTGCACATGATTAGTCTAATTTAGGGTTTATGTTCTTAAATATGCATGAAATTTAAAAAGGGCATAAAGTTATCATTTTTAATGATTTAATTAAAGAAAAACCCTTAGATTTGATGATAGATGGACTTAATAAAGTTATTTGGATAATTTAAGTTGATATTAACATGTTGTTAATAAAAGTGAAAATTAGGATCTAAAAGATGATCTTTTTATATATTTGGCTTAATTTAGGGTTTTGTGCATGGTTATGCACTAATGAGCTTGAAAACCCTAATTTAGATGAATATGTCTTTTAACTGGTTTAATTGTGTAAATCCACGAATAAAATAGAGAAGTGATGATCCTAAGCCAATTTGAGCATAAAAGATCCTTAATGTGGATAATTTGAGTAATTAGGGTTTTTATGAGTGGAAAAGTTGTTTTAGGGTTTGTTGACCTAAAAAGGATAAAGTTTGAGAAATTGATCTAAGAAACGCTAATGCATCCTAATGAGACTTAGAAACCTTAGAAAGGTGTCCCAAGTCAATAAGGAGTTGTTTGGGATGTGCTTGTGACAATTAGACATTATACATGTTTTCAGGATCAGTGTTTGCTTGATTGATTGATTGGCTTGCTTGATTGGACATCTTGTTGTATTTGGATAAATTGTTGCTTGAGATCTCCAAGACAGGTATGTGGTAATTACTTATGAATAACCTCTTGGTTTTCCGATGGTTTCTCAGACGTTTAATCGCATTGAATGCAACTAAACTGCTTGGATGTTCATATTGCAATTATAAAGTGACTATGACTATCACTTAATGTATTTGCCTATAAACTCAGATCTTGGTTCTCTCTGTGGCATAATAGCTAACCTAGTACATGGATGCCTATGGGTAGGTCCATCAGGTTAGAGAAAGGCCTAGTACATGGCTACCTATTAGGTAGGTCCATCAGGTCTATGGATGACCTAGTACATGGCTACCTATTGGGTAGGTCCATCAGGTCTATGGATGACTTAGTACATGGCTACCATGGAGGTAGGACCATCAAGTCACATTGAGTTTGATAATGGGCTACCTTCGGGTAGTGCCATGCGACTCTATTACCTAAAAGAGAGGTGAAATCTATGTCCACTGCAGCGACAGCCCAGAGTTCGAGAATATGTATGGATTGAGTTGTATGGCTTAAAATGTAATCTTGATTGTTAAATGATTAATTGAATGACGACTTATGTCAGGGTAAAGGATAGTGACATGATTAGTGAAGGACGATGTTAGTGAAGGACCATAGAAACCCTATGGTCTTGTGCAAGTAGGGCATAGCTGGAACCTAGGGCACATCATAGTGCTGACGGTAGAATGAAACCCTGGATAAGGAATTATGATGGAGCATAAAGGGTTATGGAAGATCTTGAGCAACCATAAGTGCGAACCTAGGCTTCACCCATGTAGAGAATGCTTTGGAGGTTGATCTTTCATGAAGAGAGGACCTCTAATGGTGAGGTTGGATGTAGGGTTAGCTCTAGAGAGAGCAGAAAACCCAGCAAGAAGGTTGGAAGCCTAAAACCCTGAACAATGGATGACAGTGGTTGCCTCATAAGTTGATGATATCTTGGTTGCCTTTAGAAGGACCAAACCCTAGAGAGTGAAGATGAAGCATATGGTGCCTATGTGCGTACAGTATAGGTGTTCACCTTCTGAGGTAGGAAAAAGAGTTCCTTAGACCTAGAAAGGTTTAATAGCAGGTTATGAGACCTTGTACCTTGTTGGTTGTCCTTAAGGAGGACCCAACACTAAGTGTTGCTTGAGTTGAAGGATGACAAGGAGTGTGTGTCATGCCTTTTTCATGCTTGGTTTGTAGTTAAGAGACAGAGCATGCAGTGAACCTAGGGTTCCTAGGCCTAAGAGGGGAAGTGGTGTACCTAAGGCTCATGATGAGAAGTTGAGTTCCTATAGAAGAGAGCATAGTAATCCTCATGAATAGAGGAAAAGAGGAGCCCCTGAAATTTAAGGTGTGTTTGATGAACCCCTTACAGCTAGGTTGATGATAAAGAAAGGTATGATCTTGATCCAACATTGAGGAAAGAGGACAAGTATGACCTAGCATGGTACAGTAAGTGATCTGCTCGTGCCTTAATGCCTTTCTTGGGTTAAGTAGGCTTGTATGGATGTAAACCCTAGACCAAAGAGATTTTGTGACCATAGAGATAGTTTTCCTCCCTGGGAGAGGGACCCCTTTGGTAGGGTGTATATCAGTTTTGTTGGTTTAAGGTAACCTGAAGAGGTCTCACAGGATCCTGAGAAGATAAGTGAAAGGTACATAGTATGGGATTGAATCTACAGACCCATAGATATCCATCTCTATTGCATGTGAATGTGTTACTATGGAGGAAACCAGTATGGCACTTGACCAAGGTAGGCAGGTTGCCATGATGCCTATGAACGGATGAGAGTCAGCCCATGAATGCAGAAAGAGAGATGATGAAGACTTGGGTAAGGTTCTAAGTGAACATGTTCTGTAATGGAGAATCCTAAGTCTATCCTAGGGTCAGGTAGGGATAAGACCGATGAAAGTAGGAGTTGCCTAATTCCCCAATTGCACATGACCATAGTGTCAGGAGGTAACAACTATCATTGTCTGAGGGCCATGGGTTAGGAGATTGATCACCTTCATGAACTCATGGGACCCAAAGGGAAGATGAGTAGGGCACTCTCTTAATGCACAAGGGAAGAGGGATGACCCCAAAAGAGTCGGTACCCTATAGACCTAGAGGAGATGACCAAGGATATAAACCTCAGTAGGTTCAAGACTAGTTTGATACCTTGTTGTTTATGATGAAGAGACATATGTGGCACGTTGCAACTTAGATTTAAAGGTGTACTGGCAAGGTGGGATGTACCATCTCTACTCTTGGAACAGGAAGAACTCTGTATTTGGACTGCAGCCAAATGCTTATTTCCTCTTGTTATGGGGGTGAGAGATAGGACATTATGCATGTCATACACCAAGGATAAGAGATGATGTAGGTTGGAGAGTTGCCACGAGAAATGGGGATAGAGAAGATATCTACCCTGGTAAAGTGAATGATACATGGATGGTTTGTAAGCACTAAGAGGAATGAGGTAGTTCCCTTATGAGGATGTTTTTATCATGAGCTATGTGGAACTTACAAGTTATGCCAGGTTGAGTTTGATCACCATGATGATGGAATCAGAGAGTGTTCTTATGAAGATGAACATATAGTTTGTGGTGACATGATAAGTGAAATACATGGAAGTGTAATGTTACCTAAGGATGTGAAGTGGTAATGGATGCTCTATTTGAGATACATCTGACTTGTTTGACCAGAAGCTAGAAAGGGTTGATTGGCTAACCTTAAGTTCAAAAAGGAGAGGTGTTTGGATAACACTCATATGTAATAAGATACATTGAAAAGTTATGGTTGTTTGGTTAGCCAATCTAGTCCTGGATGCAATGAAAGGATGGTAGTAAAACCTCAGATGTACTTCTTTGGAAGAGAAGGTGATGAAACCCCGACTAGAGTGGTTTAGGGTTTCAGAGAAATCGATCTTGGAAGGATCATGACATACAGGAAATCATGATACACCTTGGAAAATGGCAATAGCACTTTAGATGCTTAAGATGAAGTTGCATGTGGTTTATGACCATGCAAGCCATGAGGTAAAGGACGAACCCCAGTAACCCAGTGTATCAATATAAAGGACAAAAGAATCCCTGAGAGGGAATGAGAGCTCAACACTATGGATGTTGTGATAGGTCTTCCCTGGACTGAGGAAGGTCGAGATGCAATATGGGTTATGGTAGATCGCCTTACCTAGACGACATAAGAAAGAAAGAGTTTTGTCAAGGGACAGATCTAGTTGAACTACCCATGAGAGAGATGGTTCAACTACACCATAAAGCAGGTTCAAAGGTTCTTGAGTTTTAACTAAAGGTTCCCTTCCAAATGGTGGAAGTAGGTACATGGAGAACTCTATGTTAGTATAGTTTATCACCCCTAACTATGGTTAGTATGATCCAGACTAAAGGGTCTGATAAGGGCATGTGTGCTCGTTCAGGGTGATATCTAGAGATAGTTCTTGTCCTATGAAAGATGTGACAATGACCACCATAGCCAGTATCGGGTTTTATATGAAGTTCTGTAAGGGATGTTGTGTCGGTCACCACTTCAGTAAGGTGATGTTGGTGAAAAGGACCACATGATGGTTAGAAAAGGACCACATGATGGTTAGAAAAAGACCACAGTGTGTGTAGATGAAGTCACTTTGATTGTGCAAGGTCTGAAAGGAGCCTAGAGACGATGAGAGTTATGAGAAGATGCAAAGTAGACTGACATACAAGTTACTGTGGAAGAAAATGTGACATGAAAATCCGACCCCTCTAAGTTATAACTAAGAGAGCTGAGTCCCCGATACATGGGTCCATTAGAAATGGATGGGTGGAGAAGGTTAAGATTGACCTTACCCCTCGGGATAAAGTAATGTATGATGAGTTCCATGTGTTCGATTTAGAGCACTATGTGAGGTACCCCGACCATGTGTTGAGCAATGAACCTAGTGAGCCCCAAGGGAGGCTGACATGGCCTGAGTCACCTGTGCAGTTTATAGACGCCAGGATGAAAGAACTCAGAGAAAAGAATATGTGATGATAAAGGTTCTTTGGAAACGCCATGAGTACGGAGAAGCCACATAGGGGCAAATGATGGACATGGAAAAGTCTTATCCTGAATTGTTTGTTTGCTTGCCTGAATTTTGAGGACAAAATTCCTATAAGAGGGGAAGGATGTTATAACCCCAATTTTTGGGTTCAATTGGTGAGAAATGTAATTTCTCATTTTAAAGATATTTGAACAAATAATGATATAATTTGCTTCAAATAAATGGATTTCATTTACAATAGCCTTGATGTTTGTGTTGTGGGCTTTATTGGCTATTGGGCCTAATAACAAGGAAATAACAAAGAAAATTCAATTAGTGAATGAATAATTGAATATTCGAGAAAAGAAATATGTAGAAACCTCTAGAAGGAAAATCCAAAGAGGATTTCGTGTCTCTTGGGTTCCAAGGAGTCCAAAGTTGTAAAAAGAAAGCAATAAGAGAAGAATAGATTAATTAAGTATTTCTTTATTAAGAAAGAAATTGAAAATAATGGGAGAATGTGGGAAATAAGTGAAAAGAGATATAATTGAGTTATCCTTGGTGGAATTTCGTATCCCAAGGATTACTAATGATAAAAGGAATACCAATGAGGAAAATAAAATAGAAATAAAAAGAAATCCTCAAAAAGAGATATTTTAGTAAGAAATAAACAAGATAATGTGAAATAATGCATATAGATGCATCTAGAAGGATAATAAGTATCCTTAAAAAGTAATTTTGAAATCATAGAGTTTCTTGGGATTCAAGGAGTCCCAATAAAGAGGAAAGAAAGAGAAAATACCAAAAAGGCAGAATAAGAGGATAATGTGTTGCATTATTAAGGAATTATGAGGTATTGTTAAAAAGAAAGTAATTTCTATTAAAGGAAATAGAATTTCGTACCAATGGATTAAAAAGCAAGGAAGGAGAGAATAAGTAAGAGGAATTTTGAATTCCTAATTAGTCAAGAAATAGGATATATTAAACAAGAGAGAAAATATGTGTTCTAATCAAGGAATTACTTTCTAAGTAGGAAAAGGATTTGTTTTCCCTTGAATGAACACCTTAGGGTGTGAAATCTCTTCCTTATAAAAGGGGTATGACTTTTGGAGTGAGTTCATAGAGTTCCACGCAGCCACCCCTCCCCTCTCTCTCCCTTCTTTGTCTTCTTCATCTTCATCGAGCAAACCCTAGCCATGAAGTGAGTGCTTACCTGGAGCAATGGAGACCTAAGGGGTAGTTTAGATGGTAGCCTGGTTTACCACGGAACCAAGGAATGACGTATCCTCTGAAGTTGTGCCCTAGAGTGTGCGCCGCAGAAGAAGATAGGATGCACGGGCTGCCGCAAAAACGTGGCCCGACGGACGAGCAAACGAGCACCATGGCCAATTTTTTATGGTGCCCTGTGTGCGCCTGAGAGGGGTGGAGTTAGAGCAGCAATTCTCGGCGAGGATCGTGGCCCTAGGAGAGGAGGAGAAGCCGCACACAACGGCTAGGGCGACAGCGGGCTTCCGTCGCGAGGAGGAAGAAGGTGGAGTTGTCGTTGGACAAAAATGCCCTCTGTGGGCCAAAAGAGTCGAGTTTTAAGTCGAGGGCAAAACCATAATTCGGTTATAAACTCAAAGACAAGTCGTATTGCATGAGCCAGGGCGACGTGGCGCTCTGTGATTGGTCCGCGGTAAGTGGTTTAATGCAAAAATCATATTTATTTAACCGTAGCTCGGATTAAAACAAGTTATATATGAATTTTGTTCAGGAGAACACAAGGAATCCAATAAATATAGTTTTATAGCCTGAATTTAATCATAGTTCAAAATATTGTGTAAATTATCATCTTTAATGAATTAAAGATTAAGAAACCCTATTTTGATATGATTAATGTGTTTAATAGGGTTTAATGGGTCTTTAGAGTTGATATTAATCAGTTAAATGTAAAAAGGGACATTGAGTTCAAAAAGGAAGAACTTTGCACATGATTAGTCTAATTTACGGTTTATGTACTTAAATATGCATGAAATATAAAAAGGGCATAAAGTTATCATCTTTAATGATTTAATTAAAGAAAAACCCTTAGATTTGATGATAGATGGACTTAATAAAGTTATTTGGATAATTTAAGTTGATATTAACATGTTGTTAATAAAAGTGAAAATTAGGATCTAAAAGATGATAGTTTTATATATTTGGCTTAATTTAGGGTTTTGTGCATGGTTATGCACTAATGAGCTTGAAAACCCTAATTTAGATGAATATGTCTTTTAACTGGTTTAATTGTGTAAATCCACGAATAAAATAGAGAAGTGATGATCCTAAGCCAATTTGAGAATAAAAGATCCTTAATGTGGATAATTTGAGTAATTAGGGTTTTTATGAGTGGAAAAGTTGTTTTAGGGTTTGTTGACCTAAAAAGGATAAAGTTTGAGAAATTGATCTAAGAAACCCTAATGCATCCTAATGAGACTTAGAAACCTTAGAAAGGTGTCCCAAGTCAATAAGGAGTTGTTTGGGATGTGCTTGTGACAATTAGACATTATACATGTTTTCAGGATCAATGTTTGCTTGATTGATTGATTGGCTTGCTTGATTGGACATCTAGTTGTATTTGGATAAATTGTTGCTTGAGATCTCCAAGACAGGTATGTGGTAATTACTTATGAATAACCTCTTAGTTTTCCGATGGTTTCTCGGACGTTTAATCGCATTGAATGCAACTAAACTGCTTGGATGTTCATATTGCAATTATAAAGTGACTATGACTATCACTTAATGTATTTGCCTATAAACGCAGATCTTGGTTCTCTGTGGCATAATAGCTAACCTAGTACATGGATGCCTATGGGTAGGTCCATCAGGTTAGAGAAAGGCCTAGTACATGGATACCTATTAGTTAGGTCCATCAGGTCTATGGATGACCTAGTACATGGTTACCTATTGGGTAGGTCCATCAGGTCTATGGATGACTTAGTACATGGCTACCATGGAGGTAGGACCATCAAGTCACATTGAGTTAGATAATGGGCTACCTTCGGGTAGTGCCATGTGACTCTATTACGTAAAAGAGAGGTGAAATCTATGTCCACTACAGCGACAGCCCAGAGTTCGAGAATATGTATGGATTGAGTTGTATGGCTTAAAATGTAATCTTGATTGTTAAATGATTAATTGAATGATTATATTGTTAATATAGTTGAACATTATCTATTTCCTCCACATACCAACTTTGGTTGACCGACGTTTTGTTTGTCGGCGTTTTAGGTACAATGAAAAGAACAAACAGTAAAATGACACCTTCTGAATTCAAGAATTAAAGAACAAGGAGGAACTAGTTAGAATAGTTCAGCTGAGGTTAGAAGTTTAGTTTGTACCAATCTCTTCAAAGGTATGCAAAGAAAATTTTTATTACCATTTTCAGTATAGTCTGTTAGAATTTAATAATTGTTTATGGTTATATGTCAAACCTTTGATCCGGGATTAATGGGTGCGGCTTCAACCTCTTGGTCTCCCTTAATTGGGGGTTATCCGGAGGTGGGGTCGTAGCAGTCTCTAAACCGAAAGATCCCAAACGGTCTCCATTATCGTTTGGATCCACATAACTCAAAACCGTTCAAGATTCACTCAAAGCCTATAAATAAGACCCAAGGGGTCTTCACAAAGGATCAAATTCTTGGACGCCCAAAGGCTGCCCCAACCATTCCAGAGCTGTTTCATCCTCCATCATCTGCCCCAAGGATGTCAGTCTAAGATCCACACTTCATCCTCAAGATGCTTTCTCTCTCATCGACATAAAAGGTGGGACGTGACGAACTCTTCATCAAGTCAACCACGTGGTGTGAAGATAGTTGCTCTCTGCTCTAAGGGGTCGACCTTCGTCCCTCCTACGTGGAGATGATGCTCTCTTTCTTTCTTCCTGTCTCCTTTTTTCTTGCCATGAGCGAGTAGTCCCATACACTAGGGTGTGGGGAGTAGCCCCTTTACCCATGTTTTCATTTCGTACATTGTAATTCATGAGTTTGCAATAGAGAAATGCTATCTTTTCAGTTCAACATCAATCATTTAACGAATGCTAGATGCTTAATCACCAACTTGTGCTATCTATTATCTATCAGTGCGAATTGTCTATGTTTGTGCTTTTAGATTCGAATATCGATTGCATGTTGGTTCTTGATGTATGTAGTAACCGTGTATCTATTTCGGTGTCTAGGAGCGTTTTTCAAGGAGTGGAGTAGACTCACCTCCATCGTTGTACTTTCATACTATGAAATGGAGTCAATTAACGTACAAAAGTACAACTTTGATAGGTCAAGGAACACACTTTACGAAGGGAGTAATGCAAAGTAAGTGACCATTCGTTCGAGGATGGCTGGCATTGCAATACTCTCGCATGTCACATAGTTAGTTATCCGAAAGGAATCTAAGTCTACAAGCTACTAATTGTTTAGACCCTTTTCTTTGCAAGCCATGTAGTTATGATGTATGTTTTGATCCATGTGTAGTGGTGGCGAAACTCGATCACATTCTAGTGGTTTCCAATTATCATTTACAACCTTAAGTTTACTTTCTTGCTATTTACTTTCTCCGCATATTAGTTTAATCATCAAACCAACTCTTTGATCTAAACATCAACTCTTAAGTAGATAAGTAGAATTACTACATTTCCATCTTGTTAAACTCTTAACAAGACCGTTGTCTCGTGGATTTGACCCTTAACTATACTACGATAAGACTTCTACATATCTTAGCATACGTGGGTGGAGATCTTATTATAGCATACACAAGGCTAAAGTTAGACACTTACTATCTTTAGGATTTTTAGTGGTGCACGCAACTCCACGTAAGTAGAGGCTCCATCATTAACTTAATCTTTAACCCCCCCCCCAAATTCCTAGGTTAAGGTATTCAATACTTATTCTTTCAAAATTTAGGAATCATTTTTCATCTACCTAAAGGGAGAATTTTGACTTTACAATTTACATTGTCCATATATCCATGGTTACTTTACCATTCCATTCATATTTGTCTAAAATTTATATGGAGGTCATTTCACATTGGAAAAGACACTCCAATTGATCAAATTGGAAAACCCTAGATTGGTGGAAATCAAGGCATACAAGCTCAAAGTTCAATAAGTAAAAAATCTCTAGGATACTCTATTGAATATTGTTTAAATCATTTAAAATTAGATGTATCATGTGTTATTAAATGCAAATGTGAAATAGAGATAAGATGGGAAATTTAATATTGCATGTAGATTTTATTAAAAATTAGAAAAAAAAGGATTCTCATCGATAGTATTTCCGCAAGGCAAACTCAGTTAATGAGATTGTGTTGGGCTTCTATTAAACCTACATTGGCCGAATTTGTATTTAAAATAAACTAGCACAAATAAAAAAAAAGGAAAAAATATAGCAATGTCAACAGACTGAGATTTGGTACACTAATCTTGACCATTCAACCGTATTGCTTTTTTTTCTGATAGTGCCATTGATCCAACACTCAAGACTTGACTGATGCAATTGTAGATGATTCTTTTTGTGAAGTGAAATACATACATTAGAAGGGGATAAAATTGAAAAGATATTTGTCAGACATCTAGTCAATACCCCAAAAATCGTAGAATTTGTATTCACAATCTATATTATCTAGTAATAACCCTCAACTATAAGTTGGAGTTCATTCTAAAATTAATTTCCATGCTTGTATGGTTTAGTTGAGCTATTGTGCCTCTAGAGCCTTCTAATTGATCATTGAGGTTTATCATTTGCTACAATCATTATAGTGTGTTTGGATAGTTGTAAGAGAGCTAGTACTACTTGTTCACTTGTAAATCTCTCCATCCTTTTTCCAACATCAATATCTTCCAAAGGTGATAACTTGAAGTTCTTCCTTGTCTAAGGAAGGTGACGATAAAGGATAATTGTCCCTAAAGCTTGGGAGGTGGATACATTTTAAGTTTGTTTGTTCCCTTACAAGTGAAAGGGAATCTAGTAGGACTTTGACATAATAAGGAAGGTTTGTAGGTGTCGATTTTGTTGCAAAAATAAAGAGTGGTACTCAAGGTTGGAAAGTGCCAGAGGTTGACTTCTTTAGGTAGAAGAGAAACACCATTCGAGTAGGAACCACCCTAACTCCTTGTCTTTAATTGTAAATGTTTCATTGTCTCTCACTCTTTATATTAATACTTACAATGTTACTAATTAGATACGTTTTGAAGGTACAATAAATTTAGGTTTTGGTTTTTACAGCTCAATTCACCCCCTCTCACTGTCTTGAGCCCATAGATACTAATAGACTGATATATATGTATATATAAAGACATAATGAATATGTTGTACAATGAGTCCTTGATAGTGAACATTCTTTTTTTATTTATGTAAATAATAATATGTTGAAGACAATACGGTCAATTATATGAAATAAAATAAAAAAAACACCACCAAAAAAATATTTTACGTTTTGTCTTTTACAATAGAAGTGTACATGATTGCACAAATACTAGGGAATGATATAAAGATATGTGAAACATTTTGGATTTAAAGATGGTGTACTTGTATATACTACAAATACTAGGTTTACAAAATATTTTATGAAAAAAATATTATACATGAGAGAATATGATACATATATGAGGTTAAACAATGAAGATATAGCATGGAAATACTTATATAAAAATATATACATATTTGCACTTTTAAATGGAAATACTTATTTCAATAATTAATTAATAAACACATAAATTTTTACTGATGTAGCATTTCCTTTGTGTTCAAATGGACTTTAAGTTTATGTATAGGACCCCTTTATATAAAATTAGTTGATGCACATTTTTAATATTATTATCAATTTGTCATTTCCTCATTTTTTTAACATATTTGTCATATCCATATTTTTGGTGTTATAGCTTAAATCATCCATTCAAACTACAAATATATCAAGATCTTTTCAAACATGCTTGTCATTTCCTTAGAGATAGATGATTTCATTGTAATTTGTTGTCTCTTTTTTGGTAAGTAAAGTCAATGAATCATCTATATCAGAATCAAAATCGATTGCCCCGCTCATAACAACATCAAACATCTTGCATATTTGGTCCATCTCCTTAATTTATTGCTCAAGAAGATACTTGTTATTTGTGACCTAAAACGTTTATAGCAAAGACCAAGAGTGATAACACATACATCTGACAACTGCTTAGTTTTATGTAGAATAGATCAGCAACAAATGTTATTTTTTAGATAAGAAGGTTTATGGAGAAATATATAGAAAAAAAAATATTCATATGGTGTTTATTGATTTGGAAAATGCCTATGATTGAGTACCTATGGAAGTGTTATGGAAGGTTTTGCATAAAAAAAGGTGTACATATACAATATGTTGACATGATTAGGGAAGTGTTTTGATTGCTCAAATGTAAGTGTTAGGACTCCTGGAGGAAAACACAAACTTTTTGTGTCACCGTCGGGGTACATAAAGATTGAAAATTATCCCATATCTATTTGTTCTTATTATGTATGAGTTGACATATCATGTTCAAGATAATATCCCTTGGTTCATGTTATTTGTTGATGATATTGTGTTTATCGATGAAAGAAAATAAACGTTGAATGATAAATTTGAAATTTGGAGAGATACATTGGAACCTAAGGGATATATGATTTAGTAGAAGTAAAAATGAATATATACATTGTAACTTTTGCAAATCTAGAATTGTGAATGGTGGGGCCAAGTTTGAAGGAATAGATCTATCAAAATGTGATAAGTTTTGTTACTTGAGTTCTATTATTGAAAGGGAGGGTGACGTTCAACTTGATGTCTGTCATATGATTGCAATAGAATGGATGAACTAAAGGAAAGTCACTGGAGTAATATGTGATCAGAAGATCCTGCTTAAATTAAAAAGCAAGTTTTATAGAACAACTATTTGGCCAACAATGCTATACGGTAGTGACTGTTGGGTAGGAAAGAAACACAATCTCAATAAGATGAATGTGGTCAAACTGTGTATGTTGAGATGGATATGTGGAAAAAAATGTTTTACAAATTACTATATGGGGAAAAAACTAGGGGTGGTGAGCATCGAGGATAAGTTATGTGAAGGCCATGTAAGATATTATAGGCATGTGCAACACAGGATGACAAATGCACCTATTTGATGAAAGGTTATTGAGTCAAGAACAATTAAAGAAGCAGATGCAAAGCTAAAATAACTTGGCAATATATTATGAAGAGACATTTTGAATATTTACATCTTAATGAAAGTACGACCCATAATAGAGCTTGTTGAAAAAGAAGGATCTGTGTAGATGGAATTGAGTCTTAGATGATGATGATGATGATTATGATGATGATGATAGCATGCCAATATAAATTACTCATGAATATAAGCTTTATGCACAAGAAATGTGCAACATGCTTTGCATGATGAACTTTTGGGAGTGATTGTTTTTTCTTATAGTAGGAGGGTTGTCTTTTCTAATGAATTCCTTTTGATTATTGCTCCAAAGATAATATGCTAGTCTTTTGAATCCCTTTATCATATAATTGTACCTTGTGTAAATCTCGGTCCTACCTGCCAGAAATGGATTCATATTTATATATGTCATGAGTAGACATTGACATGTGGTTTTATATATCACCATACTTCAACACCTGTTTATAACTCCAATGACGACACCAAAGTTTAATTTTTTGGATCTCTCTTAGTTTAGTTTAAAGTAGGTACTCCTAGGATGTTACATACCGACATCACTTTGTGAAGCAGTGGGACCGCATAAAAGAACTCACATCGTATTTTATTAGATTACCTAATGATATAATATTATAAATTTAAATAATTACTCACAATTACATGGTACAATGTACAACTATTCTTTTTTCTAATTTATTACACTGAAACAATTTATCATGAATGTATAGAAGACACTTATTCTTTGTTTCAGCCCTCTTTCCAATCAAAATTTACATCTATTCTGAATAAAGGTTTTACCTTGAAGATTAAGTTAGTTTCTATGTAGGGTTGTTAGTATTACACCCGTACATGTGAAGCCAACCACTTATGACTTTGAAGAAAACAGCTTCAATGTTCTACTATTGACATTCTGGGTTTGTGCCAGGTTTAGATAAATAGATCAAAATTTGGACCCATCGGCTTCAATGTTTAGGTTTGAACTTTCACAATTCGGTCGAATACAGACTAATTTGGGTCTGGATCAGTTTCTCTTAGACTATATTGATCTAGATAATACATAATTAGAATTTTGAAACATCTAACCTTTTTATTGATCAAAATTTAAACCTAATTCAGCTATATATAATATTTTTAGCAGTATTTGGTCAGTTCCAAGAATGAACAAATGATTAAAATGTAAGTCCTACTCAATTTTATTAGACATTTTGGTTGATGTGAGAGCCAAATTCGAAATTTTGATAGTTGTATTCACATGTATCTATTATCTATTGCATCTATTTCCATATAAATAAGTACAAGTGAGGTGGGTGCTTTTCCACCTATTTGACCTCTTTCACTGCTTGCTTTGCTACCTGTTTTGTATACACTAGAAAGGGGGAACATTCTAAGCATGTGAGTTACAAATGGTTTAACATATTAAAAAATAATAATTGAAAAAATTTACATAAATTAACTCTATATAAAGGGAATATGAACATAATATATATCTCAACACACCATATATGGCTATACATAGATTTTCATATCACATTTTGTCCATTTACAGTTAAATTAAGCATGTCATTCATGTAAATGAAATCTCTTATATTATCATACATGATGGATAGTTATCATCTTCTATTTTGGTACTACAAAATTTTCAACAAAATCAACACTTTGTATTTCTTGTCAAATTCAACCTTGAAGCTGGAAGTCATGCCACCTACTCGACTTTCCTATTTACCTTCAATTGGTAGATTATATAAAATGAAAATTACATGTAGATTTATGTTGATGTTGTAGGAGCTTTACTTTCACTCTTGATGTGTGTGTGAGGCATCAAGTGGTTGTCTTTCCTCATCTTTTTAAGACACTACATTCATATAACGTATTTAATGTAGCGACATGTATGAAACAATGAAGAACATACATCATTAATGAGGATAGTCAAAAAAATTGTACCTAGGTTGCTCTGCAATAGATAGGATTTCAGTATAGACAATATTCCTTGTTGTTGTAATACTTGTATTTTTAATGGAAGATTGTCTAATGAGAACTTTAACATCATCTTCTAATTTCACTCTAGAAAAAGCCACATATAACTGACCATGAGAGAATACAGGTTCAGGTAGATATATTCCAACTTTGTCTAAAGTTTTCCCTTGAGACTTGTTGATCGTCATTGCAAAACATAATCGGACTAAAAATTGTAATCTCTTGAAGATAAATGGAAATTTCTGATTTTCTTTTGGCATTAGAGGAATTCTTGGAATAAAAACTCTCTATCCTTTCCTATGACCAACTGTTATTTCAGCATCAATAATATTCTTGCTGAGGTTTTAACAAATAAGTCATGTACCATTGCAAAGCCCAAAAAAGGGTCAAAATTTTTTAGTAGCATAATTGGAAATTTTATTTTCAGTGTCAGCTTGTGAGGTGGAAGACCCGGAGGAGTCAAGGAATTCAAAAATTCTTGTTCTTGAAGTTGGTTGGTGTTATCAGTAGCAGAATCAAAACTGAAGTACTATTTCTTATCTCTAGGAAACATTTCAATCAATAGTTGATTTATTTCATTGACAAACTCATTTTTTGTAGTCCAAATTGCATGATTAGTAGGAGAATGGATGTCATCCTTGTCATCAGTAAGTTTGGGAAATATTTCTTGTATCATCTCATACATTGAAGATGTTTCATCTTTAAATGGAATCACCATGCATTCAGGAATTTCAATTTGATCACCAAGTATAGCTTCTTTTGTTCCATTTCAAACTTGAAGTAAATATTTGCTGAAAGATGGACTCAGTATCGCTCTCATATTTTGTTTTAGTTGTAATTTCTCTAGTTTTTTTCGTAATTTTGATTTCAGAAAACATGCAATAATGGTTCTCTCTTTTCCTCCTCGTGGTACTATAGGTAGAATTTGTTTGATGTCACCACCAAATACAATAGCTTTTCCTCCAAATGCTATAGTCTAACTTATCGTGTCTTGTAGTAACAGATCAAGTGATTCAATAGCTTGCTTATTTTCCACAGATACCTCATCCCAAACTATAAGTTTAGTTCTTCTATGAAATTCACCCAAACTACTTTGTTTTGAAATATTACATATCTTTTGCTCTTCACTATTCAGTGGTATCTTAAACCTTGAGTGTGCAGTTCCACTGAAAGGCAGTAAGGATGTTGCAACTCCAGATGATGCAGTTGTAAGTGTTATTTGACCTCATAATCTTACTTTAGCAAGTAGAGAATGATATAAGAATGTCTTTCCTGTTCCTCCTGGGCCATCAATGAAAAATATTCTCTACTTTCCACTATTTATGCGTTCCATAACAACTTTGTAAGAACAGTCTAGTCATAATTTAGCAATGAAATTGTTTGAATATCTTCATTAGATATAGTAATTTTCAATTCCTCTTTGACTTCTCAATATAACTTCTCATGTTCATCTTAAATAATAGGAGACAAGTTAAAGTAAGATATACATTTCCCATCAACTCGAGGCACATATTAATACTATTTAAAGATTTGTTGTATGCATTCTTCCAAATACTTTCATGTACATCATAATAATCTTCACTCATATGACATTTGAACTTTTCCCATAGATTGATAGGACTAACTGATGCACAATATAGACTATTATTGTAGAAAATAATTGTCGAAGACCTGAAGGAATCTGAAACAACATAGCTTCATCAAGACATTCTTCAATATTGTTATTGGCTTCTAACAAATCAAGGTTTTCAACTGCTTCTTGGAATGTATATTGGATTCCATTTGCATTCCTCAATTGAGAAAAAGACTTAGAGCCTCTCACATGATTTAGCAAACAACGAAGATAGTAGCACTCTCCTTCAACATGTTTTGCAAAAATGATCTTTCCAATGGAATTTCTTTGCTTTCTTTTATTCCATCACTTGTATTTTCTATCCCTTACATAATGCTTAGGAAATTCCTTGTAAAGGTATTTTGAGCTTCTTCATCTACACAATTTGTTCGAAAGTATTCAGTAAGCATCATTTTTGAAAAATATTGTATAATTGTGGACAAATCTTGATTTTTATGGAATGTAATAGTGTGCATGTCCTCAAGATGGAGTTGCAAAGATGTTACTGTCAGATGCATCTCATTCATAGGGAATTGATAAATTCTCCATGCTACTTCCAGTGGTGATACGCATCTTCCAGATACAAATTCAGCAATTTTATGAGATTCTTGTGTTGTTTCTCATCCAACTAAAATAATACACATTCATGTCCTTTATATATATATATATATATATATATATATATATATATAAATATATATATATAAATATATATATATAAATATATGTATATATAAATATATGTATATATAAATATAAATATATATGTAGTCAGGCTAGAATACACTCAAGTGCATTCGGAACAAAATACACTCAAGTAGTTTTACATGATACAATATTTTTTTCAAAAATCTAATCCGTTGATCTTCTTAAACATCTTGTGAATAGCTCATAACAAAATTTGAGCACATTTGGACATTTATAGGTCGTGTAATAAAGACCGCAAAAAATATGCATTTTAAATTAGTTTCGTGCGTCGATTTTGTAGCCCTTGACTTACACTCATCCAAATGGGCTCAAAATTTGTATGTAGCCTAGTTATAGTATGACGGTGAAGATATATATATATATATATATATATCTGTGTGTATATATATATACATACATATATATACATATATATGTATATATATATACATATACATATATATATATATATATATATTTGTACAGGTACTTCACTACTTTAATCGAGGAACATATTTCAACATTGATGTGGCAATTATATTTAGCTAGTAGATAAGGATTGTAAGGAACAACCCAACGATTATCAATTATGGTGGAGCCAACATTTTCCAAAATAGAATTATCTCTTCTTCTATATAGAGGGTACAAATCTTTTGTCTGACTTGTTACAGAGTAAAAGTCCTTCGGATAATGCTTTTTACATTGTCCATTTTGCATATAGACATTATTTGGATTTAAGGCTCCACAAGGATCGTGTATCATATATTTCATTACTATCTTATGTAAATGTAAGTTGGTTTCTTTCTCTGGTATCTCAGCTAACACATACTGATCATATACATCAGGAATACTAATCTTTTGACTTTTCTCTAGTATGATAAGAAAATGTGCCTGTGGTAGTCCCCTTTTCTGATATTCCACCACACCAACAAATGCAACAACATGACCAAATATATTTCTCTTAAAAAGATCAACTATCAATTCTTCTAATTTTGCTTTAAAGATCCTAGAAAGTAAATCTGGCCTATTTTATGCTTCTTCAAATGCCAACAATTCTCTTTTTACTTCAACCCATGATGGATTTTAAGTTGAAGTTAGAAATATATCAGATTTCCATATGTCTAAACTAATGCCATTGCATCGAGATATCGTTGCCTCATATCCCGAGGGCCACCAATGAAAGAAGCAGGGAGAATAACTCTTTTTCCAATTGCATTGCCACTATTTTTCCCGTGATTGTAGCTGTCTACAACTCCTTGATACAAATCTACTCGAATAGTCTGTTTATCTCTTCTAATGCAGTCTCAGAAGAAAGTGGCTGCTTTCAAGTTTAACATGCATATCAACAATGTATTGTTGTAGAAGTCTACCATAATGGAGTAAAACTGATTTATCAAGATCCCTAATTTGTAATTTATAACAATAGTATTCACGACATGACACTATTTTTCTTCATTTTTGTTGCTTTTCTACAACTAAAATTTGAGAATAATTAAAAAAATAAAAGATAGATATGATGTAAACGTAAATGTTGTAAATATAATTACCTATTTTCTCTTGTTGGAAAAGTGCTCCAATGTATTGAAACTAAGATTGATCTAATGATGAAGCACTGATCATTGGTTGTCTAGTATTTTTATCCATTCGTGAAATTCCTTCATGCCAATCAATTTCACCATGTGGAAATAATAATGGGTATTGAAAAGGATCGTAACATCCATAATAATAGTTGACACAATGACTACTACCATCATGATCAAAAACATGAATGTCTCACTAAAAATTTGTATGCTCATTATTCCCAGCATCATCTTCACTCCAAATAGCAGCAACTTGTGAAAAAGTCGGCAAATTTTGAATTCCTTAGTGTATGTTGGGGTTTGTTCTAAAAAATATTTGCACATTGTCAAGGTTGTTAAGATCCTTCAGACTTCAAAAGAATTTTGAGTAAGGATTTTCTTGCAATGTACTAACCAATATCTTGACAACTTCCTCTTTTAATCTCGATGATTGGTGCAATCTATTTTCTTTTTCATTATCAGTGTCATAAATATATAATTGTAGATGTGATGGATGTCCATCTTCTAGTATGATATTTTTTATGAAATGGTATATTTGTCCTTGTACCTTGAAAGCATATATTCCTTTGTTTCTCTTTGAAAGACTTAGATCCTCATTTACACCCATTGATGTAAGAGAAAAAGTATTGTTGTATGTTTTTATACATTGTTTAAAGTGAAAAACTTCTTTCTCCTATGATGTGTATAAATGACATAATTCCAAATTATTTTCATGTGATGTAAAAGAAATTTTTCCATCATAATAATAAAATGTCCTTACTTCATAAGAAAATCTTTATGCTTGGCAGTGATCACATTTCTTATAATCAGGAAATACATGAGCCTATTTTGGTATGGAAAAATCTAGAATAAAGCTTTTCACTATGTTTTGACCTCCACTTTTGTTGCATATTAAGGAGGGTGAAACAAAAGTTGTTTCGTTAAGAGTTGAAGAAGATCCAGCTTCACATGTACCTATCATCTTATATCTTGATTGCTCTTCTACTAACTTATCAAAGGATATTGTTCTCTGACCAGATACAAGGTCAAATGTTTTTGTTGTGATTGAATATTTCTCTATTGAGGGATGAGGAAGAGGTGGACGAGGTCGCGGGAGGGGGGGTAACCCTAGGGGCGATGCCATCAATGGGGCAAGGACTCCATCTCCAGATCCTGATTTGGATCCTCCTAATAGCTCAAGTGTGGTTGAGGGAGCGAAGAGGATCCAGTCGACCCAGATTGGGGGCAAATCAGAGGCATCGTCCTCCTCAACAAAGCCCACATCTCCACCTACTTCTTGAACTCGGCTACCTAATGAGAATGGGGAAACCTCTGCAGGCAACAAGGTGAGTGACTGGCTTTCTGCCAGTAGGTCAGGGTTACACTATGAGGATATCACCCCTGTCAACTTCATCGAACCAGATATCGTCGATGGGATTAAGTGCTTCTCCATTTTGAGCGAGGACGAGCCACTCCCTTCATGGCAGGAGTATGTCTTGATAAGATTCGTGGGGAGAAAGCCTTTTCAGAGCCAACTACATGGATGGATCCACCGTCAGTGGAGGCCAAGTGATGTCTTCGACATCATCTCGGAGGAAACTAAGGAATTTATCGTGAAGCTACCCACGATAAAGGAATGGGGGAGAATACTAAGCGAGGCACTGTGGATGATGGACGGAACTCTGACTATTGTCCAGGCATGGGAACCTGGTTCCCCCCTCCAGGCTCTCTCTTTCTCGAAGCTCCCTGTGTGTATCAAACTCAAAAATACAGGGTTGCATTGGACATCGAGAAGGATCAGTGGTGTCACTAGCCTCATCGGGATGCCCCTCGACGTTGAAGACTCCAGTCTTTTCGTTTACTGCCTGAGTGAAGACATGGCATGCGGGGAGCTTGCTACTGTTTCTGGCTTCCCGAGGACAGTGAAAGTCAATGTAGATGGGAATCCCATAAACTTGAAGGTTGGCTATGTGGCGAAACCTCAGGTTTGTTCGGGCTGTTCTCATTTCACCCATCGACTGCCCTCTTGCCCCAAGGCCACAGGGAGCAAGATGATGCAGAGTCAACTGCAGTTGAGAGTCGGGAAGAACATAAGGCATGAAGGTGTTCGACAATTTGTTGAGGAGAAGATCCCCAATTGTGGTGATGTTTCTGGGGCTAATTCAGAAGTAGAGAAATGGGAGGAATTTGCTCCTCATAGAGTTTAGTCAGAACCTGATATGAGAAGTTTCTCTCCAACAGAGGTTGTGGGTGCTCTGAACTTGGAATGGGAGATTACCTCATCCAAAGTAGTTGCTACTCCTCCCTGTTTGAGGCAACTCACACAAGATACTGGGATTTCTTTGGAATTCCATCAGAGGCTCACTTGCAAATCTGACGAAGGGTCCTCGGTTAGCTCTTATGAATTTGATCAGGAGCTAACTGATGATTTTAGTGTGAACAAGGAGCCAAGATCAAAGAAAAAGAAGAAAAACATAAGAGGACTGGTACTGAAGAGATTCCCATGCTAGGCTTGTCTAAGTCCATCTAGGAGTTCTCTACGGGGTCTCTGAGCAGAGGACTTGTTCTGGATGGGATGACCTTGTTTCCTAGCTTACATAGATCATTTGTGGCTGGTTTGAATCCTCTCCTGTAACACAACTTTGTGGGTGCTTTGTTCGATAATGTTCTTGATTGGATGACGATTGGTGGCAGAGACTTTAGGTGTGCCAGCTTGGTTTTTCCCTATTTGGATTTGTTATCTGGTCTGTTGGCTTCTTTTGTTGGAGTTTAGCTTGGTGTGGTAGATCGTTCTTGCTCCAGGGAGAATGCTTTGATGTGGCAGATCACACATTTCTCATTAGTTTCATGTGTGTTCCCACTTATCAGCAGGTCTAAGACCAAATCTGGCGAACGATCTAGAGTAGAGAAGAGAGGTCTAAGACCAAATCTGGCGAACGGTCTAGAGTAGAGAAGAGAGGTGTCCTTCATAGATATATTTGTGGGTGTGTTTAATGAATTTTTGTGTCATTTTTTCTTTTCTACTTAGGATGTTTTGCTTTTTAGACTCTTATTCTGCTCTTAGATTTCAGATATCTGGGGTTTCCTTTTTTGTTCAGATCTGATGTGCTCCCCTGCGTGGAGACACATAGATCTAGTTTTTTTTCTGAGGCACATTGTACCTAAAGTTTTGGTTTCATAGTAACACAATTTTTTGCCGACCAAAAAAATATTTCTCTATTGAAGCTCTAAACGTTTCTTAAACTTTCTCTTAGGCATTATTTTTCCTACATTTTTCACGCTTTGCTTCATTCTTATCTTCGAAAAGCTAGCATAATATTCTCTCTTCTTTTTTCGTATTAATACTTTTTTTTGTCAGACAGATCTGAATATTTCATCGTCGGTACATTGTAAACAATTTTTCAATATTCTTCATAAATAAGATGTCATTGTTATTTGATGTATTTTATAGAGTGTTCAATTGTATTAAAAAAACATAGCATGAGGTAAATTTATTTTCTTATAATTTTTTGATTAAATTAATTGAAATAAAAAATCAAACAATAAGCTTTTTAAATTGCATAATTCTATAAATCAATTTTTTATGTGTATAAGTAATAATAACTAAATATATTTGCAACATATGAAAATGGTATAAGATGGAAACACATATAAACTATTACAATAGAAAATATAAGGATGCAACATATCAAAATGCAAGCATTTATCATTGTTAAAAAAGGATTTTGAGTTTCTCAAAAAAGAGTCATCGGTTTATTTATATAATAGTGTGGTGGTTGTGGAGCTAATATAACACCACAAATATAGTATCAATTTTGTACTAAATTTTGGGACTTTAGTAATTTCAAACAATATAATTGTCACGCCCCGATCTCACACTAACCACAACCCACGAGATTAGGGTGCGACAGAGGGATTTACACACAAGGCAAACCACTCATAACTTTTTAAACATTTTAAAGACATTAAAATGATAACCTGATTTATGATGTAAACTTAAGCTAAACAAGTTGCGGAAGTATTTTTATTAAACTGACTAGAAATATAAACAAAGTCTACAACATATTACATTGTTCGACATAAAGTAAAGCATAACAGTTAATTTACATCTTTATACACATTCCACATAAACATTCTCTCTCACCCACACCATGTTCCAAGGATCGAGGGGAAAGGACTAAGAGACCTCTAACTAAACTAACTACATATACCTTCTACAGACTAAGCGTTAGGATGAAAAGATCCTTCAGATTCATGTTGCTGTTGTTGACCAGAAAATGTTTGAGTAGAGGGATGAGCCTACTCGCTCAGTGAATGGAATTTCATTTAGCTATCACTAAACAACTCATCAGATATATAAAATTGAAATAAAACATAAGTGCAGTACTAAGCAGGGCAGTTCTAATGACATAGCAGATTTACAGATCATAATCATATTTCTATGCAACAACAGATATTTTAAACAAATAAACAGTTATAGAGAATTGGCACAGAAGTTCAAATCTCTTAACATATTAAATTTACTGTGATCCTATATGATTACATATTTATATTATTATGCCCTAATCATATGCAGTGTACTCTGCATACAAAGATCTGTAGCGAACTACGATCTCACCGTACAAGTCTGACTTCCAGTCCTGTTCTGCTACAGGACCCACAGGCTCTCCGACCTCCTCTGCATTCACCATGAGTGCTCTGGACTCCTCCTCTAACCTGAGCACACAGGCAGAGAGTCTGGGTTACCACCGTGACACACGCAGGGATTATTGTTGAATAACCCCTATTTACTCCAGTGCCACCGTGACACCGCACAGATTATTGTTGAACACCGCCTTTCTGTCCTCGTGCCACCAAAATTACTCAACCGGTTGATGTTGGACACGAGTTTCACCCCTAAGATGCAGACCTCTCAAAGGGGTTCTATGGTGTTAGGGCACCTAAGTCTATTAACTGATTAACATATAAACACTTAAACAAGAATATCACATTTCATACTTATTTCACATTCTAAACATCACTTGAAAATACATATATATCATTTGTCATCTTTAAACATGACTCAGTATCACTTATTCAGTATCAATGCTAAACATCCATTTTTAATCAGCGTATACATTGCAACTGTAATACAGGAAATTCCATCTTTTTCATCAATCATATTACGTATTTCAAGTTCCAATGAATCTATCATACTCTATTGTATGTGCTACACTGTTTAGGAGTTATACCAACTGATACTGAAGCAATTAAGCACTTAAATTGAGTTAAATAATGATTTCTAAATGAACTGCCACTCACTACTCAGAAACTCGACCGATTGGTTAGAAACTCGACCGATTGCTTCACAAATCGACCGATCAGCCTGCAACTCGACCGGTCAGCTTGCTGTTCCTGCAACTCGTCAGTAGAATGGCTTCATCATGCACAGATCTAAAATTGACCCAAACAAAAACTAAATCTTAGGCTAAGGCTGTGGATTTCTTGTCTAAAATCTAGACCAAGCACAAGGGCATCATCTCCTTCGCAAAAGCCACGCCATAAGGTTCTGATTCAAACCTTTTTGCAGAACAGACACCTCTACGATTACTGACAGACTGAAAAGGAGAACCGTGCTTGATATTGGCACATCTATAGCTGCAAAGTCGAATCCATGGCCATGAATTGGAGGTAGAGAGTACCTTCCCAGAGTTTAAGATCAGCCAACGAACTCCTCCTTGGTTGTGCGCCGCTGCTACGTGCAGCTACTGCTTCTGCAAGGTAGGGGCACCGCCCAACTAGGTGAGCTTCGATTGGGTTTCTAGGTGCAGCTGGAGCTGCAATTGGGTGCACGAACCTCATCAACGGGATCAAACGCACCTTCCTTGTTGCCTAGCTCGCCCAAAACGGCCCATGGCCGGTGCCGTGCAGCAGCCAAGCTGCTGCTTCTGCTGTCCGCCGCTCAACTGGTCGAGGTGCTGCGCACCTAGGGCGAGGAAGAAGAAAGAGGGTAGAGGAAAAAGAAGAACGGAGGTGGCGCCCTGGCTGGTCGGAGGTGTTGCGCACAAAATCACCCTCAATCGCGCCCCTCTGCTGCTGCGATGGGCGGATAGGTTGGGCGCCGCTCTGTCGGTTGCCCTGTTTCGATCGGGAAGACAACGAAATAAAAGGGCAAAGATAGTCGGCCCACTAAAAGGGATAAGGGAAAATAAATAGCCAATTGTGGGTAAATTACAACCAAGGTCCAAAGAACTAGAACATAGAATAACTTCTGCCTCGAGGGTCCGAATCAAACGATTTTTCTTGCAACTTTTCAAGCACAGAATCCACTATGACCTCGGATCAAGAAATCATCCTAATTGGATTGTCTCACCTGATCCAATAACTAATTGCATCTCGGCATTTAACTGAACCTAAATCACCTTAATTATGCACTAATCATGATACTTACTGGTTAACTTTAAAATGGGTTATAACAATCTCTTTCCCTTATAAGAATTTCGTCCTAAAATTCCTAAAAGAGAAAAGGAAACTTGTTACTCATCTCTGACTCGTGCTCCCACGTAGCTTCCTCTAGGTTAAGATTTCTCCACAGAACTTTCACTAATGGTATCTCACAATTCTTGAGTTTCTTGATCCTCTGATCAACTATCTGTATTGGTCCCTCAACATAGGACACATCTGATCTGATTCCGGATCAAACCACAATACATTGTCTTTCTAGAACTGTTATAACAGTAACTCAAATTATGGTAATTACTGAGAAATTATCATACTATACATGCAAGCAAACTAAAATTCTTAAATAAACTGAATGCATGTCAATTTGGCACTTTATACTAAAAATCATGCAATTGAACTGTTAAACATCACTACATCTCATACTGAGAATTTTGATATCAAAATACTTGATTCATTGTACACCCTATCCTTAGGGTTTCAGTTACCTCATTCACTTGTCACATGGCAACACCCTATCCTTAGGGTTTCAGTTATCTCATCTATTTGATTGCAGTTCAAATCACAATACGGTATCATTCTAGAACTGGTAGAGCAGTTTATTCAAAATCATTGTAATTACTGAGTAATCCTTATATCATGCATGCATGCAGATTTAAAATTCATAAATATCCCAAACTCATATCAATTTTGGCACATACATACTGAGTTCATGCAATTGAACATCTTATTACACCAATAAGAATAATTTACTTCACATATAAGAAATCATCTGTAATATTTATCAATTATCTGAAATTTCTCGAAGAACGTGCACATTAACCCAAATCCTAGTTTGTGCATCACATAACTCAATTAAGAGTTGCTTATCTATCATAACACAAATAATTAATAGTACTTGAGAATTTCTAGTAATATCTCAGAGAAATGTGCCAATTCATCTAAATGTTAAGTCACACACATTAACATAACATGAAGCATGCAACTAGGTTTATTTGCATATTTTAATGCTATCGTATTTTCTTGAAATCATGCACCTGATGATTTACCAAATCTGTATTGTCTGGGTTTATACCCAAACCGTACCATTATCAGTTGTGTATTTCTAAACTCAACATTCACACTCAGCAATTTGGGTTTCGATGAACTATGTAAATTCACTGGTCCAATCTACACTTTCTACCATACAGAGCTTCATACGGGGCCAAACCAAGACTGAAATGGTGACTATTATTGTATGCAAAGTCTATAAGGCTTAAATGTTCTTCCCAACTTCCACTGAAATGCAAAACACATGCTCTCAGCATGTCCGCAAGAGTCTAAATGGTTCTCTCAGACTGACCATCCGTCTGTGGGTGAAAAGGTTGTACTGAATCTTAACTTTGTGCCCAAAGCACGATGCAACTGTTTCCACAACCTAGATGTGAACTTAGGATCTCAATATGATATTATTGAAACTGGATTACCAGGCAACCTAACTATTTCATCCATGTATATCTTAGTCAAGTTTCGAGACATCAAAGGTTGACTCAATATGAAGAAAGCGAGCAGACTAAATTAGTCTATCCACAATCATTCATATCGAGTCATAATCGCTAGGTGTCCTGGGTAACCCTTCCACAACAAATCCATTGTGATATGTTCCCATTTCTATTCAGGCATAGTAAAAGATCACAAGGTAACTGTAGGTTTCTAGTGTTCAGCCTTAACCTACTGGCACACACTACTTCTAACCACGTACTCAGCTACATCCTTTTTCATACCTGACCACCAGTATAAATCCTTGAGATTCCTGTACATCTTAGTGTTACCTGGATGCATAGATTACATCGATGCATGTGCCTCCTCAAGAATCTTTTCTATCAAATCAATGGCTCCAGGTACACACCACCTATCATGCTAATACAACACAACATCATCTGAAACCTAAACTCTGGTCTTTTTCCCCTATCATGTCATGCACGATCTGCTGCAACCCACTGTCACTCTGCTAAAGTTCCTTGATCTAATCTTAAAAAAAATGTAGGTTTGACTTGCATTTGTGCAATCAAACCGCTCTATTTTGTCACCCCTAAGTCTAAGTTCAACTTTCACATTTCTACTAACAGGTCTCTATTGAAACATGACATGAAAAATACATTAGTTGTTGAACTTGACTTTCTGCTCAGAGCATCAACCACCACATGTACCTATCCAATGTGATAATCTATCGTCACATCATAAAGATAGTGACGTTGTGTCATAAAAGCATGAACTACAACAACTAACTCCAGATCATGTGACGAGTAATTCTCCTCATTCTATGCTATTTACCTCTTGTTACTTATCCTTCTCATTTTGATCCTATAGAATAAACATCCCTAAAATTGAATCACACAAGGTAAATATATATTATTCCTCATTCTTATTATTACTGTAAGAATTTATTTCATATCAAACTTCACTTATATTGTATTTCTCCTTTTGTTTCAAACACATTTGTTACATTTCAAATTTGTATCTTACTCTTTTCTCTGAATCATTTTCATATTGTTTATCTACCTTTCAGATTAACTACCTTTAAATCCTGGATTACTATCAATACTAGTTTACTTTTCATAGTGCAAATATCATGATTTTGTTTTATAGAGATGCTATTATTCAAGGTCAAATCACTAGCGACATCCCTTGAACTACTTCAACTCTAATCATTCTAGGGTTTGGTCCTTATCAGTAACATAGCATTATTGTGATGTGACTTTGCTTCCTTAGTTTGAAATCAAACTTTAAATCTCATAAATTTTACTCAAGTCTTCCTTATCTTATCACTGGAATTTCCTTCCTCTTACTTGAACATCCAAATAAGTTACATTCTCAATTTACCCTGCTAGGGTTTCATCATCATATTGTGTGTCATCATTTTACTTACTTAAACGTCTCTACCATGGTAGTTATGCACCATATATGTGAAAAACACTAGAGGGGGGTGAATAGAGTTTTTAAATAATTTTAACAATTTATTGAACTCAAACAACCACAATTGAAATTAGAAGAAGGAGACAGGTGTTTAGAGTGGTTCCAACTTTAGCAACTACTAAAGTTGTCAGTCCACTACCCGGTTGCTTACCCAACCGGGATTTTGAAAGTATTTATTTTATTACCTTCCCAAGGATTTATACAAAATACAATACTTTCCTTTACACCCTTTGAACAGCCTTCACTTGAAGTAGGTGCACCAACTTTGAGGTAGCCTTCTTGAAGTAACTCCAAGTTCCCCCTTGAAGTAGCCCTCCTCTCTAGAAGTAACCTCCCGTTGCACCAGCCTTCTGAAGTATCTCAAAGTCACCTTCTTCTCCAAGAAGAACTCCACCCTCTCCAATCAGCAGCCTCCAACCTAGGAGTAGCAAGGAGAGTACAAACGGTAATAGAGAACAAGAAAGAAAAAGGAAATTACAACTTATCCTTTGTAGCCCAAGGCTTGATTTTCCTAGATCAAGCGTATAGATCTCCTAACCAAGTGTGCGGACTTGTGATTGCAGTGGGTAGGAGATACTAGCCTATAGGACACGAATTATGAGCTAAGGAATGAAATGTCCAATTGTCACAATGCTCAAATTGCTCACAAACAGATTGCTCAAAGTATGCTCAAGGATTTCTCAAGTGTAGCAAGTCTATTTGAGTGTCCTATGGCTTGTCCTATTTATAGGAATGGCCTAAGGATGCTTAAGGACGTTCTAGACAACTTCTAGGGGTTTCTAAGTGCTTAACTAGCCGTTAGGTACAAAGTTGTTGCTTTAACAACGACTAATTAATTAATTCTGCAGTTGCTGTCAGAGACCATCTCGGTCGAGGAATGGTCGACCGAGACACCTACTCGGTCAAACTTTTGTCGACCGACAAGCACTCTAGAACAAGTGATTTGCAACGTCTTTCTCCAATTGCCAACTAACTTGTCTGTTGTGTCTAACGGCTACTTTGGATCTTTCTCGGTCGAGAAGATTGTCGACCGAGAGTGTCTCGGTCGAGGAGTTTGTCGACCGAGATTGATCCTGTTTCAATGTTTCAATTTAGGCACTAACTATATGTATGAGTGTGCAAATGTGATCCTATTTGAAGAGAATGACTTATCTAAATGTGGTGTTTAGCTAGGGAGAATCTAACGCTTGATTTACATGCAATCTAAGTACTTGTACATTATATATTTGTACAAGTTTTTACAAAGTGATTACATTGCATGAAAACATAAACATGTAAGCATATGGATTTCCCTAGTTGCTTTGTCATCCACCTTAATCCTGCACACTCAAGTAGCTCGTTAGATCAATAAGAATGAAATGTTTGTCATAATCAAAACAAAGGGATTTATAGATGTCCATTTAGCCAACAATCTCCCCCTTTTTGAAGATGACAAACATTTCCAAAAATATAAATAAAGGAAATATGAACCATATGAGTTTCATACCTTTAGATTACCTTTTGTAGCTTTTCCTCTTAGTTATAAAATGTGTGCTTATTATTCCCCTTGAATTTTGGAACATGAAATCCAATTCACTAGGGAATATAGCAACTTTCAATGTAAAGCCAAGAGTTTATTTATGAAACTCATTGATTGAGTGTTTCTAAGTTTTAGTTTTATATTTATTTCTCCCCCTTTGTCATTTCAAAAAAATATCCATTTAGAAATAAAAAATCCCCCTTAATTATATGTCCCATCAAATCTAATGAAAAAGATGTCCCATCAAATCTAATTAGATGTCCCATCAAATCTAATGAAAAAGATGTCCATTTAAAAGCCAAAATATCATGATTCAAATAAGAGTTTTTGTTTAAGTAGCACAAATATCAAAGAAAACATCTTCCAAAGGAGTGATAAGCAGTTGCTTCCTAATTTTGTTAAATTGATCTAGTGGAAGCGGTTTTGTAAAAATATCAGCCAATTGATCTTCCGTATCAACATGATGAAGGGAAACATGATTCTTGGAGATGTGATCCCTTAAAAAATGATGACTGATTTCAATATGTTTAGCTCGGCTGTGTAAAATAGGATTATGTGCTAAGTTTATAGCGCTCGTGTTGTCACAAAAAATAGGCGTAGATGAAAGAGTAAAACCATAATCGTTTAATACTTGTTGCATATAAAGCACTTGAGCAAAACAAGACCCAGCTGCCATATATTCAGCTTCAGTTGTAGATAGGGCAACCGTATTTTGTTTCTTGCTAAACCAAGATACTAAAGCTCTCCCTAACAAGAAACAACCACCACTAGTACTCTTGCGATCAAGGCGACAACCAGCATAATCCGCATCAGTATAAGCTTTAAAATCCAAGGATTGTCCTTTTGGATACCATAAACCAAAACAAGTAGTGTCGGCTAGATAATGAAGAATTCGTTTAACTGCTAGAAAATGAGAGTGCATAGGTTGTGATTGAAATCGAGCACAAAGACCAACGTGAAACATAATGTCCGGTCTAGAAGCAGTTAAGTAAAGCAAACTACCAATCATGGCTCTATATAAAGAATCATCAATAGGTTCCCCATTTTCATCCTTATCAATTTTAATAGAAGTAGCCATAGGAGTAGTAGCATGTTTGCACTGATCCATCCCAAAACGTTTTAAGAGTTCTTAATCAGAAGTCCAGTCGGTCGACAATTGTTCGACCGACATATGTCTCGGTCGACAAATTGTCGATCGAGAAAATTACTGTATTACAAACCAGGAAACACAGAAATGTAGCTCGGTTGACTAATTTTTGACCGAAATAATTGTTGTAAATTTTGATATGTTTCAGACATTCGGTCGGTCGACAATACTTCGACCGATTAATGGTTCGGTCGACAATACTTCGACCGACTAAGTTTTTGTTTCAGTACAACAATGCAGAAAATTAACAATAAGCATGAAATCTTTTGTTTAGTTGAGATAAGACAATATAAATAGCAAGATGGAGCTTTTTGGTCATATCTCAACTAAATTATATTTGACTATACTAAGTTTGAGGTTTTGGGACCCAAACTAATTCGGAATCCTTAGTTTTATAAGGGCATGAAAAGGAATAGTGTCCAAGACGTAAACAAAAATGGCAAGTAATAGAATCAACTTCATTTCTCTTTCTAGCCATTGTATTCTTGGGTACAAACATAGTTTGAGTTCTTTTGGGTTGATTTTTCTTTGGAGCATATCCCAAACCTTTTCTTCCGTTGAAAACAGTACCAATGCTTAGAATGGTATCAAGTATATTTTTTCTTCTTAACTCATAAAGTTCTCTTTGCAGCTGAGCAATATCATTCATTTTCTTGTGTAGATCATTTCTTGCTTGATCTAAATCAGATAACAATGAATGTCTTTCTTTTATAACATTATCATAGTCTAGATGGTTACACAAAATAGGTTGAGTCTGAAAATCTTTTAGTTTAGCTAGCAAGTCAATCTTTTCTTTAGAAAGAAGATCAACATTTGTTTCTAAAGTGAGTAGCTTTCTAGTGCAATCATCTAAAGATGTTCTTAAAGACAAATTCTCAAGATCAATGTTATTCTTTTCAGAAGAAAGATTATCTAATTTTGCAATTTGCTCATCATTTGATTTGATAACCTTCTTTAGTTTCTTCTTGACATCAACATACTTATCATGAATTTCTTGTAGACTAGTGACTAACTCTTCTTTAGAAAGATCAAGTAGGCTTACCTCTTGAGAGTTTTCATCATCTTCTCTTGCCATTAGACAATCCACAGTTTCTTCTCCGCTTTCACTGTCACTTGACTCGTCCCATGCAGCTTTATAGGCTTTTTCTCCCTTCTTCTTGTGTGAGCTTTTCTTTCCTTTCTTTGCTTTAGGACATTCATTTTTGAAATGCCCTTTCTTCCCACATTCAAAGCACCTAGGAGGGGTAGAAGAAGAGCTGGAAATTTTGTTAGATTTAAATCTTTTGTATTTCTTACCATTTACTATCAAGGCTTCTTCTCCCTCTTCTTCACTTGACTCCTCACTTTCTTGTGTGACAACCTTTGAAGCTTTTAGAGCCACATCCTTCTTCTTTCCTTGCTGAAGTTCACGTGCTCTTCTTTCTTCCTCTTCTAGGGTTGCTTCATGAGCTTCTAAGTTGCCAATAAGTTGCTCCATTTTCAGTCGAGTGAGGTCGTTTGCTTCTTCAATGGCTGTCACCTTTGGCTTGTATTTTGGAGGAAGTGAACGAAGGATCTTTGATACCTGATCTTCTTCAGGGATAGGTTTTCCTAGAGCACTTAAACCATTAACAATAGTAGAGAATTTTGCAAACATTTCACTAATTGATTCATTAGAATCCATACGAAAGTGTTCAAATTTTTGTTTAAACATGCTAATTTTGGAATTTTTGACTTGGACTGTACCTTCATAGGTTATGGACAGTCTATGCCAAATATCATAGGTTGTGTCACAATTAGATATTCTATTAAATTCTCCTACCGAAATAGAACAATATAAAATGCTTACAGCTTTTGCATTCATTTGGGCCAGCTTTACCGTATTTGCATCACATTCTGCAAATTGAATTTGAGGGAGCTCATATGGGGTTGACACCATTCTCCATAAGTCCCAATTGATGCCTTGGAAATAGAACTGCATCCTTCTTTTCCAATATTGGTAGTTTGTTCCATCGAACGCTGGAGGCCTAGCAACAAGTGTCCCTTCGAGGTTGAGGTTGTTGAGCACTCCATCACCCATTTCTTCAAGACTTTGTTAGGGTTCCTTGAAGCCTACTCTGATACCAATTGAAAAACACTAGAGGGGGGGTGAATAGAGTTTTTAAATAATTTTAACAATTTATTGAACTCAAACAACCACAATTGAAATTAGAAGAAGGAGACAGGTGTTTAGAGTGGTTCCAACTTTAGCAACTACTAAAGTTGTTAGTCCACTACCCGGTTGCTTACCCAACCGGGATTTTGAAAGTATTTATTTTATTACCTTCCCAAGGATTTATACAAAATACAATACTTTCCTTTACACCCTTTGAACAGCCTTCACTTGAAGTAGGTGCACCAACTTTGAGGTAGCCTTCTTGAAGTAACTCCAAGCTCCCCCTTGAAGTAGCCTTCCTCTCTAGAAGTAACCTCCCGTTGCACCAGCCTTCTGAAGTAGCTCAAAGTCACCTTCTTCTCCAAGAAGAACTCCACCCTCTCCAATCAGCAGCCTCCAACCTAGGAGTAGCAAGGAGAGTAAAAACGGTAATAGAGAACAAGAAAGAAAAAGGAAATTACAACTTATCCTTTGTAGCCCAAGGCTTGATTTGCCTAGATCAAGCGTATAGATCTCCTAACCAAGTGTGTGGACTTGTGATTGTAGTGGGTAGGAGATACTAGCCTATAGGACACGAATTATGAGCTAAGGAATGAAATGGCCAATTGTCACAATGCTCAAATTGCTCACAAACAGATTGCTCAAAGTATGCTCAAGGATTTCTCAAGTGTAGCAAGTCTATTTGAGTGTCCTATGGCTTGTCCTATTTATAGGAATGGCCTAAGGATGCTTAAGGACGTTCTAGACAACTTCTAGGGGTTTCTAAGTGCTTAACTAGTCGTTAGGTACAAAGTTGTTGCTTTAACAACGGCTAATTAATTAATTCCGCAGTTGCTGTCAGAGACCATCTCGGTCGAGGAATGGTCGATCGAGACACCTACTCGGTCGAACTTTTGTCGACCGACAGGCACTCTAGAACAAGTGATTTGCAACGTCTTTCTCCAACTGCCAACTAACTTGTCTGTTGTGTCTAACGGCTACTTTGGATCTTTCTCGGTCGAGAAGATTGTCGACCGAGAGTGTCTCGGTCGAGGAGTTTGTCGACCGAGATTGATCCTGTTTCAATGTTTCAATTTAGGCACTAACTATATGTATGAGTGTGCAAATGTGATCCTATTTGAAGAGAATGACTTATCTAAATGTGGTGTTTAGCTAGGGAGAATCTAACGCTTGATTTACATGCAATCTAAGTACTTGTACATTATATATTTGTACAAGTTTTTACAAAGTGATTACATTGCATGAAAACATAAACATGTAAGCATATGGATTTCCCTAGTTGCTTTGTCATCCACCTTAATCCTGCACACTCAAGTAGCTCGTTAGCTCAATAAGAATGAAATGTTTGTCATAATCAAAACAAAGGGATTTATAGATGTCCATTTAGCCAACAATATGATTCATTTTCTAATTTACACATTTCTTCATGTATATCATGTTGCTCTTCCAAAGGCTCTTTATTTCTATGTACTTATTTTATACTTAACTCTTTTCTTCTATTTTTCCCTTTGCTTTGAAGTACATAAAAGTATTTTATTCTATTACATGATCCATTCCAGGGTGGATTCTTACTATTCTCATATCTTTTCCATATTCTCATATTTAGAGTTCATATAATACAAATCATTAAATTTAATCTGAACCTTATATCGTGTTCTTTTATTTCCAATTAAGGATTGCTCATATGAGGTTTCAACGTTGAGCCTATGATATTAGTTCCAACTAACACTTAGCTATCCTAATCTTTCTCATATATCTCAACATCTTAGTGTATATACATTCTCACTATGTTGCGGGTCTAAATTATCCAGAGTCTATTTTCATTATATTCTTAATAAGAGTCATTAGATCCTAGTAACACATCCTGCCAGCCGGACCAGGCCGAACCTGTAGTCCTAAAGCCAAGAGCTACTTCAGGATTAACCAACTTCTATTGATCATAAACATGTGGAATGAATATCCATTCATAGTAAACTCATTTAAACATAATTTCGGGTCTATTTTAATACAAAGAATGCAAACACTAAATAAATCACTTTATGACACAACAATATAAAAGAATCATATTTATTGTACAAACTGAAAATCTAAATTCATGCATATAAGAGCATTTCTAGTGATCTTCAATCAAATAAGCAATATAAAGTAAGAGTTATATCACATCCTATATTTAATCTCTTACTCATACATTAATTTCTTATCTCATAACCCTAAGATTTCTAGGGTTTCTCTCTAACCTATCCTTCCTCTGCATACCTGGCCAGGGCATCCAGAGAAGAATAGACAGAGTAGCTTGATACTGGTCAATCTAAGTATTCAGACACCTGGCCAGAGTATCTAAACACTCAGACCTCCCAGAGCTAAAAACACATCACTTCTTATTTGCCTCACTTATAACTTTATCTTTTGACCCTAATGATTCTTAACGACTCAACCTAAGCTCATTACTTGGTTCTCGTGACCACATCCTCTTCCTGCCATCTGCAATAGTATAACAGAACACTTCCTGTTACAAAATTACAGATAGAAGAAAAACTCCTAAACCTTAATCCTATTGGTCTCTTATCGTCCCCTGATCTGGACTCTGAGTAACTATGTACTCAACCTAGGCTCTGATACTAAAATGTCACGCCCCGATCTCACACTAACCACAACCCACGAGATTAGGGCGCGACGGAGGGATTTACACACAAGAAAAACCACTCATAACTTTTTAAACATTTTAAAGACATTAAAATGATAACCTGATTTATGCTGTAAACTTAACCTAAACAAGTTGCGGAAGCATTTTTATTAAACTGACTAGAAATATAAACAAAGTCTACAACATATTACATTGTTCGACATAAAGTAAAGCATAACAATTAATTTACATCTTTATACACATTCCACATAAACATTCTCTCTCACCCACACCATGTTCCAAGGATCGAGGGGAAAGGACTAAGAGACCTCTAACTAAACTAACTACATATACCTTCTACAGATTAAGCGTTAGGATGAAAAGATCCTTCAGATTCCTGTTGCTATTGTTGACCTGAAAATGTTTGAGTATAGGGATGAGCCTACTCGCTCAGTGAATAGCATTTCATTTAGCTATCACTAAACAACTCATCAGATATATAAAATTGAAATAAAACATAAGTGCAGTACTAAGCAGGGCAGTTCTAATGACATAGCAGATTTACATATCATAATCACATTTCTATGCAACAACATGTATTTTAAACAAATAAACAGTTATAGAGAATTGGCAGAGAAGTTCAAATCTCTTAACATATTAAATTTACTGTGATCCTATATGATTACATATTTATATTATTATGCCCTAATCATATGCAGTGTACTCTGCATACAAAGATCTGTAGCGAACTACGATCTCACCGTACAAGACTTAGCGACACACCCGGGAAATGCTAAGTCTGACTTCCAGTCCTGTTCTGCTACAGGACCCACAGGCTCTCCGGCCCACAGGCTCTTCGGCCTCTTCTGCACTCACCATGAGTGCTCTGGACTCCTTCTCTAACCTGAGCACACAGGCGGAGAGTCTGGGTTACCACCGTGACACATGCACAGATTATTGTTTAATAACCCCTATTTACTCCAGTGCCACCGTGACACCACACGGATTATTGTTGAACACTGCCTTTCTGTCCTCGTGCCACCAGAATTACTCAACTGGTTGATGTTGGACACGAGTTTCACCCCTAAGATGCAGACCTCTCAAAGGGGTTCTACGGTGTTAGGGCACCTAAGTCTATTAACTGATTAACATATAAACACTTAAACAGGAATATCACATTTCATACTTATTTCACATTCTGAACATCACTTGAAAATACATATATATCATTTGTCATCTTTAAACATGACTCAGTATCACTTATTTAGTTTCAATGCTAAACATCCATTTTTAATCAGCGTATACATTGCAACTGTAATACAGGAAATTCCATCTTTTTCATCAATCATATTACGTATTTCAAGTTCCAATGAATCTATCATACTCTATTGTATGTGCTACACTGTTTAGGAGTTATACCAACTGATACTGAAGCAATTAAGTACTTAAATTGAGTTAAATAATGATTTCTGAATGAACTGCCACTCACTACTCAGAAACTCGACCGATTGGTCAGAAACTCGACCGATTGCTTCACAAATCGAACGATCATCCTACAACTCGACCGGTCAGCTTGCTGTTCCTGCAACTCATCAGTAGAATGGCTTCATCATGCACAGATCTAAAATTGACCCAAATAAAAACTAAATATTAGGCTAAGGCTGCGGATTTCTTGTCTAAAATCTAGACCAAGCACAAGGGCATCATCTCCTTCGTAAAAGCCACGCCATAAGGTTCTGATTCAAACCTATTTGTAGAACAGACACCTCTACGATTACTGACAGACTGAAAAGGAGAATCGTGCTTGATATTGGCACATCTATAGCTGCAAAGTCGAATCCATGGCCATGAATCGGAGGTAGAGAGTACCTTCCCGGAGTTTCAGATCAGCCAACGAACTCCTCCTTGGTCGTGCACCGCTGCTACGTGCAGCTACTACTGCTGTAAGGTAGGGGCACCGCCCAACTAGGTGAGCTTCGATTGGGTTTCTAGGTGCAGCTGGAGCTGCAATTGGGTGCACGAACCTCATCAACGGGATCAAACACACCTTCCTTGGTGCCTAGCTCGCCCAAACCGGCCCATGGCCGGCGCCGTGCAGCAGCCAAGTTGCTGCTTCTGCTGTCCGCCGCTCAACTGGTCGAGGTGCTGCGCACCTAGGGCGAGGAAGAAGAAAGAGGGTAGAGGAAAAAGAAGAACGGAGGTGGCACCCTGGCTGGTCCGAGGTGCTGCGCACAAAATCGCCCTCAATCGCGCCCCTCTGCTACTGCGATCGGGCGGATAGGTTGGGCGCCGCTCTGTCGGTTGCCCAGTTTCGATCGGGAAGACAACGAAATAAAAGGGCAAAGATAGTCGGCCCACTAAAAGGGATAAGGGAAAATAAATAGCCAATTGTGGGTAAATTACAACAAAGGTCCAAAGAACTAGAAAATAGAATAACTTCTGCCTCGAGGGTCCGAATCAAACAATTTTTCTTGCAACTTTTCAAGCACGGAATCCACTATGACCTCGGATCAAGAAATCATCCTAATTGGATTGTCTCACCTGATCAAATAACTAATTGCATCTCGGCATTTAACTGAACCTAAATCACCTTAATTATGCACTAATCATGATACTTACTGGTTAACTTTAATACGGGTTATAACAATAATTGTTGAAGACCAATGACAATAAGGAGAGGCTCTCTAACAAAGATATTTCTAGGCTTAGCAACTTGTGGTTGCGTCCCAAGCATAACATCAAATTTTAAAAAAAAAAATTGTAGCATAATAGGAACGTATATGGTTTTGTCGTGCTCCACTTCTTTTGATTGTATCCTGGTGCTGCTAGTACAATATCATATTTTGTAAGATACATGAAGGATGACATTGGTTAGTCCTTTGTGGTTGTGATGTCGATAGGACATTAACATGTTGCAGACCTGAACCCCACCAAAGTATCATTCTAGCTGGTGAAGCCGACCGCCCAACACAACCGTAACAACTGACTGGATATTAGAATCTCAACAATGACCAAATATATGATAAGTTTCTAATTATCTCCCAAGAGGGTTATATTTATGCATTAAAAATCTACATCATCGCAACATTACGATAATAATTATGACGGTAGAAAAGAATGAAATATTATTTTAAAGCATGAAACACCATTAAATATACAAAAATAAAAAAATCCATAAAACAAAAGAGTTGATCCTAACAATAAGTAATTCCTAAGTGTCAAACTTTTCCTTACAATTAGTTACACCAGAAATCTTTTCTTTCTGCGACGGGTTGAAGACAGAATACTTAAGTTTATGGGAACCCGATGACAATAATGTTACATACTGTAAAAATAGACATCCTCCTTGTAACCATCAACTGATATTTTATTTTTATATTTTCATAGGTCCATATCTATTTTTTTTTACGGTTCAACTTACCCACAAAGACGCAGTTATTTATGGTCGTCATAAATATGCATAGTCTTCGGGATTGCAACCGGTCGCTGCCGCCGGCGGTTGCTAATACGCAGCGCCCTACAACTGGCACTGCCCGCACCACGTGCAATTTCGATCAGAAGAGAAATGAATGGCTGCAGCTGGGACAGAGACCCCAGCCAACACGCCAACAGTCCACAACCAACCCATTCTTTTGTCCCACCTTGAACTCAGTTCAACGCCTAACATCCTCTTTTCCTTTGGTTATTACTATTGTTAACCATCCCATTACAAACAAACTTCAAGCTACTACGGCAATTGTTCATAAACCATGACCAAGAGGATCCGGGACGCCATTCAGCACCAAAGAATTGGAGCCAAGAAGCACTGGCGGCCAGAAACAGCGACCGGCGGCAGTTTGGTCACAATGGGAGAAGAGGAAGAACATTCCAGCTAAAGGGTCATGCCGGTTTTGGTGCAGTCAAGTGACGACACTGGCTGGTCGACTATGGGTGCCATCAGCAAGAACGATGGCCTCACATCAACACCGATCACTAACAATACAGACAACATCATAAGCCGGCCTCATCTCCAAATGGAAATGATTGACCGTAACAGATGTGTTCCTGTCCTATTGATACTGGGACATATGGGAAAGCAGGGCAAGAAACCATTCCTACTGGCCTTTGTGGAGACGCCCCAGCCTAGCAGCGGGAACGGAACGCCTGCATCCCTGGCCAGTATTGCGTACAAAATTCAGTAACTGTCACAACCCTCTCGCCTGAAAACGCCATTAAATTGGTCTCAGTACCATTCTAATGCAAGGAGGTAGCGGCGTCTCAAGTGCATGGTGTGAGCGAAACCAAGCACTCAATATTTCTGCAGGTACAAAATGCAGAGTGGAGATACTCACAAATGAAAGAGCCAAGTACACCTCCTTAGTAGCAGTGCCAGTACAATGAACTTGTCGTCTTTGACAGGTAACCACAAGTAGAGGACAGCACAAAATTAGTTGACTAACAGCTCCTAAAATGCCATTTCCTGAAATGAAACAGACCTGAAAATGAGAAACTCCATTTCCTGAAATGAAACAAACATGGAAATAAGACGTACCTCAGGACACCAGTCTGTTGCGCGCACAGTACGCTTAAAGCAGATTGAAGAAATTTTATCCATGCCGTTTGCTTGGAACATACACATGCGTAGCAGTTTAGGTTTGCTTGGAACAATTTTCATCTTAAACTCCTTGATATTTTGCTTGAATTGCTCAGTGACTCTTTCCTTAAGTTTGGTAATAAATCTAAAAAAAAAAATACAGCCGCGTCTGAGAAAGCAAGCAGGCTGTTCGTTGGAATAAAGAAAGACCGTCCAGGCAGGCAGACAGGCAGTTAAAATAAATGTTACTGCGACAGCAGTTTCGGAGAAAGCAAGAAACTACAGGCAAGCAGGCTGGCAGTTGGAAAGCATACTGGTAACTGAGTCTTATTCATAGGGTTTTGTATATATATTTTGATTTGCTATCACGTTTTCCCTATTGTGTACGTAGAGGTACAGCATGCTGCTACTATTGGACAATGAGTAATAGGAGTCAGCAGATGCGTGCGGATGACCCCAGGAGATAATGATCGAAGTCAAAGATATATGTTGGGGACTATACCGACCTTTTAATGGCTCGACTAGCTTTTTCCCAGACTCATATCTTTCATTCTCTTTGTTTTGAAAAGAAAACTGCTGGGAACGTTAATTCTCTATTCATGTGCCAAAACAGCTACGTGTACCAGCGGCTTCACGGTTTGCGAGCTTCCGGAACATCACAACTGCTAAGGGCGATGCTGTAACTGGATTCCATTTGAAACATGTACTTTCTTAGCTATCTATCCGCTTGAACAACCAAGCTATTTCTTAGAGGCTGGCCATCACCGACCAATACAATTTGCCCACTGTGGCGTCTGCCGGTGTTTGTGAAGACCTTGTTCAAGAAATTAGCCGCTAACAGTGTTGCGGTCATTTCTAAGCGCTGCGTAGACTATAACATAGTAATTTTTTTACATTTAAAAGTAGGCAAAAAACCAAAATGACATGTTTGGCCATTTAAATTCTCATAATAGCACGTTCTTAAATTTAATTTCCAAAATGGCACATTGAGGGACAATGTGTCCCCTATGGAGATACATTGTTCTCTCGCGAGGTAATGCGTCCCGGATCAGGACGCATTGGCCCCACACATGGGCAATGCGTCTCGGCCCGGGACATATTGTTCTGTGAGCGAGCAATGCGTCCCGAACTGGGACACATTGGTCTCACCTGCCATACCCCCAAACCCACACCATTCATTTATTTCTTCAACTTCTTCTCTACTTCCATTACTCTGGAGTGGTGTACTCGGATTTCTATTGCTTGGAGCTGATTTCAGGCAATTTTCGAGCTGATTCCGGGCGATCTTGGAGTTATTCTTCTATTGCTTCGCTGTCTGGCCGAGATTCTTTCTCTTCTTTATGTTCTGAGATCTCTCCTTTTGAGGTAATTTTTCTACTATATTTTTAGATTCAAAAATTTGTCGCTAAAATTTTATGCAATATTAAAAATAAAATAATTGTATTGATACTATTTGATTCCACATTACTAAAATAATGTTATAGAAAATGACACTTCAAGGTTAATTACTGTTCAAAAAATATTGTTCCAAATTTCAAAATTATTTTTCCAAATTCTAAAATTATTGTTCCAAATTCCAAAATTATTGTTCTAGAATGTTAATGTTATAGAAAAAATGTTGTTTCAAATTTATTTCCAAATTCAAAATTATTGTTCTAAAATCTTAACTACTCTTCTAAAATTGATGTCAATGTTTGAAAAAAATAATTCATGCTATAAAATATTAATTCATGTTAATCATTGTTCCAAAGTTAACTGTTCTAAAATCTAAATTATTGTTTTACAATGATAGGAACATGGCATCTAGTTCACATTTACGAATTGTCAAACTTCGATATAATGGTCAATTTCTCTCAGATGGGTCTTATTCTAGTCAATCTATTAGACCAATAAATATTTCACTTATCAATACCCTATCTGAACTAAAACCATATATCCATACAAAACTTGACATCAATCCCAACAACTTCTCTATCAATATATCCTATCATTTCCCTGGAGAAGATCATATGCCCATACAAGTTGATGATGATGATGATGCATATATGTAAGGACCCTGACCTTCGTTTTAGGCTTACCATGTTTGCTTTGCCTAAACATGATGTTTAGAAGCTTGCTTAATCACCCAAGGTGTGATTATTGTTTGTTGTGTTTTGCTGAGGGGTTGAGGTGCAACTTGCAATTTATCCAAATTCTAGGGTTTTTGTGCAAGCTTATCACCTTGAGAGGCCTCCTTGTCTCTTTGCATCCTTTAGGGTTTAGAGGATGGGTTGGGCACCTTGTTTGAGTTATTTTGGGCCTCGTTTGAGCTTGGGCTTGTTGTTGGGATTGAAGCCCTTCCTCCTTGCTTGATGTGTATCAGGTAGATGAGTGTGGTGGGTAAGGGAGTGTTTGGTGCCTTTTGTCGGCCATGGTGTGTCGACCAGGGTGTGACGGCCAGGAGTGTATCGACCAAGTAGGTGTTGGTGGGTGTGTCGGGTTTCCATGTTGGGCGACACACACCCCTATACCTAGCATCATTTGTGTCACCCTCTCTTGGACACATGGTGCTTGTTGCTAACAAGTGGCGAGACCTTGGACAAGTGGTATTTGGGGTGTTAGCATGTGGTGTCCCTTGGACAAGTGTACCTAGGCTGGGTGCCACCTTTCTTTGCTCTCCCCCTTTACCCTTTTATATATATGCCACCCATCTTTCTTGCTAGTATCCCCTTTAGTTCCCTTAGTTGCTTTCTCTTTTCCCTTGGTGGCTGAGAAGAAGAAAAGAAGGAGAAGAGGTGGTGGTCGATACACATAGTGGTGGCCAATACATCTTGCTGCTTTTGCTTCCTTTCTTCTCCAAGTTGGTAAGTCTCTCTCCCTCTCTTGCTATCATCTTATTCCTTATCCTTTCAGCCATGGAGGTGATGGGTTTCTCTTCTCTAGTTGGTGGCCGGAGCTTGAAGGTGGTTCTATGGAGCTTGGAGCTTGGAGAAGCTTGTGCTTAAGGCGAGTTACATAACTTCTAACCTAGATATACTATCTACCTTATATAATGTTTTGATATTTCCTTGATCCTCGATACATGTCTTGCTAGTAGTTGGTCATGCTTTAGTTGTTAATGTTGCCGACTTATGTGTTCCCTAGATCAGGTTGGGCAATATGATGTAGCTACCCTTGTGTTGGCCGATCCTTTGGGTTGTAGAACCTTAAGCAACACCCCTCTCTCATTAAGTTGAGAGGTGAGCTTAGGGTTTCTTAACCCAAAGAGGTATGGTGATGTGTCCGTGAGGCAATACCCCTCTCTCACTTTGTTGTTGAGAGGTAAGCATATGCTCTAGATGTTTGGGTGACATGATGAGTTGGCTTGGCTGATAGAGTGTTGTCCCACCCTAGTTGCATGACATGTCTTTGAGGTTAAACCCCTAGTTGGTACCTTGGGCGATATTGGTGGCTATGCCCCTCATTCCTTGAGTCTGAAGTGAGCTCTAGCTCCTACCCGATATGCTTGAGTTTGTCAATACCCCTCAATCAACTTAGTTGTTGCGAGGTGAGCTAACACTCTTGTTGACCTTGGGTGATATGGTGTGGTTGCTCGATATCTCTCTCTCCCCCTTGAGTTAGGGTTTGGGCTTTAGGGTGTTGCGTTGGGCGACATGGCGTTGCTTCTGTTTGGCACGATACCCTCTTGGGTAGTGTTGTCCGATACCCCATGTAAGTGTGTTGCATGATATGGTGTCCTGATGGGCGTCATGATCCTTGTACGTTAGGGTTGATCCTTGGTTTGGGTGTTGCTCGATATGATATTTAGGGTGCCTACTTCTCTTAGGCGTTAGGGTTGTCTTGCGTTCGGGTGTTGCACTTGTTAGGTTGCTGCCCGATACCCTTGTTTTTAATCTGCCCGGTGTCCTTTGTTGGTGTTGGTCGATTCAGGGAGATGATGTTGATGCATTACACGATAAGGTGTTTGCTCAACATGACACTACATTTCTAGATGGACAATAGGGTGTGTCTCTTGGGCGATACAGGTTGCACATTATGGTGTTGCACGATAACAGATTGCTTAAGGATTGCCCGATATGGGTGTTAGCTGATATGGTGGGTTGTGTTTGTTGAGATGTTTCCTATTATCCGACACCAGTAGGGTATGGTTGTAATTGATACCTTTGGTGAGGGTCATTGTACCTTCGGTGAGGGTCGTTCTACCTTTGGTGAGAGACGTGGTACCTTTTAGTGAGGGTTATTCCATACCTGATATGTTGTTGTGAGGGTTATGCTTGAAACCCAAATGTTGTTTAGAATGTGTATATGTAAGTACTATGTATATGCACATTCATCTAATGTTGTACAACTATATCTCGATGATTAAGTGTTTATCTACTCTTGAGAATACTAACCATGCATGTTCATCGATTAAGATGTGTAATCATGTATGGGCCATGCTGATGTCATTAGTGACATTTGCTTAATGTTCAAATAAATAAGGAACACTAAGTGCTATGAGAACTATGATGGTACAAGATGAGTGTTGACTGTGTATTGGTAACATGTACTTAATGGTGGGATGGAATCCCTATGATGTTGGATCCTTGTGGTGGATCATGATGATTGGCAAGTGGCCAAGTGGCAACATGTAATGTTGGATCCTCGAGATGGATCATGATGATGTTGATGGTATTCATAATAGCAGTAATAGTGTGACACAGAACGATGGAATCTATGTTGTTTATTCTTTGTTTATGGTTTGCTTAATATAACTTGGTTGACTCAACAATCCACTTAAAATGCACCAATCAATTACAGATGAAACTTTCATGTAGTTTGCCCTGGACATAGATCCATCATCGTCAGGAGCTAGTGATGGTGAAATGAGTTCTACTATGGGTTAACCTGGAGTGCATATTGTTGAATATGTGGGGTTTCTCCTAGCCAAAAATAGGAGGATTAGAGTGCAACTTCGGTTGTAGACTGAAGATGTATATAAGAGCATGGTGAACAGGCCCATGGCTCAGTGTGATAGAGCATGAATGCGTTCATGGCTCCGAAGCATGGTGAACATGCCTGTGGCTCAATGTATACTAGCAATGAGACATGTACCAAGGCGGGCTAGAGGAAAGGGTAGCCTGCGGGATATGGCCCTATGACTAAGGTCACTTAAGCAAGAGATTGTTGTCCTGCTTTGGATATCATGTACTGACCACGAAGAGATTGAGGTTGCGGAGTCCGGCTCTTCCATTGACCTTGTATGGCACCTGCTTTAAGTTTCACAATCGAAGGTTGGATTTGAGCGGTACGCCTCACTTCCTCAGGGCATAATAAATGGTAATCCATGTCTGTAGTATATTTTCTTAGAGCAAACACGAAACATTGGTTGATGCCTTGAATAATGAATGTTGTCATATATATATATATATGTATATATATATATATGCCCTAAGTATATCTTGTAGATTTCTATATGCCCTTTAGATATCATAGTAAGCTACTAAATGTATAATCTTGTTCTCCATATTTCATATATGATCTGGTTATATCTGCTACATGCTTTATCTATTGTAGCTTTTAATATTTTATAGTTCGGCAGGGAGTTATGTTTCTTGCTGGGATTGTCTCACCTAGTTGGTTTCAACCTTTTTAGGTGATCGAGCTAGACGTGGTGGTGGTCGTGAGGTTATAGGCGAGCAGCATGAAGATCATTAGAAGGCAAGGTTGGATATGTTGTTGCTGTGGTCATTTTGTAGTAGAGTCTTAGAGTCTTCCCTATTCTCTGAGGTCCTTGGAGGTGTTTTGATGAGGTTTCATGATGTATGATATTAGTATGGCTTTCTTGTATCCTGTTGTTGGCCTCGTTAGGTCGGATATGTATATAAACATGTGAGGTATCCTTGATGTATATAGAACAGCTAGATCCTATATAATGGTGGACATATGTCAAGCTCATATATATATAACATGTTCCTTGCAGGATGTGGATCAGGTTGTAATAGTTCCTTTCTTATGATATTTTCCGCAATTGGTTTTAATTAACCTGTGTTTTTGGTAATATGTTGTTTATAGTGGTTCTGCATGTTTTGTGTGGCGTTTCACTATCTTTGTGATGGTGGGATGTCACAATAGGTTTTGATAACAGAGCCATGTTCGTTGAGTCTATAGGGATATAGGACTAGGCTTTTGTCTGTTCTTGTGATTTTTCCAGATTTTCTTATAATGATTTCTGCCCCCAACAGAAGATAAAACTAAAAGATGTCTGGAAATCACGAAGAACATGTTGCCGAGAGCAGTGCTGCTGCATCTCTTGATGGAGCCAGAGTGCAGACACATGAAGATCGGGTGCCTGAGGTCTGCCAAATTGAACCAACCATTCTTGAGAAACCTACTTATCAACACCTTATGGGGCAAGTAATGGCTACAATAAATCTCATGGTGGAGAGATTACATGTGCCTCTGTCAAGAGCATCGGTTCCCGATGGTGAATCTTTGGGTATTGGGAAGACCTTCGAGCGTCTTTTTTTGAGTCGGAGCTTCAGATTATGTTGGAACGGCTGATCTAGAGGATGCAGATTTCTGGCTCACAAGTCTTGATAAGGCCTTCTAGATCCTCGACATCCCCGAGGTAGACAAAGTCAAGCACAATATGTACCTTCTGAATGGTAGTGTCGGCCACTGGTGATCCATCGAGGAGGAGAAGTGACCTGGTGAGGTGATTGGTTGGGATGTTTTTCAATGGGGACCTGGTGAGGTGATCGGTTGGGATGTTTTTCGGTGGGAGTTCATCAGTCGATACTTCCTGTGAAAGACTGGATTTTCTGGCTTAATTCCGAGGATGGAATTTCTTTTAAGGTGTGTAGGATGTGATGGAGTGGAATTTTGGAATCTTAAAATGTCCAATGGTATAAGTGAGTTCTTGTATGTCGAGTTGCTATGAGAGTTCCTAATGTTTTGTCAAAGTTTGGAAGTGAAGTGAAATTAATATCATGTTTTGGATCCCTATGTTCATGCCTTTTGAGGAATTTTATTCGGTGAGCAAACAATAAGTTGTCTTGGACAACAAATTCATGTACAAGGTATCTTGGGATGTGTTAAAGCTATAGTCAAATTTTGGTGACAATTAGAGGATCTTAGAGGAAGTTATTTAAGTTTGAACATGATGAAATAATGTATACATTGATGTTTTTGATTAATAAAGTTGGGTTATATAACCTAAGTTCTGAATATCAGCTCTGTCACCCACACCTTTGATATATGGTTGCATCGTGTGGCTAAAATCGGGCCCAAGATCATCAATTCTATGGTCTTAAGCATTCATAAAAGAAGCCACGGATCTGCCTTGTTAGACGTAGATTCTGACCCTTATATTTTTGATCAAGGGTTGTCAAGTCCTCACCTACCTTGCAGTTAGAGCAAGGTAGTGGGAGAGCTGATGCCGAGGTCATCCCCACCACCACTTTCCCAGAACGTGGGGTGAGGGGGGATATCTAATCGGGGAGTTGAAGTCTCATCCTCATTGCAAGTTGTTTGAGACCCTAGGCAAAGAAAATGAGGTAGAGACGAGGGAGAATGGACCTCCACTATATCCATTACAGAGAGCAAGTCTGTCCTAGAATGAGGGATTTGAGATAGAGAAGGAGTTTTAGGGAAGATAAGAAGGGAATAATGATCCCCGTAGCCGGCCGAAGCTAGTGTATGGTCTGATCGTACGCCATAGGAAGTTTTGTAGGCTACCGAGCTCCAGTTTGGTGGTGATGAAGACCCGATTCGGGAAGGGATGTAGCAGGTTTCCCTCTGAGTTTTGTAGCTGAGGTGGAATCTAGAAAAACCCGTAGGTGCTGATGTTGCCTTTAGGTGGAGGTTTGGTGGCGTGGATGCACCATGCCTCTACTTCGTCGGTGCTACGGAAGAAGGCGGCGGCACACCAGTGGAGAACGAGATCCACGACTGAGGACCACGGGGCGGGTAGCCGTGGGCACCCGAGAGAGGTAGATAAAGTTGATGAAGGCCTTCAGAACTGACGAGGAGCACTCAGTTGCGGTGGATTGCTCACCGGATAGGCTGTGTGCGGCGGCACACGGGGAAGACAGGGGATGCGGGGTTCGCGTCGTCCGTGACCAAGGGGAAAAGAAAGCCCCGACCGGCTGAAAGAGATGAGAACCGGCCGACTCAATGTCAAACCAGTGTAGAACTGAGCCGAATCAGGGAGGACCGGCCGGATCAAGCCCGGAAGAGCAGCGCCTTCCAAAGTGCCACGTGGCGGCTACTAATTCGTTGAACAAGGTAAATATCTCAGAAATGCTCAGATCTTCTTTAATTCACAGTAATTAGCATGTTCATCAGAAAAATACAAGTAAGGTATCAAAATTCTCAGAAAAATGTGTAGAATAATATGGAAGCATAATATCAGTATTTTAATGCTTTAATATCAGTGATATCATGTAATATGTGTAATGCTTGTGTAATGGGTAATAAATAGCAAACAATGACATAAAATTATGGAAAAATGTCAGTAAGTCCATAACCAGGTTTATAATGCATATGATGTCAGCTATGGTCATGAGGATGTACGAAATCATGTAATTTGATTAATATGGCAAATTAGGGCTAATAACACTAAAGATAATGCAATAAATACATACATGCTTAATAAATGATGAAATTTACAGAGTAAGCTCATATATGTGTTTGGAACCTCAGATTTAATAATGAGATCATAATGATGAACAAAATCCATGTTATATGAAGATGAACCTTGATACATGGGTTGTAACCCTAATTTGAATGATGTATATAAACTAGGGTTAATATGTCCACCAAAAAGGATATGGAACATAATGCTCAGATAATGAACCATAATCTGGAAAATGACATCAGTATGATAATTGTAAGAAAGGAGTACAAGTAATGACGTGCATATCCTAATTAGATAAGATAAACCCTAATGAACATGACTAGAGTTAAGATGAGATGTAGGATGATGAGAATCTGATGAAGTTGCATGATCTTATCTTAACCAGGGTTTGACCAATATTAGAGTTGACATCAGGAATATGTGATTAGGATATCTTGATCTAAGGTATGCCATTACCTCTTACTTGGCTTATTATACAATATGCTTGTGTTATATGCATAGCAAAGTACTTGGCATATGATATTGGATGAAATGATTGTTCTTGTGTGATACGTTGCATGATTTTCCATACTTATTACTATGAACACATCAAAACATAATATATTTATTCCATTATGTGAAAGCACCAACTCTATGGTAGTGTGCTTGGAATTGACTGAAATCTTTGGTAGTGGTCGCGTTGTACATAAGGAAGCACCAACCCTTTGGTAGTGTGCTTGGACCCAACTCTTTGGTAGTGGTCACATTGTACATATGATCTAACTCTTTGGTAGTGATCATAAAGGCCTCAATGCATTCAACTCTCAGGTAGTAAATGCATGGATGATATAATGGAAAATGTGCTTAAAATATGTGTTCTCTTCTGTTGATGAATATCTTTGTGGAAGTATACACTTTTCTTATATTTCTTTATAACTACCAAGTATTAGTTTTATCTCATTGCCAAGATATGATGATAGGTAAATAAAAGACACGTAGGCGTACTCAGTACAATATTCTTGAATATTGTGCTGACGTGTACCACATGTAATCTTTTATATAAGTTATGGTTATGATTTTGAAGATCCAGGATAGTTGAGAGTTGTGTGGCGAGCTGATGTACAAGTGGACATGTTGTCTTAAGATCCTGTGGTTTAGTTGTAGTACATGTATATGTAGAAGTTTGCTGTTCAATGTGCAAAATCAAAATTTGTAACAATTCATGTTGTAATTATATATTGAATGGTGAACATGTGTTGTGGTTTTATTATTGTTCATGTACATGTGGTACTGATTGCTTCCTTCTGACTCCCTTGGTTTTCTCTTTCTTATCCTAGTGTGTGGTGTTTAAATTGGGATTCTCGCTGAGGTGATAGTTTCAATTTGGACGTCACACATCAGATTAAGTTTTAGAAAATTTGGGGACGTCACAGGTGATATCAGAGCATGAACAATAGCAAAGCCTTACATTTTCTCATTATGAAACTCAAAACTAAAGAACCTTGAACTTAATAATCTTTTAGGGTTAGATTAGTCGTCTTTTAGAGACTAGATCTGACCTAGCCTCTAGGTTAGCACCTAGATGTCCGAGAACTAGGTCTAGACTGGTGCTTGTTGAGTAGCAAATCCTTAGATGTCGTTCTTTCCTTATAGTGCATCGGTATGGGACGTTGCACTATTTGAAAATGACATGCATAAAAGAAAGAGAAACCCTAGACATATTGTGCACATTGTCTATAGTAGCTACACTAGTGTACACCATGTTCTCACCCTTTTTACTAGTTTTCATGGCACTATACTCTCTACAATGTGTGGGACACTCATTTTCTAGATTTGGTTTTGGATTCCAATCGGATCGAACCTTGATAGTTTTCTCTGACGCATGTTTTATCAGAGAAAAACTATATTATATTTTATTATGTATATGTATTACAAAAATGTGTCCCCACACATGTACGAGTAGGAAGTGCTCATGCAACCTAAGTGAAAGTGAATGACATAAGTCTAGAAGAGAGAGTAGTTATAGATTAGATGTCTAGAGCCTTGTTAGAATATGTGATTGATGGAATAGATGATATAAGTTTTGATGATATGATGCAAGTCTTATATAGGTAGTATAAGATGGTTATGACGATCTATGTTTGTCTTTGAGGAGATGAGTTCGGATTTGAGTTTTTGAGATAAGTTTTGATGTTGCAAGTAAATAGGCTTTTATGAGATAAGATATCTTAAGTTAAGACAAGGTTGTGAGTCAGCAAGAGCCTCAATCTCCTTTACAAAGGAGGACCTCTAGTGTTGGAACCAGTTTCGGGGTTAACTCCAGAGAGAGTGAGACCCATTGGGAGAAGGTTAGAGAACCTAAACTCCAAGATATGAGAATTATGAGATATGTGATATGTCCTAAACTAGACTACTCCTGAGTGATTGAGATGAGTTGCTTTATGCATGATTCCTATAGTTTTCTTGAACCCTAGATGTCCTTGGGAGGACCAAACCCTAGAGTCAGAGAGAGGTTGGTTATGTGTGCATATGTGAACATGAATATGAGTGCCTACCATCTGGGTGAGGGAGAGAGCCCAAGACCCTGGAGGAGGTAGCTATGTTAGTTTATGTGAATCCTCATGCTCGGGTTGGTGGTTTCCCGCATAGGAATCTAGTGGTTGCATGTATAAGAGTGTTTTGGGTAAGCACGTTTCATGGATAGAGACCTATGAAGAGGATGTTGTAGAATGTTTTAGTTTGTGCTTATGTGGCTAGATCTTGTAAAGATATCACTAGTGCCAATGAGGTAATCTGAGAACCCTATACTAAGAGAGGAAAGATAAAGTATATGCATATGAGATACTCATAGAGTTGAGTTAGCTCAAAGAGGATGATCATGGCTTTACCCTTTGATACAGGTCAAGAGAACCTCAGTTGGACTAGATAAAGTTTTAGTTCATGTTTGACAGGCCCCTCACATAAGTTTGTTTAGCACAACCATGATATAATATATTTAAGGATGTGTTAAAATCTCAAGATGTGATATGTAGACATGATGTGATGGAAACCTAGAGATTGTTTAATAGATGTTAACACATATATGGTTAACCATGTACATGAATAATGATGATAATGTGAAAATGTACGTTAATCTTTTGATGAAATCACCAATAAAGATTACAGTTTATTTCGAGTAATGAAATAAGATCATATGAATGAAACATGCTATAAGAGGTGTTAATCTGAGTGCTTAACAAATATGGAAGATATTGTTTGACAACTAGCACAACATAGTGATTATGACACCTTAATATGACCTAGATGGATAAAATGGGTTAACTATAGTTAACGCTCTCCTAAAAGACATATGTTAATGTTGAACATGTTCTAATAATTATCTCAATTAAATGTTGATGACACATTGATATAATGGATTAACCTTCCTTAAACTCCTTTAGAACATGGTAATATGATGTGAGAACCTTAATGCATGGCTAAAGATAAGGAAGCAAATCTAACATATGAGATATGTAATGACATAACCTAAACTTCTAAACCCTTGTTTGAGCCTTTTATGGAGTGAGGTTTCACCCTTGATGCTTTTGAAACCTCCTAATAGTGCTTTGGATACATGGTTCTAGGTAACTTTTGTGGATATGTTACACATATAATGGTGCCTACATGTGTATGAGAGCAAGATAAGGTTTTCCCTGGAAGTATGAGTATGGTGTACTTTCGAGGATGAAAGTTCTTTTAAGATGTATATGATGTGAAAGATTGGATTTTCTGGCTTAATTCCAAGGACGGAATTTCTTTTAAGGTGTGTAGGATGTGATGGAGTGGAATTTTGGAATCTTAAAATGTCCAATGGTATAAGTGAGTTCTTGTATATTGAGTTGCTATGAGAGTTCCTAATGTTTTGTTAAAGTTTGGAAGTCAAGTGATACTAATATCATGTTTTGGATCCCTATGTTCATGCCTTTTGGAGGAATTTTATTTAGTGAGCAAACAATAAGTTTTGGACAACAAATTCATGTACGAGGTAGCTTGGGCTGTGTTAAAGATATGATAAAATTTTGGTGACAATTAGAGAATCCTAGAAGAAGTTATTTAAGTTTGAACGTGGGGTGAGTGGGGGATATCTAATCGGGGAGTTGAAGTATCATCCTCATTGCGAGTGGTTTGAGACCCTAGGCATAGAAAATGAGGTAGAGATGAGGGAGAATGGACCTCCACTTCCTCTCCCATCTCCATTACAGAGAGTAGGTCCGAACTAGAATGAGGGATTTGAGATATAGGAGGAGTTTTAGGGAAGATAAGAACGAAATAATGATCCCCGTAGCCGGCCGAAGCTAGTGTATGGTCTGATCGTAAGCCATAGGAAGTTCTGTAGGCTACCGAGCTCCAGTTTGGTGGTGATGAAGAACCGATTCGGGAAGGGATGTAGCAGGTTTCCCTCTGAGTTTTGTAGCTGAGGTGGAATCCAGAAAGACCCGTAGGTGCTGATGTTGCCTTTAGGCGGATGTTTGGTGGCGTGGAGGCACCATGCCTCTACTTCGCCGACGCTACGGAAGAAGGCGGCGGCGCACCAGTGGAGAACGAGATCCACGACTGATGACCACGGGGCAGGTAGCTGTGGGAACCCGAGAGAGGTAGACAAAGCTGATGAAGGCCTTCATAGCTTACGAGGAGCACTTGGTTGCGGAGGATTGCTCACCGGAGAGGCTGTGTGCAGCGGTGCACATGGAAGACAGGGGATGCAGGGTTCGCGTCGTCCGTGACCAAGGGGAAAAGAAAGCCCCGACCGGCTGAAAGCGATGAGAACCGGGCGACTCAATGTCAAACCAGTGTAGAACTGAGCCAAACCGGGGAGGACCAGTCGGATCAAGCCTGGAAGAGCAGCGCCCTCCAAAGTGCCACATGGCGGCTACTAATTCGCTGAACAAGGTAAATATATCAGAATTGCTCAGATCTTCTTTAATTCACAGTAATTAGCTTGTTCATCAGAAAAATACAAGTAAGGTATTGAAATTCTCATAAAAATGTGTAGAATAATATGGAAGCATAATATCAACATTTTAATGCTTTAATATCAGTGATATCATGTAATATGTGTAATGCTTGTGTAATGGATAATAAATAGCAAACAATGACATAAAATTATGGAAAAATGTCAGTAAGTCCATAACCATGTTTATAATGCATATGATGTCAGTTATGGTCATGAGGATGTACGAAATCATGTAATATGATTAATATGGCTAATTGGGGCTAATAACACTAAAGATAATGCAATAAATACATACATGCTTAATAAATGATGAAATTTACAGAGTAAGCTCATATATGTGTTTGGAACCTCAGATTTAATAATGATATCATAATGATGAACAAAATCCATGTTATATGAAGATGAACCTTGATACATGGGTTGTAACCCTAATTTGAATGATGTATATAAACTAGGGTTAATATGTCCACCAAAAAGGATATGGAACCTAATGTTCAGATAATGAACCATAATCTGGAAAATGACATCAGTATGATAATTATAAGAAAGGAATACAAGTAATGATGTGCATATCCTAATGAGATAAGATAAACCCTAATGAACATGACTAGAGTTAAGATGAGATGTAGGATGATGAGAATCTGACGATGGTACATGATCTTATCTTAACCAGGGTTTGACCAAGATTAGAGTTGACATCAGGAATATGTGATTAGGATATCTTGATCTAAGGTACGTGATTACCTCTTACTTGGCTTATTATACAATATGTTTGTGTTATATGCATAGTAAAATACTTGGCATATGATATTGGATGAAATGATTGTTCTTGTGTGATACGTTGCATGATTTTCCATACTTATTACTATGAACACATCAAAACATAATATACCTGTTCCATTATATGAAAGCACCAACTCTATGGCAATGTGCTTGGAAGTGACCGAACTCTTTGGTAGTGGTCACGTTGTACATATGGAAGCACCAACTCTTTGGTAGTGTGCTTGGACCCATCTCTTTGGTAGTGGTCACATTGTACATATGATCCAACCTTTGGTAGTGATCATAAAGGCCATAATGCATTCAACTCTCAGGTAGTAAATGCATGGATGATATAATGGAAAATGTGATTAAAATATGTGTTCTCTTCTGTTGATGAATATCTTTGTGGAAGTATACACTTTTCTGATATTTCTTTATAACTGTCAAGTATTAGTTTTATCTTATTGCCATGATATGATGAGAGATAAATAAAAGACACGTAGGTTTACTCTGTATAATATTCTTGATTATTATGCTGATGTGTACCGCATGTAATCTTTTGTATAGGTTATGGTTATGCTTTTGAAGATCCAGGATAGTTGAGAGTTCTGTGGCGAGCTGATGTACAGGTGGACCTGTTGTCTTAAGATCTTGTAGTTTAGTTGTAGTACATGTATATGTATGAGTTTGTTGTTCAATGTGTAATATCAAATGTTGTAACAATTCATGTTATAATTATATGTTGAATGGTGAACATGTGTTGTGGTTTTATTATTGTTCATATACATGTGCTACTGATTGTTTTCTTTTGACTCCCTTGGTTTTCTCTTTCTTAGCCTAGTGTGTGGTGTTTAAATTGGGATTCTCGCTGAGGTGATTGTTTCAATTTGGAAGTCACACATCAGATTAAGTTTTAGAAAATTTGGGGACGTCACACTTCTCTAGGACGTATCTTGATGAGAAGATCATCAAGTTTGAGCATTTGGGCCAAGGTCCTCTGAACAACACTGAGTATGAAGACAAGTTTATGGATTTGTTGAGGTTTTGTCCTCACATGGCAGCAACAGATGATGAGAGAATCTGACATTTTGAGAAAGTTTTGAGTGTCGAGCTGTCAACACCTACTACTACTTTAGAAAACCGGGAGTAGTTTGCCACATTTGTGGAGTCTGTCTGAAGGATAGAGTGGTCGGTCTGGGAAAAGAGAGAGGCCATGACCAAGAAAAGGCATGCTCAGTTCCAGAGACAGAGGTTTGATAACCACAAGAAGTCGAGGTTTTATGCACCTTCTGTGATGCAAGGTTCCAGTGCGCCTGTGGGCTCTGATCTCCAAAACATGGAATAAACATGGCGGAAGTGATTCAATTAATGGAGGAATACAAAAAATTAGAAAAAATTAAAACTTTTCGAGGAAGGATCTTGTAAACATGAAATTCTTTTCATAAAAGTACGATAAATGGTTTACATCACTGTCAAGTCACTTCTGGAGTGATCATATACAACATGTACAAAACCCCCAAAACTCCCAAAATTCAAAATCTCAGATCATCATGCTTCCAGGACCTGAGTGTACAGAGATGACATAAGACTTTCTATCTAACTAACTGATCGACCAGGGTATCCATCTGAGTCTCACTGCTGCCCCTGATGCTGCTCCTGGTACTGCTCTCCTACAGGCTGGTTCCTTCGTCCTTGACGACCACCTGAAAGGTTGAAGCCTACGGGGTGAGACAATTACAAATAATTGTCCCAGCGAGAGTTATAACTCTTCGCCAGAAGCTTGCTAGAAAAGGGAAACAACATAAACAAGGTAGACTATCCTGCAAAAGCAGACTTAAGAGTAGATAAAGCAGTAATTACTTCTATGGAGAAATATGAGAGATATGTTATGCTATGCATGCAATAGAAACATTATATTCAAAGTAGTATCAAGCATTGCTTCTCGTTGATCATTCTAAGAATATATACTATTCGGTTGATTACGTTTTACATACAACATTATGCCCTGTGGAGATGAGATGTACCGCTCAAACTCTAACTGACCACTTGTTAAGTCGCCTCGGTATCATACAAGGTCATTGAAAGAGCCGGATTCTCATGACCTTCAACTTCCTCAGTCAGGTTGAGGTTCAACATGCAGGACATCTAGTGTCTCTGCCACTATAGCTCACCAGGGTACTCTGGTCCTTTGCTATTAGAGTCACAGTGGCATTCTGTGCTCTCTTCACCATCAAAAGATCTCATGTTTATCTTCATCGATGTGGCATCATAGATTCCTTGGGTGATTAGTGATACATCAACCCGACATAAACACTTAGTGCAGTGTTGATGGATTAAGATACATCCACATCAACCCCTACACTAGGACGTAAGGATATGCGCGTCCATAACCCCCACATACTCAAGAGTATGCGCTCCAGAAATTCCCTTAGGAAGACCTATTTCACCATCATTTAACACCTGACAATGATGGATCTATGATCAGGGCTCTACATGATATGGTTACACTTGATTAATTAGGTACATTTCAGTATTCTTTTATCATCAAACATGTTTCCAAGAAATTAGCTATCAAACATAGTAATGACAGAAGAACACTACATGTACCAATTTTAATTCACATCAACTATCAACAGGATGTCAAATCATCACAGGCCATCTAGTTAGCATAACCGTGATGGTACTTATGGCTCTTAGAGCCCATCATTCTCATGTGTGCCACTTGTCTCAGGCAATCATGCATATATTACTGTTCACAAAGCTTAAACATGTTGTTTATGAATATAGCATCATAACCCTTACTTGGTCATGATTACCTCTTATAAGAACATGCATGGTCAATTCAACGGATAACAATAAACAATTTATCTCCAGGACATCAATTATAAAGAAGAAATAACATTCATCGCATCATCCCCAATTAGGGTTTATTATTCATTCAACATGTCACAACCCTAGAATTAGGGTTTACTATTCACTTCATGAAGAAGTGGGATCATGGAATTACCATGTATGAGATTAGCATCATTGATGTCCTTAAATTAGGTTAAGGTTCTTCCATTATCATAATTAGGGTTGCCATGACCTCGCCTAAGTGGATCATACCCTAATTGTGTACATTCATGTACATTGAATGTACTTTATTTGAGTTTCAACTAGTTAAGGGACCTTCTCTCTGCTCATGGCTAAGAGGTTGTGATTATGTTACTCTAGATTAGGTTAGAACAAGTATCTATATTTATCTTGAGAGAAGTCATCATCATCATGTCATTAGGGTTTTGATTAATCAAGGTGTCACCTACTTGAACCCATCAAGGGCACTTTGGTAAATGCACCACCATCTCTCATCATGGTTCAATCTATTAGTCACTTAGCTCCTTAATGTCTTAGGGTACCATTACGGTTTGGATTAGACCACCAATGAACCAATTACACCTTAAAACTATTAAGCAAAAACAGCCCCAAAAGTCTCCAAATGGTTTCACCTCACAACCTCCAAATGGTCTTGAGACCGTTTGGACACTTTGACCTCCAAACCGTTTGGACACCAAGACCGCATGGATGCGTTGACCGTTTGGATGGGTTGACTTTGAAACCGTTTGAAATGGAATGACCTTGAGATCGTTTGGATCCAAACGACCTTGAGACCGTTTGGCCCCAAACGGTCTTGAGACCGTTTGGTCCCAAACGGTCTTGAGACTGTTTGGTCCAAATGGGCTCAAAACCACATGGACCTCCAAAGTGTCTCCAAGGTTATAATCGATTAGGGTTTCTCATGTTGAAGCCTCCAATTGGCCACATCCTTGCTAATCACTTGTCAATTGAGTTAATTAGGGTGACGCTCAACTAATTGGACACCCAAATGACCCTCAATTGCTAACCAATTGGGGTTGATACCGATTGAATTAGGGTTTATCAACAATTAACCTTCAACATTGATAATTTGGGTGTCAATTGAAGTTGAACCTATCAATTGGCACTCAATTGGTCCCCAACTTGGCCCAAACGGTCTTTAGACCGTTTGGACACCCTACAAACGGTCTTGAGACCGTTTGCCCAAAGTTGCACCAAAATCTAGGTCAAAAAGATGCGGGTTGAACCCTAATTAGGTCTAAAATCAGCACTTTTATTCAATTACTCAATCTACTGTGATTAGATCATCAATACATCAAATTGCCTTAACCCTAGACCTCCAAACGGTCCTGGGTTGACACCAAATGGTCTTGAGACCGTTTGGATGAACCCCCAAATGGTCTTGAGACCGTTTGGGCCCTTCAACCCAAGGTTCACCAAAATCTATCCTTGAATTCAGCAATTTCAAATGATTAGGGTTTAGAGGGTTGAAGTGCCTTCAACTTGAGATTGGTTTGCAATTAGGCTTCAATTCTTTGGAGTTATTTAATTCAATATGTGCACAACAGACCTCCAAATGGTCTTCCCTTGGTCAACCCTATCAAATGGTCTTGAGACCGTTTGATTCCAAACGGTCTTGCAAGACCGCATGAAATCAAACGGTTGTGAGACCGTTTGATTTCAAATGGTTTGCAAACCGTTTGGACCAAATGGTCCAAGGTCGTTTGATAAAGTGACCTAGGTATTCATGCCCAATGTCTTCAACCTCAAGACAGGTTGATTTCTCCAAGGTTTTGCTTGCAAGAAGGCTAGGAAAGTTGGGGAAGAAGAAGAACTAACTACTACAAGTATGAACAAGTATATGCATTATGAAAGCAAGAGGTTTAGAGATATAAATCCCACCTTATGGATGTTCTTAGAGCTCCAAGCTTCCAAGCTCTCAAGTCTTTAATGCCACCTCGAGCTCCACTGGTTGGCCAAAGACTTTTCTCCAAGGAAAGGTTAGGGAAGGTTGGCTAGAACAAGAAACCTAGGTAAGATGACCACAAAAACAACCTTAAGAACCATTTTCCTCCATGAAACCGAGCTAGAAGATGGTCTCTCCTTACCTTGGAACAAGATGGTCGTCTCCTATAGCTCCCAAGCTCTTCCTTGGACGGACCAACCGAGGTGTGAAAGGAAAGAATGAAGGGAACGTTCATATGTTTGCAAGGAAGGTTGTATATATAGCTAGGACAAGTTTCACCAAAAGGTCCTCTAGTTCTCTCCATTTCTCATATAGGTCCCTCCTTTCTTTCATGCACGTCCCTCCTCCTTCTCTAGGTGAAAAACTTTATAAAAACAAGGGTCCAAAGGCAAGGAAAAGGTCACCTTATCACTAAGGTACACATACTTAGAGTTTCTTACTTAAAACTTGGCGATCTTTTTACTAGGAATATACATCTTATCTGATTAACTAATGAAGTGCCATTTTTCATCATTTCTACTCTAAAAGGTGTCAAGAATCACACAAGATACTCTCGGATATGTGTTTTACAAGTTGTACCCCACATTTTGGGTAAATTGCACTTTATATCAAAATTAGGGTTTCAAGCGCAAGGATTGCTCCACAAGCTGCATCTCGATGCCCAAGCTTGGAGAATCCATCATACCTCATCATATTCATCCATATGATGTCTCATCACCTGAGGAACATCTCAACATGTGAAAAAAATTGCAAGTTAACCCCTCTGATTGGGTAATTTGCACATAGGTCCCTGCATTACAAAACATCACTAAAACTTGGGTAAAAAGGAAAGAAAAGTGAAAGCATGTTCCTCAGGAACTTAATTACATGCCAAAGGATAATCTCAAGCGTTTAATTACATATTTAGGCAAAACTCCTAGGGTTAACTTATAACCCAGGTCAGGGATGTTATAAATCATCCACCCCTTACAAGGATTTCGTCCCCGAAATCGATAAGACATACTAAGAGAAAAGAGCTGGGTATTTCCTCCTCATTTCTTCCTCTAGTTCCCAAGTGTCTTCTTCGACACCACGATGATTCCAGAGGACTTTCACAAGGCTTATATCTTTCTTCTTTAGCTTTTTAATTCTATGGTCAAGGATCGATACTGGTCCTTCCTCATAGGTTATATCCTCATTCAATTCTACTTCCATAGGTTGTAGAACTGACTCGGTATCCGGGTGACTTTTCCTCAACATGGAAATGTGAAACACAAGGTGTAACTTTTGCAGCCCTAGGGGTAACTCTAGTCTATAAGCTACCTTTCCAACCCGTTCCATGATTGGGTAAGGCCCCATAAACTGAGGAGCTAAGTTCCCTTTCTTTCCAAACCTCAGAACTCCTTTCCAAGGCGAAACTTTGAGATACACCCTGTCACCAACCTAGAACTCTAAGGGTCTACGACGTTTATCGGCATACGACTTCTATCTATCCTTTGCAGTCTTAAGCTGTTGCTGGATTACTTTGATCTTCTCAGTAGTGTCCTGCACAAGTTCAGGGCCCAACAACTGGTATTCACCAGTTTCATACCAACACACTGGTGATCTACAACGTCTACCATACAAAGCTTCATAAGGTTCCATATCAATGCTATGCTGATAGCTATTGTTATAGGCAAACTCTATCAAGCTCAGGTGTAGGTCCCAACTCCCAGTAAACTGGAGAACACATGCTCTCAACAGGTCCTCCAAGGGTTGTATAGTCCTTTCCGACTGTCCATCAGTCTGGGGGTGAAAGGTTGTACTAAACCTTAACTGGGTGCCCAAGGCCTTATGCAGTCGCTTCCAAAAATGACTCGTAAACTGGGGACCTCTATCCGATACTATGGTGACTGGAACTCCGTGCAGACGTACTATCTCCTCAACATACAACTGTGCCAACTTCTCCGCAGAATAGGTTGTTTTGACAGGTAAAAAGTGTGATGTCTTTGTCAACCTATCAATAATTACCCAGATGGAGTCATGTCCTTTGCTTGTCCTGGGTAGGCCTACTACAAAGTCCATGGTCACATGGTCCCACTTCCACTGTGGTATGGGTAAAGGTTGCATCGTTCCTGCAGGCTTCTGGTGCTCAGCCTTCACTTGCTGACACATAGGACACCTCAGGACAACTCAGCAACATCCTTCTTCATCCCAGACCACCAATACATATCTTTTAAGTTTCGATACATCTTGGTGCTCCCAGGATGCATAGCATACATCGAAGAATGAGCTTCTTCCAGGACTAACTTCCTCAAGTTATCCACATCCGATACTATCATCCTCCCATGATAGTAGGCCACCTGATCATATGAGTCCTGGAAACCATCTCTCTTCTCATCTCCATACTCCGATCTGATCTGCTGAACTGCAACATCAACTAGCTGGGCCTCTCTAATATGCTCCCTTAGGGTAGGTTTGATATGCATCTCTGCCAACAACTCGGTAATCCATGACACCTTCAATTGTACATTGTCTTGTCTTAAGGAGATGATCATATCTCTCCTAGGGCATACCAAAGAGTTTAGTTGTGCCCTATCTGAGGATGGTGTTGCTGACTTCCTACTCAGAGCATCCGCAACTACATTGGCCTTCCCTGGATGGTAATCTATCGTACAATCGTAGTCCTTGATTAACTCCATCCAGCGACATTGCCTCATGTTAAGTTCATGCTGCGAGAAGATGTACTTAAGATTCTTGTGATCTGTAAAAATCTGGAACGTCTCTCCATAGAGATAATGTCTCCATATCTTCAAGGCATGAACTACAACTGCTAACTCTAGGTCGTGTGTCGGGTAGTTCTCCTCGTGTTTCTTAAGCTGTCGGGAAGCAAAAGAAATCACATGCTTATCCTGCATTAGCACACACCCGAGTCCATTCATGGAGGCATCACAGAAAACCACGTATCCCTTACCTTGCTCAGGTAGCACAAGTATAGGTGCACTTGTCAACCTCTCCTTCAATAGCTGAAACGACTGTTGACACTTGTCACTCCAGACAAAGGGAACATCCTTCCCGGTCAATTTCGTCAAGGGTAGGCTATGGAACTGAAGTTCTTAATGAACCTCCGGTAATAGCCGACTAACCCTAGGAAACTACGAACTTCCGTCGGTGTCTTCGGTTGTTCCCACTATAGAACAGATTCTACCTTATTGGGGTCAACACGAATTCCTGAGGCTGATATCACATGCCCGAGAAAGGATACCTCCGTCAACCAGAACTCATACTTGCTGAACTTAGCATATAGCTTATGTTCTGTTAGTAAGGTCAAAGCTTGGCGAAGGTGCTGTTCATGCTGCCGGGCATCCCTACTATAAATCAGGATGTCATCTATAAAGACGACAACACACTGATCGAGGAAAGGTCAAAATATTCTATTCATGAGTTCCATGAATGCAGATGGTGCATTAGTTAGTCCAAACGACATAACTGTGAACTCATAGTGACCATACCTTGTCCTAAAGGCAGACTTGGGTATGTCACTGTCCTTAATACGGAGTTGATGATAACAGGACCTCAAGTCTATTTTCGAGAAGAAAGATGCTCCACGCAACTGGTCAAAGAGATCATCAATCCTCAGAAGAGGGTACTTATTCTTTATTGTTACCTTATTAAGCTGTCTATAATCAATTCATAACTGCATCGATCCATATTTCTTTTTAACAAACAAGATCGGAGCACCCCAAGGTGAAGTGCTCAGTCAGATGAAACCCTTCTCAAGCAACTCCTGAAGTTGTTTCTTGAGTTCTGCCATCTCAGCCGGTGCCATCCTATACAATTTCTGGGCTATGGGTTGTGTACCTGGGACCAAATTGATTTCAAAATCAATTTCCCGAGGCGGCGGTACATTAGGAAGTTCTTCAGGGAATACGTCTTCGAATTCCCTGACAACAGGAACTTCAGCAAGGGTGGGGCTCTCCATGGTAGTGTCTACCACATGGGCTAAAAATGCATGACATCCTTGCCTCATCAGCTTCTCAGCAACCAAAGCGGACACTCAACAGGTGGGTAGAATCTTTCTCTCTCCTTGAAAGATCCATGTGTTGCTATCATCAGCAAACACAACCTTCTTGGATTCACAATCCAAGACAACCCTATACCTTTCCAAGGTATCCATCCCAAGGATTATATCAAATCCTTGCATCTCGAGCGGTATAAGGTCCACTTGAATGCGATGACCAGAAAAGAAAAGGATGCAGGGAGAGCATACCTCCCGCAACACAACAGACCCACTCAACAGAGTCTCGAGCAACAAACTATCATCCCTATGTCTAACTGTCGTATAGAAGTTATGAATCACTCTTCGAGTGATAAAGGAGTGCATAGCACCCGGGTCAATCAAAACAGATACAACACAAGATTTAGACATATCAGGATATAAAAGTTCCATCTCACCTATCACAACACATGGATTGACCACTGCATCTGGTGGGTTAAAATCATAGAACCTCGCTGTCGCCTGGGGTTGGGTTGGTGCTAACGATCCGTCTTGGGACGCCTGTCCATGTCCCCTAGATGCTCCCTGAAACGGTCTTCTCTGTGACCCCTGTTGACTCTGCTTCTGAGGCTGTGTCACACTGACAGGCATGGACCTGCAGTCCTTCATCAGGTGACCTACCTTCCCACAGTTGTAGTAGCTCTTGTCTTGCTGTGGCCTAGAGGGTCCGGTGACTGACACCGATGCCGAAGTGTGGGTCTCTTGAGGTGGTAGACTCCGTCCTCTACCTCTACTTGGGGACCACTGAGTCTGAGGGGTAGATCTGGGTGGTGGAGGGTTAGGTGCAGAGGATCTAGGCTTCTTAAAGTCTCTAGATGAAGACGCCTGGAACTGCGGATACCACTTATGGGTTTGTCTCTTCTCAACTACCGACCTCTCTATCCTTCAGACTGACTCAACGAAGGTAGCAAACCTCTCCCGGCTCTCTAGAGCAGACACGGGAGTAGATAAGTCGGTATTCAAACCCTTCTCAAACCTCCTAATCATTTCCTCTTTGGTGGCAGCCATGTGCGTACAGAACCAAAATAGCTCCATGAACTTAGCCTCATACTCGCTAACGTTCATCATACCTTGTCTCAGCCTCTCAAACTTTGAGATCTTCTCATCCAGAAAGGTCTTCGGGAAGTACCGGTTAACAAACTCCTGACGAAAGTCTTCCCAAGAAACCTCTACTCCAGGCCTCTTCACCTCTTCCATGTTCCACCAATGACCAACACTTCCTTTGAGAAGATAGATAGCATGTCTCACCTTCTCAGCCTCGGGGATGGCTAAGATTCTGAAAGCCTTCTCCAGCTCGGTCAACCACATATCTGCATCTACGGGGTCAGCTGTGCCAAAGTATTTGGTCGCTCTGACTCTACACAGTCATTCAAATGTCTTTCCGATACTGTAACCTTCTTGTTGAGCATGTGCCCTAGGTGCAGGCATTGGCATCCGGTCCGTGATATGTGTCATGGAAGCCAAGAACTTCCCGAATAAGGCTTGAACAGCCGGGTTCGCCATATCAGCCGGGTCAAACAGGGGTGGCTGTACAGGTGGCTCAGGCATTGGTTGTTCTATCTCTGGAACCCTTACACCGCCTTGAGGTGCAGCTACGCTACTCTCGCCTTCAGATTCCTGATGTGGCTCAGACATCCTTATATATCTTCTTCTCCTGAGGAGCAGAAGACTCTATTAGATAAGAAGGAATACTAAGGATAGACTCGACACCCTAAGTCCTATGTCTCTGTAGACTCAGCGAACCTAGAGCTCTGATACCACTTAATTGTGGGCTCTGATCTCTAAAACATGGAATAAACATGGCAGAAGCGATTCGATTAACGGCGGAATATGAAAAATCATGAAAAATTCAAAACTTTTCGAGGAAGGATCGTTTAAACATGAAATTCTTTTCATAAAAGTATGATAAATGGTTTACATCACTGTCAAGTCACTTCTGGAGTGATCATATACAACATGTACAAAACCCCCAAAACTCCCAAAATTCAAAATCTCAGATCATCATGCTTGTAGGACCTGAGTATATAGAGACGACATAAGACTTTCTATCTAACTAACTGATCGACCAGGATATTCACCTGAGGCTCACTACTGCCCCTGATGCTGCTCCTGGTACTGCTCTCCTGCAGGCTGGTTCCTTCGTCCTCGACGACCACCTAAAAGGTTGAAGCCTACGGGGTGAGACAATTACAAATAATTGTCCCAGCAAGAGTTATAACTCTTCGCCAGAAGCTTGCTAGAAAAGGGAAACAACACAAACAAGATAGACTATCCTACAAAAGCAGACTTGAGAGTTGATAATCTAGTAATTACTTCTGTGGAGAAATATGAGAGATATGTTATGCTATGCATGCAATAGAAACATTATATTCAAAGTAGTATCAAGCATTGCTTCTCGTTGATCATTCTAAGAAGATATACTATTCGGCTGATTACGTTTTACATACAATATTATGCCCTGTGGAGATGATATGTACCGCTCAAACTCGAACCGACCACTTGTTAAGTCGCCTCGGTATCATACAAGGTCATCAAAAGAGCCGGATTCTCATGACATTCAACTTCCTCAGTCAGGTTGAGGTTCAACATGCAGGACATCTAGTGTCTCTGCCACTATAGCTCACCAGGGTACTCTGGTCCTTCGCTATTAGAGTAACAGTGGCATTCTGGGCTCTCTTCACCATCGAAAGATCTCATGTATATCTTCATCGATGTGGCATCACAGATTCCTCGGATGATTAGTGATACATCAACCTGGCATAAACACTTAGTGCAGTGTTGATGGATTAAGATACATCCACATCAACCCCTACACTAGGACGTAAGGATATACACATCCATAACCCCCACATACTCAAAAGTATGCGCTCCAGGAATTCCCTTAGGAAGACCTGTTTCACCATCATTTAACACCTGAGAATGATGGATCTATGATCAGGGCTCTCCATGATATGGTTACACTTGATTGATTAGGTACATTTCAATATTCTTTTATCATCAAATAGGTTTCCAAGCAATTAGCTACCAAACATAGTAATGACAGAAGAACACTACATGTACCAATTTTAGTTCACATCAACTATCAACAGGATATCAAATCATCACAGGTCATCTAGTTAGCATAACCCTGATGTTACTCATGGCTCTCACAACCCATCATTCTCATGTGTGCCACTTGTCTCAGGCAATCATGCATATATTACTGTTCACAAAGCTTATACATGCTGTTAATGAATATAGCATCATAACCCTTACTTGGTCATGATTACCTCTTATAAGAACCTGCATGGTCAATTCAACTGATAACAATAAACAATTTATCTCCAGGATAGCAATTATAAAGCAGAAATAACATTCATCGCATCATCCCCAATTAGGGATTACTATTCATTCAACATGTCACAACCCTAGAATTAAGGTTTACTATTCACTTCATGAAGAAGTGGGCTCATGGCATTACCATGTATGAGATTAGCATCCTTGATGTCCTTAAATTAGGTTAAGGTTCTTCCATTATCATTATTAGGGTTGCCATGACCTCACCTATGTGGATCATACCCTAATTGTGCACATTCATGTACATTGAATGTACTTTATTTGAGTTTCAACTAGTTAAGGGACCTTGTCTCTCCTCTTGTCTAAGAGGTGGTGATTATTTTACTCTAGATTAGGTTAGAACAAGTCTCCATAGATTATCTTGAGCCAAGTCATCATCATCATGTCATTAGGGTTTTGATTAATCAAGGTTTCACCTACTTGAACCCATCAAGGGCACTTTGGTAAATGCACCACCATCTCTCATAATGGTTCAATATATTAGTCACTTAGCTCCTTGATGTCTTAGGGTACCATTAGGGTTTGGATTAGACCACCAATGAACTAATTACACCTTCAAACCATTAAGCAAAAACAGCCCCAAAAGTCTCCAAACGGTTTCACCTCACAACCTCCAAACGGTCTTGAGACCGTTTGGAGGCGTTGACCATTTGGACACTTTGACCTCGAAACCATTTGGACACCAAGACCGCATGGTCACCAAGACCGCATGGATGCGTTGACCGTTTGGATGGGTTGACTTTGAAACTGTTTGAAATGAAACGACCTTGAGATCGTTTGAATTTAAACAACCTTGAGACCATTTGGCTCCAAACGGTCTTGAGACTGTTTGGTCCCAAATGGTCTTGAGACTATTTGGATCCAATCGGTCTTGAGACCGTTTGATCCAAATGGGCTCCAAACCGCATGGACCTCCAAAGTGTCTCCAAGGTTATAATCGATTAGGGTTTCTCATGTTGAAGCCTCCAGTTGGCCACATACTTGCTAATCACTTGTCAATTGAGTGAATTAGGGTTACCCTCAACTAATTGGACACCCAAATGATCCTCAATTTCTAACCAATTGGGGTTGAAACCGATTGAGTTAGGGTTTATCAACAATTAACCTTCAACATTGATAATTTGGGTGTCAATTGAAGTTGAACCTATCAATTGGCACTCAATTGGGCCCCAACTTGGCCCAAACGGTCTTGAGACCGTTTGGACACCCTCCAAATGGTCTTGAGACCGTTTTCCCAAAGTTGCACCAAAATCTAGGTCAAAAAGATGCAGGTTGAACCCTAATTAGGTCTAAAATCAGCACTTTTATTCAATTCCTCAATCTACTGTGATTAGATCATCAATTCATCAAATCGCCTTAACCCTAGACATCCAAACGGTCTTGGATTGTCACCAAACAGTCTTGAGACTGTTTGGATGAACGCCCAAATGGTCTTGAGACCGTTTGCGCCCTTCAACCCAAGGTTCACCAAAATCTATCCTTGAATTCAGCAATTTCAAATGATTAGGGTTTAGAGGGTTGAAGTGCCTTCAACTTGAGATTGGTTTGCAATTAGGCTTCAATTCTTTGGAGTTATTTAATTCAATATGTGCACAAAGGACCTTCAAATGTCTTCCCTTGGTCAACCCTATCAAACGGAATCAAACGGTCTTGCAAGACTGCATGAAATCAAACGGTTGTGAGACCGTTTGATTTCAAACGGTTTGCAAACCGTTTGGACCAAATGGTCCAAGGTCGGTTGATAAAGTGACCTAGGTATTCACGCCCAATGTCTTCAACCTCAAGACAGGTTGGTTTCTCCATGGTTTTTCTTGCAAGAAGGCTAGGAAGGTTGGGGAAGAAGAAAAACTAACTACTACAAGTATGAACAAGTATATGCATTATGAAAGCAAAAGGTTTAGAGATATAAAACCCAACTTATGGATGGTCTTAGATCTCCAATCTTCCAAACTCTCAAGTCTTTAATGGCACCTTGAGCTCCACTAGTCGGCCAAAGACTTTTCTCCAAGGAAAGGTTAGGGAAGGTTGGCTAGAACAAGAAACCTAGGTTAGATGACCACAAAAACAACCTTAAGAACCATTTTCCTCAATGAAACCTAGCTAGAAGATGGTCTCTCCTTACCTTGGAACAAGATGGTCATCTCCTCTAACTCCCAAGCTCTGCCTTGGATGGACCAAACAAGGTGAGAAAGGAAAGAATGAAGGGAACATTCATATGTTTGCAAGGAAGGTTGTATATATAGCTAGGACAAGTTTCACTAAAAGGTACTCTAGTTCTCTCCATTTCTCATCTAAGTCCCTCCTTTATTTGATGCACGTCCCTCCTTCTTCTCTAGGTGAGAAACTTTATTAAAACAAGGGTCCAAAGGCAAGGAAAAGGTCACCTTATCACTAAGGTACACATACTTAGGGTTTCTTACTTAAAACTTGGCGATCTTTTTACTAGGATTATACATCTTATCTGATTAACTAATGAAGTGCTATTTTTCATCATTCTACTCTAAAAGGTGTCAAGAATCACACAAGATACTCTCGAAGATGCGTTTTACAAGTTGTACCCCACATTTTGGGTAAATTGCACTTTACACCAAAATTAGGGTTTCAAGCGCAAGGATTGCTCCACAAGCTGCATCTCGATGCCCAAGCTTGGAGAATCCATTGTACCTCATCATATTCATCCATATGATGTCTCATAACCTGAGGAAAATCTCAACATGTGAAAAAAATTGCAAGTTAACCCCTCTGATTGGGTAATTTGCACATAGGTCCCTGCATTACAAAACAACACTAAAACTTGGGTAAAAAGGATAGAAAAGTGAAAGCATGTTCCTCAGGAACTTAATTACATGCCAAAGGATAATCACAAGCATTTAATTACATATTTAGGCAAAACTCCTAGGGTTAACTTATAACCCATGTCAGGGATGTTACAACGCCATCATAGTGGTCACCAAGTAAAGGAAGAGGGCATGATTTTTCACCATCTAGAGCCTACATTACAACTTTAGTAGCAGTGATAGGGCCATCTAGGATACAGGTAGGGGACATGCCGTGCTTTCTCTATGGGAAGATTAGACACCTAAAGTCGAATTGCCTGAGAAAAGATGTTGAAGTGATGCAACAACCAAGGAAGAGTCAACACAGATCAGATAGACAACAGTCTAATGGCGCTAGAGGGTGAGGATGTGGCCAAGTGTCACAAGCAGGATCATCTGCTCAAGGAAGTAGAGGACGTGGGCGACATCAAGCAATGACTCAATTCTATGCTATGAGACAGCCGAAGGAGATAGTCAACCCGCGAGTGGTGGCATGTCAGATGGAGTTGTTTCATTCTGATTTGTCTTCTTCCTACTTTTTATCTATTCTGGTTGACTCAGGTGCTACACACACTTTTATCGCACATAGTATGCTTGATATCTATCTTTTACCTGTTAGTTGTAAGAGGGATAGCTTGTTTCTAGAAACCCATCTTGTTGGTCTTACATTGCTTCGAGAGGTGTGTCCATCTTGTGTTCTGTCTTTTTCAGGACACAACATACAAGTGGATCTCATACCACTTGATATGCATGGATTCAATGTAATCCTTGGAATGGATACCTTGGAAAGATATAAGGTTGTGATGGACTGTGGTTCCAAGCAGGCGGTGTTTGCTGACAATGGTGAGAAGTGGATCTTCCAAGGAGATAGGAAGATTCTTCCAACATGTCTAGTGTCAGCAACGGTGGAGAAGAAGTTGTTGTGATACGGTTTTAGAGCAATCTTGGCTTAGGTTGTGGATACCAAGGAAAAAGGTCCTAGCCTTCACGACATGCTTGCCATCAGAGAGTTCACAAATGTGTTTCCCAATGAGTTTTCCGATGTTCCTCCACCTCGAGAGATTGATTTTGAGATCAATCTAGTATCAGGGACGCAACTAGTTGCTCATACACCATACAGGATGGCTCCAGTAGAGATGACAGAGTTGAAGAAATAGTTGTAAGAGCTGCTCCATAAAGGTTTCATTAGACCGAGCACATCACCCTAGGGTGCTCCAGTTCTGTTCGTAAAGAAGAAGGATGGAACTATGTGTTTGTGCATATATTACCGATAGTTGAATAAGGTTACGACTAAGAACAAGTATCCTTTACTGAGGATAGATGATCTGTTTGAATAGTTGTGTAGTGCTTCAGTGTTCTCAAAGGTCAATCTGCAGTCTGAATATTATCATCTTAAGATCAAGGATGATGACATACCAAACTCAACTTTCAGGATGAGGTATGGGCATTTTGAATTTGTGGTTATGCCGTTCGGGCTAACCAATGCGCCGTCAACATTCATGTTTCTGATGAACATAATGTTTTGTCCATTCTTAGATTAATTTTTTGTAGTCTTCATAGATGATATCTTGATCTATATTCGAGGAAACCAACAACATAAACATCATCTTAGACAAGCATTGACTCTTCTTCGACAACACCAGTTGTATGCCAAGTTCAGTAAGTGTGAGTTTTGGCTAAAGGAAGTGACTTTCTTGGGTCATGTGATCTCTACGGAGGGGATTAGAGTGGATCCCAAGAAGGTGGAGTCATTATTAGAGTGGGAGCAACCAAATACGCCGACTAATGTTCGTAGTTTTTTGGGATTAGCAGAATACTACCAGAGGTTTATAAGAAACTTCAATGTGATAACGTTGCCTTTAACAAGATTGACCAGAAAGGATGTTCCTTTTGTTTCGGATGGCCAGTGTCAGCAAACTTTTCAGAACTTGAAGGAGAATATGACAAGTGCTCCAGTGTTAGTGTCACCAGAACTAGGAAAAGGCTATGTTGTTTTCTGTGATGCTTCCAAGAAGGGCTTAGGTTGTGTGCTGATGCAGGAAGATCATGTGGTTTCTTTTGCTTCTCAACAACTTAAGAAACATGAGGAAAGTTGTCTGACACATTATTTGGAGTTGGGAGTTGTGGTTCATGCATTGAATATTTGGAGATACTATCTTTATGGGGAAGTGTGTCAGATCTTTACGGATCACAAGAACCTGAAATATATCTTCTCATAGAATGAGATGAACATTCGTCAGCGGTTCTGGATGTAGTTGATCAGTGACTATGATTGCACCATCGAGTACCACCCAGGTAAGGTGAACGTATTAGTGGACGCACTTAGCATGAAGTCTTCTTCTCTTCCCATGAAGAAGGCACAAATAAGTTCTTTGATATGCCATTGGAGGGATATGTTTGTCTCTTTGCGAAAGATGAATGTACAGTTGAAAGTCTCTTTGTTGGAAGGAGTGTTGGCACATATGCAAGTGAATCCTACACTGAGACAACAAATCAAAGAAGCACAACAAGTAGATGGTACAATGTAGTTGATCAGATCAGAATTTGGCAACTAAAAGCATGATGGCTTCCATTAGTCTAAGGATGGGCTAGTTTGTTATTATAATAGGATGATGGTTCCCGATGCTGATAATCTAAGGACTTAAGTGCTCGAGGAAGAACACACATCAATGTATGCTATGCATCCATGTATCATTAAGATGTATCACAATCTGAAGAATCTGAATTGGTGGCCCAGATTAAAGAAAGATGTAGCTGAGTTCATAGCTAAGTGTGTGATATGTCAACAAGTTAAGGTAGAACATCAAAAGTCAGAAGGTATGTTGCAACCCATGTCGATACCACAGTGGAAGTGGGATCATGTAACCATGTATTTTGTAGTTGGTCTTCCGATGATAGCTAGGAATCGTGATTCCATCTGGGTGATAGTGGACAGATTGACGAAGTCTGCTCATTTTACACCTATGAAGACAATGTACACAGTAGAGAAGCTTGCATAGGTATATGTAGATGAGATAGTGTAGTTGCACGGTGTGCCAGCAACGATAGTCTCTGACAGAGGCCCTTAGTTCACAAGTCATTTTTGGGAACAGTTGCATAAGGCGTTGGGAACGTAGTAGAGGTTCAATACCGATTTCCATCCATAGATAGATGGATAGTCTAAAAGGACTATCCAGACTTTGGAAGATCTTCTATGATCATGTGTTATGTAGTTCCTAGGAAGTTGGGACATGCATCTCAGTATGATAGAATTTGCTTATAACAATAGTTATCAGTGGAGTATTGACATGGCACCATATGAAGCATTGTACGGTAGGAAGTGTAGATCTCTTTATGTTGGTTTGAGTCTGGGGAGTATCATCTTTTGGGTCCTGAGTTGGTATAGTAGATGAAAGAGAAGATCAAGGTTATACAACAACAATTGAAAGTGGCACAAGACAAATAAAGGTCTTATGCAAATAATCATCGCCAACCCTTAGAGTTCTAGGTGGGAGATAAGGTGTATCTCAAAGTCTCTCCATGGAAAGGCATGCTAATGTTTGCAAAGAAAGCCAAGTTGGCTCCCAAGTATATGGGACCATATCCAGTGATAGCACGTGTTGGAAAAGTGGCTTACAAGTTGGAGTTACCACCAGAGTTGCACAAGTTGCACTGAAATTGAAATATAAGTTCCTCAAAAACCTTAATTACTTTTCAACAGATAAGATCAAACATCTAATAAACTTTATTAGGCAAAAAACCTAGGGTTAGTACATAACCTAAGTCAGAGATGTTACAACAGGTGTCGGCTAACATGTAACACCTCAACAAACGCAACCCACTATATCGGCTAGCACCCATATCGGGCAAGCCTTAAGCAAGTTGTTATCATGCAGCACCATAACATGCAACCTATTTCGCCCAAGCGACACACCCTATCATCCATCCAGGTCAACTTAATGTCATGTTGAGCAAACACCTTATCGTGTAACGCCTCAATATCATCTTCCTTAATCGGCCAACACCAACAAAGGACATCAGGCAGATTAGAAACAAGGGTATCAGGCAGCTACCTAACAAGTGCAACACCTGACGCAAGACGGCCATAATGACCAAGAGAAGTAGGCACACTAAACATCATATAGGGAAACACCCAAACCAAGGATCATCCCTAAACGTATGAGGATCATGACGCCCATCAAGATACCATATCGGGCAACACACTTACATGGGGTATCAGACAACACTACCCAAGAGGGTATCGTGCCAAACAGAAGCAACGCCATGTTGCCGAATGCAATACCCTAACGCCCAAACCCTAACTCAAGGGGGAGAGAGAGATATCGGGAAACCACACCATATCGCCCAAGGTCAACAAGAGTGTTAGCTCACCTCGCAAGAACTAAGTTCATTGAGGGGTATTGCCAAACTCAAGCATATCGGGTAGGAGCTAGAGCTCACTTCAAACTCAAGGAAGGAGGGGCATAGCCACCCATATCGCCCAAGGCAGAAACTAGGGGTTTAACCTCAAAGACATGTCATGCAACTAGGGTAGGACAACACTCTATCGGCCAAGACAACTCATCATGTCACCCAAACATCTAAGGCATAGGCTCACCTCTCAACAACAAAGTGGGAGAGGAGTATTGCCTCACGGACACACCACCATACATTTTTGGGTTAAGAAACCCTAATCTCACCTCTCAACTTAATGAGATAGGGGTGTTGCTTGAGGTTCTACAACCCAAAGGATCGGCCAACACAAGGGTAGCTACATCATATCGCCCAACCTAATCTAGGGAACCCATAGGGTAGCAACATTACCAACTAAAGCATAACCAACTACTAGAAAGACATGTATATCCGATCAAGAAAACATATAAAAACATTATATAAGGGAGATAGTATAGCTGGGTTAGAATTTATGTAACCCACCTTAAGCATAAGCTTCTCCAAACTCCAAGCTCCATAGCACCACCTTCAAGCTTCGGCCACCAAATAGAGAAGAGAAACTGATCACCTCCATTACCAAAAGGATAAGGAAGAAGATGGTAGCACGAGAGGGAGAGAGACTTACCAACTTCGAGAAGAAAGGAAGCAAAGGTAGCAATATGTATTGGCCACCACCTCTTCTCCTTCTTTTCTTCTTCTCAGCCACTAAGGGAAAAGAGAAAGCAACTAAGGGAACTAAAGGGGATACTAGCAAGCAAGATGGGTGGCATATATACAAGAGAGTAAAGGAGGAGAGAAAAGAAAGGTGGTGCCCGACCTAGGTACACTTGTCTAAGGGCCACGCCACATGCTAACACCCCAAATACCACTTGTCTAAGGTCTCGCCACTTGCTAGCAATAAGCACCATGTGTCCAAGAGAGGGTGACACAAACAATTATAGGTGGAGGGGTGTGTCTCCCAACATGGCAACCTGACACACCCACCAACACCTACTTGGCCGATACACTCCTGGCCGAGACACCCTGGTTGACACACCATGGCCGACACAAGGCACCAAACACTCCCATGCCAGACACACTCATCTGCCTGATACACATCAAGCAAGGAGGAAGGGCTTCAAGCCCAACAACAAGCCCAAGCTCAAACGAGGCCCAAAACAACTCAAGAAAGGCACCCAACCCATCCTCTCAACCCTAGAGGATGCAAAGAGACAAGGAGGCCTCTCAAGGTGACAAGCTTGCACAGAAACCCTAGAACTTGGGTAAATTGTAAGTTGCACCTCAACCCCTCAGCAAAACACAACAAACACTGCCTTGGGTGATTAATAAATCTTCTAAACATCATGTTTAGGCAAATCAAACATGGTAAGCCCAAAACAAAGGTCAGAGTCCTTACAAGCCATAAACCCCTACAAAAGGATTTTGCCCCCAAAATCCAAAGAGAAAAGTGAGGTATACTTCCTCTACATCTCTTCCTCAAGCTCCCACGTGGCTTCCTCGGTGCCACGGTGATGCCAAAGAACCTTCACAAGAACCAGGTCCTTCCTCTTCAGCTTCTTCACCCGTCTGTCAAGGATCAACACCAGAACTTCCTCGTAGGTCACATCTTCATCAAGCTTGACCTCAACTAGATGTATCATTGTCTCTATTCTTGGATGACTTTTCTTTAGCATACTAATATGGAACACCCTAGTTTTGGTGTAATGTGCAATTTACCCAAAACCTAGGGTTAAATATGCAAGATATCACCTCTAGAGGGTCTCTCATGTATCTTGGCATCAAGTAGAGCAAAGAAAATGAGAAGGGAGCCTCATTTGAATTATTATAGAATAGAGAGAATCGTGATATTAAAATAATCGAAGGTTAAGCACAAATGGCTCTTAAACATAACCTAATGCAAAAGAAAAATATATTAATTATGGATCCCTTCAACCAACAGTTGGAGGATGTATTTGTAATAGTTTGGACGAGCTTGTTCCATGCTTGGGCACCAAAAATATCTCAGTTGAAGTGGAAGCTATTCACATTAATACAATATAAAGCTATATCCACTAAAAGATGGATATTAACACAGAACTCTTTAAGATGTTTAGTTCCTTTTCCTTTAAACCTTAGATAATGGAGAGGATTTCCTTGAAAATAGAAGGTTGCCACGTAGCCAAGTAATGGAGGAGGATTTTTTGGAATTATTTGGAATAAAAGGAAATAATCCTCTTCTTTCCATTTTCCTTGAAAAACTTATATATATATATATATATATATATATATATATATATATATATATATATATATCTTTTCCACCAACACAAAGGATCGTTTCCCTTAGTTCTTTTCGTCATCACCTTGCTTTGACGGACCAAGGGAGAGCTCTAGACCAAAGGAAAGACGAACAAAACCTATAGGTGAGTCTTGATCATCATCTACCTCGAATTCTTGGGGGAAACCCTAAAATAATGTTAGATTCATGGTTTTCTTCACACGATTTCCTTTTCTATCCATCTTGCTCATCCAAAGATTGAAGAACAAACCTTGGACAACTACTGGAGCTCAATTCACCATAAAAGCTACAGAGCCTAGAGCTCTAGATTAGTTCTAGAGGTGGGTTTTATAACTGTAACCTTTAAGCTTTTCTAATGCATCCATCTCCTTAATAATCGTTGGCTATTTCCTTCTTTGGTACACTTTTGTGTGTTCTTGCTATAACCTATGCGAAGAACAACAACATTTCTTGGTTGTTCTTAGGAAGAAGATGACAAAGTTAACTTTGATGTTAATCCAAAGAAAATTACTTTAGAAAATGGTTTGGTTTGGTTGCTCAAACGGTTTCCCAAACCATTTGGGAGCAAACGGTTTCAAACCGTTTGATTGCAAATGATTTCAACCAAACCGCATAGAAGCAAACGGTCCAAGACCATTTGGAGGCGTTGACCAAGCGTTGGCCATTTGGAGATCTGTTGACAATAATGTAGACTAATCAACTACCAAAAATTATCAATTAACTCCAAATGATTCACTAATTAAAGGCCCATCAACTATCTAAACCCTAATTGGGTTAATTTCTGATTTGATAATCGAATAAAGTGGAAGTTTGTGCTGAGTGACCCAAACGGTTTCAAAACCGTTTGGGGATCACCCAAACGGTCTCAAGACCGTTTGGTGATCAACCAAGACCGTTTGGAGGTCTAGGGTTAAGTATAGTTGACCAATTGAAGATCCTAAGGTTCTAAGTTGAAGTACAATCAAATGTTAATATGGTGATCAATCCAATGAACCAAATCCTAATTAGTTGACTTGGTTTTTGGTGTTGACTTGTTAAAACGGTCTCAAGACCGTTTAGAGGTCATCCAAATGATCCCACGACCGTTCGGGGTCAGGTCATGACCAAACTGGATGATGGTTCAATGGGTTCAGTCAATTAGACTCACATTGATTGATGTTGACGGGTTATTGATTCTAAACCCTAATCCAATTGATTCAAGCCCTCATTGATGATCAATTGAGGGTCAAATCAGTTAAAGGTTGACCTAATTAACTCAATTTAATGATAGTGATAGGTCCAATTGATGATTGATTATATATATACAAGTGTTGAAGGAACCAACAATGGAAACCCTAATTTAATTTGAGGTGTCGGAACCATACTTGGTCCATGCGGTTTTGAGGTGGTTTGGGCCAATTGGTCTCAAGACTATTTGGGACCAAACGGTCCCAAACCGTTTAGGTTCATGCGGTTTCCAAATCGGTTGTATCCATGCGGTTTAAAAACTGATTGTGTTCATGCGGTTTTAAAAGTCAAACTTGGGCAAACGGTCTTCACCCCCAACTTTAGCAAATGGTCTAGAAGGTCTACTTTACCAAATGGTCTCAAGGGCATACCAAGACGGTGTGAAGGTCCAAACGGTCTTAGACCATTTGGAGGTTTTGTATGTAAGAGCGTTTGAGATCTAAGTTAGTCAAGATCGTTTGGGGCCTTAATGGCCAAGATCGTTTGGTGGTTGATTAACCTAAACCACATGGATACTTAAAGTGGTTAAAGGACCAAGTGATTAGTTAATAAAGATATGATGTAATCAAAGGTGATCAGGGTACTTGCACCTTAATGGAATAGTGTATTTGAAACTCATGAAGTAATTAAGCACTAATGATTACAATGGTAATGATATAAACCATGAAGTCAATTATCTTTTATGATTGAGTTACTTAACCTAATCAAGGCTGAAATAAATATCATCCTATAGAGGATGAGAGAGAAAAGATTGCTTTTATGGATGTAAATCAAGTAATGAACTTCCAATATGAATGAATGCCTACTTAGGGTATGATCCACGTTAGTGAGATCATGAAAACCCTAATTATGTTGGTTTATGAGTCTTAACCCTAAATTGAGGGTAATAATAGAAGTATTCCTAATGCATGATGATGATGTAATCTTAATTCATAGTGATGACATGATAAACCCTAAATCAAGGTATGTGAATAGTAAACCCTAATTCCAATTAAGGTGAATGAAAGTGTGAAATCCTAATCATGGGTTATGATTTTTAGCATGGAGCTCTATGATTAAATAATGAAATGAGGAATCACTATTCCTAATTGAGCTAAAGGGGTTGGTTAACTCTATTTGAATTAAAAAGGGAAATCCGAACCCTAGTAAGGGCTTAGCGGTACAACCCTTGAAATAATGATGCTATCATTATTATACATTATGCTGATATAGAAATAATGTGCATGTTATCATTTGTATTAGTCGTGCAAGTTTTTAGGAAATAGTGAGCATAGCCAGGTAAGATCTTTGATGCCATATTCATTGAAAGCACTTTATCAGCTTGAAAGCAATGATATGCTATGTTGTCTATTGAAAGGTAACAAATGAGATTGATAGACTGTATGAGCCATATGAAATATCTGCATTGCTACTATCATGTTTATACTATAAAAATGACTTGATGGCAGTATGTTACTTGGTAACAAGTGTTTTGATTATTTAAGGGTTTCAGCACCCATATTCTTGAATCATAATGATGAGATGGTTAGGGATTGAGATCCCAATGTTGACAAGATGTGAAATGAACTTAATACAAATAGTACTCTTTCTTTATAACAATTGTTTTAATGTTTTATGTTTGAAAATATGCCTAATGATAAAAGAATGCCATAATGAACTTAAATAATCAAGTATAATGATATTATGTAGATTCCTGACCATAGATCCATCATCGTCAGAAGCTAGATGATTGTGAAATAGGTTTTCTTAAGGGAACTCCTGGAGAGCATACTTTTTAGTATGTGGGGGTTATAGACGCAAATATCCTTACGTCCTAATGGGGGAATTGATGTGAGATGAACATTTAATATCTCAATCCTTCATTATATGTATATGATGGGATGATGTATCACTAATCTCCTGATGATGTTGTTAATGCCGCATCGATGTGAGATAATCAAGAAATCCCTCGATTGCGAAGAGAGTACAACATGCCACTGTAACTCAAATAGCAAAGTTGCTAGAATACTCTGGAAAGCTATTATGGCAAAGACACGAGATGTCCTGGATGTTTTTCCTCACACTAACTAAGGAAGGTGAGTTCATAGAAATTCGACTCTTCTGATGACCTATGTATGGCACCAAATTTGATTTCGCAATGTTCGGTTGGAGTATGAGCGGTATACCTCATCTCCTCAGGGCATAATTATGTTTGTAAAATGTAACCATCCATGTAGCATATTTTTCTTAGGGTTGAACTACAAGAAACAATGGTGTATGATACATTGTTTACTATGTCCTAGTTGGATAAATGATATATATATACATGTTCTTCCTAATCCTTATTAAATTTAATGACTTGCTGCTCAATCAAGTTATCATTGAAATGATTGCATAGAAAATACTGCTCTACTTAGTTTAATTAATGGTTTACCTGTTGTTGAATATTTATACTTCACTGCTCAGTGTTATTCTATTATCTGCAATAACAATGCTTATGGCGAAGAGTTATAACTCTCGCTGGGACAATTTTCAATTGTCTCACCCCCGTGGGATTCAACTTTTTAGGTATACGCCGAGGAAGAAGAAACCCTTTAGTGGGTGAGCAACATCAGCAACAACAAGGACAGTAGTGATCCTCAGGTGGAGACACTATCTGTCAGGTTTTGTATATAGAAAGTCATATGTGTCATCTCTGTACTCTCATATCCTAGGAGTCAGTGGATGATTTGATATAGATCTGAGAATTTTGGATTGATGCCTCGAGATTTTTGTATACTGCTCTTGTACAATTTAACAGGGCAGTCAATGTTACAACTCTCGAGATGAGTTGATACAGAGATGTACTGATGAATTCGAATGTAAATAACCTACTTTGGTTCTTTATGATAGAGTTTTACATTTTGTGGATCTCTTTAAAAAAGTTTTAATTTTTAGTGATTTTCAGTAATTCCGCTGCTAATAATTTTCTTCCGCATTCGTGGATCTCATTTTTATAAGTTGAATGCCACAATTAAGTGGTATCAGAGCCTAAGGTTCACTGAGTCTACAGAGACATAGGACTAGGGTTGTAGAGTTTATTCTAGTGCCTTCCAGTATATCTCATAGTGTCTTCTGCTCATATAGGAGGAGAAGATAAAACTAAAGATGTCTGGATCACACGAGGAACATGTTGCAGAGAGTAGTGTTGCTGCACCTAGAGGAGGTGCAAGAAATCAAGAAAGGGAAGAACATGTACCTGAACCACCCCAGTTCAATCCAGCTGCCATGGGGAACCCAGCCTTCCAGGCCATGTTTGGGCAGTTCATGACTGCCATGACACATATGACTGATAGGATTCCTATACCTATACCTAGGACACCTACCCATCCAGACGGATAAGGAGACGACAAGACATTTGAACGACTTCGCCAGGTTGGAGCCACAGAATATGCTGGAACAGCTGACCCAACAGATGATGACTTGTGGTTAACTGAACTAGAAAAGGCCTTCAAAATCCTAAACATCCATGAAGCTGAGAAGGTTAGACATGTTGTGTACCTTCTTGAGGGGAGTGTTGGTCACTGGTGGACCATAGAGGAGGGGAAAAGGCCAGGTATGGAGATCGAATGGGAAGTATTTTGATGAGAGTTTGTCAACAGATACTTTCCTAAGACGTTCCTGGATGAGAAAATCTCCCAGTTTGAGAGGTTAAGGTAAGGACCAATGAACATTAGCGAGTACAAAACTAAGTTCATGGAGCTTTTATGGTTCTTCCTGCACATGGCAACTACAGATGAAGAGTGGATTAGTTTTGAGAAGGGATTAAACATTGAGTTGACCACCCCTGTGTCTGCTCTAGAGAATAGGGAAAGGTTTGCTACCTTTGTGGAGTCTGTCAGAAGGGTAGAGAGGTCTGTGTCAGAGAAGAGACAGACCAAGAACAAGAATATGTACCCCCAGTTCCTAGGATCCTCATCGAAAGGTTTCTAGAAACCAAGGTTTTCCGTGCCTACACCACCACCTAGATTCAGTACCCAGACACAGTGGACGTCAAATAGGGGTAGAGGACGAAGTTTACCTCTAGAAGGATCTCGCAGCTCAACATCTATGTCAGTTACATGACCATCCAGACCACAGAAAGGGGTCAGAAGTTGTTACATATGTGGAAAAGTGGGACATATGATGAAGGATTGCAGAGCTAGGGAGGTGAGTGTGACTCAACCTCAAAGGCAGAGTCAACAAGGATCTCAAAGGCGACAATTTCTAGGTAATACTAGAGGATGTGGACAAGCATCCCAAGCTGGATCATCAACACCTAGTCATTGAGCACCGAATCAACCATAGGCAACAACCAGATTCTACGTGATGAATCCACCTGATGAAGTGATCAACCCTCAGGTTGTGGCAGGTCAGATGGAATTGTTTTATTCAGATATGTCTACATCTTGTGTTGTATCTGTTTTAATTGATCTAGGTGTTATGCATTCCTTTATCACTTGAAGAGTGATTCTTGACTGCAACCTGACTACAAGTCGTAGAGGAGATAGTTTATTGATAAAAACTCCTTTGATGGGATCTGCTATGTTGCGGGAGGTGTGTTCTCCCTACATCCTCATCTTTTCTGAACATTGCATTCAAGTGGATCTTATACCACTTGAATTGCACAGATTCAATGTAATCCTTTGGATGGATACCTTATAAAGATATAAGGTTGTCTTGGATTGTGAATCCAAGCAAGTTGTGTTCACTGATGAAAGTGATACATGGATCTTACAAGGAGATAGAAAGATTCTACCCACCTATCTTGTGTCGGCTATGGTTGCTGAGAAGTTGATGAGGCAAGGATGTTACGCATTCTTGGCCCATGTGGTAGATACTACCATGGAGAATTTTAACCCTACTGAAGTTCCGGCAGTCATGGAATTTGAAGATGTATTTCCTGAAGAACTACCAGGTGTTCCTCCGCACCGAGAGATTGATTTTGAAATTAATCTAATCCGGGACACACAACCTATAGCACAAACACCATACAGGCTGGCGTCTGCTGAGATGGAAGAACTCAAGAAACAACTACAAGAGTTGCTTGAGAAGGGTTTCATCCAATAGAGTACTTCACCTTGGGGTGCTCCCGTCCTCTTTGTTAAAAAGAAAGACGGGTCAATGCGGTTGTGCATTGACTACAGACAATTAAATAAAGTAACAATAAATAATAAGTATCCTTTGTCAAGGATTGATGATCTCTTTGACCAGTTGCGTGGTGCAACCATTTTCTCAAAAATAGATTTGAGGTCAGGATATCACCAACTTTGTATTAAGGATGGTGACATACCTAAGTCTGCTTTTAGAACAAAGTATGGTCACTATGAGTTCACAATTATGTTGTTTGGACTGACAAATGCACCAACTGCATTTATGGAACTCATGAATAGAATCTTTCGATCTTTTCTTGATCAGTGTGTTGTCGTCTTCATAGATAACATTTTAATCTATAGTAGAGATGCTCAGCAGCATGAGCAACATCTTTGTCATGCTCTAACTTTGCTAAGAGAGCATGAGTTATATGCTTAGTTTAGCAAGTGTGAGTTCTAGTTACCAGAAGTTTCTTTTCTTGGACACGTAATATCTGCTTCACGCGTTCGTGTTGACCCTAAAAAGGTAGAATATCTCCTACAATGGGAACAACCGAAGACACCGACAGAGATTCACAGTTTCTTAGGGTTGGTAGGCTATTACAAGAGGTTAATTAAGAACTTTAGTTCCCTAGCTTTACCCTTGACTAAGTTGACCAGGAAGGATGTTCCTTTTTCCTGGAGTAACAAGTGTCAATAATCTTTTCAGTTGTTGAAGGAAAGGTTGACAAGTGCACCAGTGTTGGTATTACCTGAGCGAGGGAAATGGTATATAGTTTTCTGTGATGCCTCTAAGAAGGGACTAGGATGTGTGTTAATGCATGATAAACAAGTGATTTCTTTTGCTTCCCGACAGCTTAAGAAACAGGAGGAGAATTATCCGACACACGATCTAGAACTAGCTGTCATTGTCCATGCCTTGAAGATCTGGAGACATTATCTTTATGGAGAGACATTCTAGATTTTCACAGACCATAGGAACCTGAAGTACATCTTTTCTCAGCATGAGCTTAACATGAGGCAACGCCGCTGGATGGAGTTAATCAAGGACTACGATTGTACAATTGATTATCATCCAGGGAAGGCCAACGTAGTTGCTGATGCTTTGAGTAGGAAATCAGCAACACCAGCCCTAGACAGAGCACAGTTGAATTCCTTGGTGTGCTCTAGAAGGGATATGCTTATCACTTTAAGGAAAGACAATGTACAGTTAAAAGTATCGTTGTTATCTGGGTTGTTAGCTGAGATGCACATAAAACCTACTCTGAGAGAGCAGATTAAGGAGGAACAACAAGTTGATGATGTAGTTCAACAAATTAGATTAGAGTATGGTAGTGAGAAATGAGATGGTTTCCATGATTCGAATGATCAAGTAGCCTATTATCATGATAGAATGATAGTACCGGATGTGGATAACTTGAGGAAGATAGTCTTGGAAGAAGTTCATTCTTCTATGTATGATATGCAATCAGGAAGAACCAAGATGTATTGTAACTTGAAAGATATGTATTGGTGGCCTGGATTGAAGAAGAACGTTGATGAGTTCGTTATGCGGTGTCGTGTGTGTCAGCAAGTTAAAGCTGAACACCAGAAGCATGCAGGAACACTACAACCTTTGCCTATACTGCAGTGGAAGTGGGATCATGTAACCATGGACTTCGTGGTTGGATTATCCAGAACAACCAAAGCTCATGATTCCATTTGGGTAATAGTTGATAGGTTGACAAAGACAACACATTTCTTACATGTCAAAACAACCTATTCTGCTGAGAAGCTGTCACAGTTATATGTAGATGAGATAGTACGGCTGCATGGGGTCCCAGTTACCATTGTTTTTGACAAAGCTCCTCAGTTTATGATTCGTTTTTGGGAGCGACTTCATAATGCCTTAGGCACACATTTAAGGTTTAGTACAACCTTTCATCCTCAGACTAATGGGCAGTCAGAAAGGACCATACATACTTTAGAAGACTTGCTTAGAGCATGTGTCCTTCAGTTTACAGGAAGTTGGGATCTGCATCTAAGTTTGATAGAGTTTGCCTACAACAATAGCTACCAACATAGCATTGACATGGCACCTTATGAAGCTTTGTATGGTAGACATTGTAGATCTCCCCTATGTTGGTATGAAATTGGTGAATATCAACTTTTGGGTCCTGATCTTGTGTAGCAAACCACCGAGAAGATTAAAATAATACAACAACAGTTGAAGATTGCACAAGATAGGAAAAAATCTTACGATGATAAGTGTCGTAGACCTTTAGAATTCTAGGTTGGAGACAGAGTGTACCTCAAGGTCTCACCTTGGAAGGGAGTTCTTAGATTTGGAAGGAAAGGACATTTAGCTCCTAGGTTTATTAGGCCTTATCCAATCATTGAACGGATTGGAAAGGTAGCTTATAAGCTAGAGTTACCACCCGGGCTGCAAAATTTACACCCAGTGTTTCACATTTCCATGCTAATGAAATGTCATCCTGATACAAAATCAATTATGCAACCTATGGAAGTAGAATTGAATGATGGTGTATCTTATGTTGAAGGACCTATGACAATCCTTGACAGAAGAATTAAAAAGCTGAAAAAGAATGACATAAGCCTTGTAAAAGTTCTCTGGAATCACCATGGCATTGAAGAAGCCACGTGGGAACTAGAGGATGAGATGAGAAGGAAATACCCTACTCTTTTCTCTTAATATGTTTTAGTAATGATTTCGGGGATGAAATCCTTAAAAAGGGTGGATAATTTGTAACATCCCTGGCCTGGGTTATGTACTCACCCTAGTTGTTTTGCCTAATAAAGTTGATTAGATGTTTGATCTTATCTGTTGAAAAGTAATGAAGGTTTTTGAGGAACTTATATTTCAATTTCAGTCCTTTTTTAATAATGTTAAAACATTGTTTTGTTAACTTTGGACTAAAGTGCAAATTACCCAAGTAGAAGGGTTAACTTGCAAATTGCACATGTTAAGATGTTCTTATGATGTTGAGACATCATATTAATGTATATGATGTGGTGGTATGGATTCCATAAACTTGGGCACCAAGATAGAGCTTGTAGAGTAATTCTTGTGTATTAAAACCAAGTTTTGGTGTAATGTGCAATTTACCCAAAACCTAGGGTTCAATATGCAGGATATCACCTCTAGAGGGTCTCTCGTGTTTTTTGGCATCAAGTAGAGCAAATAAAATGATAGGGGCGCCTCATTTGAATTATTATGAATAGAGAGAATTGTGATATTAAAATAATCAAAGTTTAAGCACAAATGGCTCTTAAACATAACCTAATGTAAAAGAAAAATATATTAATTATGGAGCCCCTCAACCAAAAGTAGGATGATGTGTTTGTAATAGTTTTCACGAGCTTGTTCCATTCTTGGGCACCAAAAATATCTTGGTTGAAGTGGAAGCTATTCACATTAATACAATATAAAGCAATATCCACTAAAAGATGGATATTAACACATAACTCTTAAAGATGTTTAGTTCCTTTTCCTTTAAACCTTGGATAATGGATAGGATTTCCTTGAAAATAGAAGATATCCACGTAGCCAAGTAATGGAGGAGGTTTTTGAGGAATTAGTTGGAATAAAAGGAAATAATCCTCTTCTTTCTATTTTCCTTGAAAAACTTATAAATATATATATGTATCTTTTCCAACAACACAAAGGATCGTTTCCCTTAGTTCTTTTCTTCATCACCTTGCTTTGACCAACCAAGGGAGATCTCCGGACCAAAGGAAGGATGAAAAAAACCTGTAGGTAAGTCTTGATCATCATCTACCTCGAATTCTTGGGGGAAACCCTAAAACAAGGTTAGATTCATGGTTTCTTCACACGATTTCCTTTTCTAGCCATCTTGCTCATCCAAAGATTGAAGAACAAACCTTGGACAACTTCTGGAGCTCAATTCACCATTAAATCTATGGAGCTTGGAGCTCTGGATCAGTTCTAGAGGTGGGTTTTATAACTCTAACCCTTAAGCTTTGCTATTGCATCCATCTCCTTAATAATCGTTGGCTATTTCCTTCTTTGGTACACTTTTGTGTGTTCTTGCTATAACCTCCGTGAAGAACAGAAACAGTTCTTAGTTGTTCTTAGGAAGAATATTATGACATTAACTTTGATGTTAATCCAAAGAAAATTACTTTAGAAAACGGTTTGGTTTGGTTGCTCAAACGGTTTCCCAAACCGTTTGGGAGCAAACGGTTTCAAACCGTTTGATTGCAAACGGTTTCAACCAAACCACATAGAAGCAAACGGTCCAAGACCGTTTGGAGACGTTGACCATGCATTGACCATTTGGAGATCTTTTGAAAATAATGTAGACTAATCACCTACCAAAAATTATCAATGAACTCCAAATGGTTCACTAATTAAAGGCCCATCAACTATCTAAACCCTAATTGGGTTAATTGCTGATTTGATAATTGAATAAAGTTGAAGTTTGGGTTGAGTGACCCAAACGGTTTCAAAACCGTTTGTGGATCACCCTAACGGTCTCAAGACCGTTTGGTGATCACCTAAGACCATTTGGAGGTCTAGGGTTAAGTATAGTTGACCAATTGAAGATCCAAAGGTTATAAGTTGAAGTACAATCAAATGTTAATATGGTGATCAATCCAATGGACCAAACCCTAATTAGTTGACTTGGTTTTTGGTGTTGACTTGGGAAAATGGTCTAAAGACCATTTGGAGGTCATCTAAATGATCCCAATACCGTTTGGGGTTAGGTCATGACCAAATTGGATGATGGTTCAATGGGTTCAATCAATTAGACTCACATTGATTGATGTTGAAGGGTTATCGATTCTAAACCCTAATCCAATTGATTCAAGACCTAATTGATGATCAATTGAGGGTCAATTCAGGGTCAAATCAGTTAAAGGTTGACCTAATTAACTCAATTGAATGATAGTGATAGGTCCAATTGATGATTGATTACATATATACAAGTGTTGAAGGAACCAACAATGGAAACCCTAATTTAATTTGAGGTGTTGGAACCATACTTGGTCCGTGCGGTTTTGAGGTGGTTTGGACCAAACAGTCTCAAGACCGTTTGAGTCCAAATGGTCTCAAGACCATTTGGGACCAAACAGTCTCAAGACCATTTGGGACCAAACGATCCCAAACTGTTTAGGTTCATGCGGTTTCCAAATCGGTTGTGTCCATGCGGTTTCAAAACCGATTGTGTCCATGCGGTTTCAAAAGTCAAACTTGGGAAAACAGTCTTCACCCCCAACTTTAGCTAATGGCCTTGAAGGTATACTTTACCAAACGGTCTCAAGGGCAGACCAGACCACATGAAGGTCCAAACGGTCTTAGACCGTTTGGAGGTTTTGTATGTAAGACCGTTTGAGATCTAAGTTAGTCAAGCTCGTTTGGGGCCTTAATGGCCAAGATCGTGTGGTGGTTGATTAACCTAAACCCCATGGATACTTAAAGTGGTTTAAGGACCAAGTGATTAGTTAACTAAGACATGTTGTAATCAAAGGTAATTAGGGTACTTGCACCTTAATGGAATAGTGTATTTGAAACTCATGAAGTAATTATGCACTAATGATTACAATGGTAATGATATAAACCATGAAGTCAATTCTCTTTCATGATTGAGTTACTTAACCTAATCAAGGCTGAAGTAAATATCATCCTATAGATGATGAGATAGAGAAGACTCCTTTTATGAATGTCAATCAAGTAATGAACTTCCAATATGAATGAATGCCTAATTAGGGTATGATCCATGTTAGTGAGATCATGAAAACGTTAATTATGTTGGTTAATGAGTCTTAACCCTAAATTGAGGGTAATAATGGAAGTATTCCTAATGCATGATGATGATGTAATCCTAATTCATAATGATGACATGATAAACCCTAAATCAAGGTATGTGAATAGTAAACCCTAATTCCAATTAAGGTGAACGAAAGTGTGAAACCCTAATCCTGGGTTATGCTTTATAGCATGGAGCTCTATGATTAAATAATGAAATGAGGAATCACTATTCCTAATTGAGATAAAGGGGTTGGTTAACCCTATTTGAATTAAAAAGGGAAATCCTAACCCTGGTAAGGGCTTAGCGGTACAACCCTTGAAATAATGATGCTATCATTATTATACATTATGTTGATATAGAAATGATGTGCCTGTTATCATTTGTATTAGTCATGCAATTTTTTATGAAATAGTGAGCATATCCAGGTAAGAGCTATGATGCCATATTCATTGAAAAAACTTTATCAGCTTGAAATCAATGATATGCTATGTTGCCTATTGAAAGGTAACAAATGAGATTGATAGACTGTATGAGCCATATGAAATATCTGCATTGCTACTATCATGTTTATACTGTCAAAATGACTTGATGGAAATATGTTACTTTGTAACAAGTGTTTTGATGATTTAAGGGTTTGAACACCCATATTTTTGAATCATAATGATGAGTTGGTTAGGGATTGAGATCCCAATGTTGACAAGATGTGAAATGAACTTAATACCAATAGTACTCTTTCTTTATAACAACTGTTTTAATGGTTTATGTTTGAAAATATGTCTGATGATAAAATAATGCCATAATGAACTTGAATAATCAAGTATAATGATATTATGTAGAGCCCTCACCATAGATCCATCATCGTCAGAAGCTAGATGATGGTGAAACAAGTTTTCCTAAGGGAACTCCTGGAGAGCATACTTTTGAGTATGTGGGGGTTATGGACGTGAATATCCTTACGTCCTAATTGGGGAATTGATGTTCTATGAACATTTAATCTCTCAATCCTTCGTTATATGTATATGACGGGATGATGTATCACTAGTCTCTCGATGATGTTGTTAATTCCGCATCGATGTGATATAATCAAGAAATACCTCGATTGCGAAGAGAGTACAACATGCCACTGTAAATCAAATAGAGAAGTTGCCAGAATACCCTGGAAAGCTATTATGGTTGAGACACGAGATGTCCTGCATGTTGTTCCTCACACTAACTGAGGAAGATGAGGTCATAGAAATTCAGCTCTTCTGATGACCTATGTATGGTACCGATTTTGATTTCGCAATGGTCAGTTGGAGTTTGAGCGGTATACCTCATCTCCTCAGGGAATAATTATGTTTGTAAAATGTAACCAGCCGTGTAGCATATTTTGATTAGGGTTGAACTATGAGAAAAATTGGTGGATGATACATTGTTTAATATGTCCTAGTTGGATAAATGATATATATACATGTTCTTCATATTCCTTATTAAATTTAATGACTTGCTGCTCAATCAAGTTATAATTGAAATGATTGCATAGAGAATACTTCTCTACTTAGTCTAATTAATGGTTTACCTGCTGTTGAATATTTATACTTCACTGCTCAGTGTTATTCTATTATCTGCAATAACAATGCTTCTGGCAAAGAGTTATAACTCTCACTGGAACAATTTTCAATTGTCTCACCCCCGTGGGATTCAACTTTTTAGGTAGACGTTGAGGAAGAAGAAACCCTTCAGTGGGTGAGAAGCAACAGCAACAACAAGGACAACAGTGATCCTTAGGTGGAGACACTGTCTGTCAGGTTTTGTATATAGAAAGTCCTATGTGTTGTCTCTGTACTCTCAGTTCGTAGGAGTCAGTGGATGGTTTGATATAGATATGAGATTTTTGGCTTGATGCCTCGAGATATTTGTATACTGCTCTTATACAGTTTAACAGGGCAGTCAATGTTATGACTCTCGAGATGAGTTGATACAGAGATGCACTGATGAATCCGAATGTAAATAACCTACTGTGGTTCTTTATGATAGAGTTTTACTGTTTGTGGATCTCTTTATAAAAAGTTTTAATTTTTAGTGATTTTCAGTAATTTCGCTGCTAATAATTCACATCCACATTCATTGTTCTCGTTTTTATAAGTTGAATTCCACACCTGTAGGGTATGGTGTTATTGATAACTTTGGTGAGGGCAGATGTACCTTTGGTGAGGGCCATTGTACCTTTGGTGAGAGATGTGGTAACTTTTGGTGAGGGTATCCCTTACCCGATATGTTGTTGTGACGGTTATGCTTGAAACCTTAATGTCGTTTGGAATGTGTATATGTGAGCACTATGTATATGCACGTTCATCTAATGTTATACAACTATGTCTCAATGATGAAGTGTTTATCTACTCTAAAGCATACTAACCATGCAGGTTCATCGATTGAGATGTGTAATTAGGTATGGGCCACGATGATGTCATTAGTGACATTTGCTTAATGTTTAAATAATAAGGAACACTATGTGCTATGAGAACTATGATGGTACATGATGACTTTTGCCTGTGTATTAGTAACATGTACTTAATGGTGGGATGGAATCCCTGTGATGTTGGATCCTTGTGATGGATCATGATGATTGAAAAGTGGCCAAGTGGCAACATGTGATGTTGGATCCTTCAGATGGATCATGATGATGTTGATGGTATTGAGAATAGCTGTAATAGTGTGACAGAGAATGATGGAATCTATGCTGTTTATTCTTTGTTTATGGTTTGCTTAATATAACTTGGTTGCCCCAACAATCCACTTAAAATGCACTAATTAATTACAGATGAACCTTTCATGTAGTTTGCCCTGGCCATAGATCCATCATCATCAGGAGCTGGTGATGGTGAAATGGGTTCTGCTACAGGTTAACCTGGAGTGCATATTGTTGAATATGTAGGGTTTCTCCTAGTTGAAAATAGGAGGATTAGAGTACAACCTTGGTTGTAGACTCAAGATGTGTATAAGAGCATGGTGAATGGGCCCATGTCTTAGTGTGATAGAGCATGAATGCGTTCATGGCTCAGGGGCATAGTGAACATGCATGTGGCTCAATGTATACTAGTGCCGAGACATGTACCATGGTGGGTTAGAGGAAAGGGTAGCCTGCGGGAGCTGGCCCTGTGATTGAGGTTACTTAAGCAAGAGACTGCAGTCCTGCTTTAGATATCATGCACTGACCACGAAGATGTTGAGGTCGTGGAGTCCGAGTCTTCCATTGACCTTGTATGGCACCTGCTTTGGGTTTCGCAACTGAAGGTTGGATTTGAGCGGTACGACTAACTTCCTTAGGGCATAATAAATGGTAATCCAGATGTGTAGTATATTTTCTTAGGGAAAACACGAAACATTGGTTGAGGCCTTGAATAATGAATGTTGTCTTATATATATGTGCCTTAAGTATATCTTGCAGATTGATATATGCCCTTCAAATATCATGGTAAGCTGTTAAATGTATAATCTTGTTCTCCATATTTCATATATGATCTGGTTATATCTGCTACATGCTTTATCTGTTCTAGCTTTTGAGATTTTATAGTTCAGCGGGGAGTTATGTTTCTCACTGGGATTGTGTGTCTCACCCTGTTGGTTTTAACCTTTTTAGGTGATCGAGCTAGATGTGGTGGTGGTTGTAAGGTTGCAGGCAAGCATTAAGAAGATCAGTAGAAGGCAACGTTGTATATGCTGCTGTTGTGGTCATTTTGTAGTAGAGTCATAGAGTCTTCCTTGTACTCTCAGGTCTTTGGAGGTGTTTTTGATGAGGTTTCATGATGTATGATCTTAGTATGGCTTTCTTGTATCCTGTTGTTGGCCTGGTTAGGTCTGATATGTATATAAACAGGTGAGGTATCCTTGATGTATATGGAACATCTAGATCCTATATGATGGTGGATATATATCATGCTCACATAAATATATAACATGTTCTTTGCATGATGTGGATCTGGTTGTAATAGTTCCTTTCTTATGATGTTTTCCGCAACCGGTTTTAATTAACCCATGTTTTTGGTAATATGTTGTTTATGGTGGTTCTGCACTTTTTCATGTGGCATTTTGTTGTCTTTGTGATGGCGGGATGTCACAAAATTGAACCTTGTTCGCACTTTCATCTAATGCCTATATTGATGTGTTTCTTGAAAAAAACAACTTTTCACCAACAATCTAGTTTCATTAATTTGTTGAATCAATTTGAATCTCAACCATGCATGTAGCAGTAATGTAACTATAGAATGGAATCAACCACCTGAATTCTCTCAAAATCCTACTATTGAGAGTATTGGTGTTGAGGTTGTGAAGGGTGAACAAGAAGGTGATGATAACAGTGATCATGAAGGTGATAATGATAGTGATCATGAAGGTGATAATAATAATCATCATGATGATGAGTCATTGAATCAAACTGATGATGAGCATGGACATCCATTCCCTGACTCTATTACAACATTGAGTTCTGTTCCATCTATATTTGATAAATAATGGCCCCAACATGAACACATTGATACCAACTATGAAGCCTTTCAAGATGAACAATGGGTGGAAGATTTTTGTCAGGAATTCCGTCTCAATTACAACCCTTCTAGCACTGAAATATATGAGGGTGCATTATTTGCATCCAAAGATGTAATGGCTGAGACGATCCAAAAATGGTTGGTACAAAACAATGTCCAATATCAGACATAACGCTCAAATAATCGTCATCTTAAATTTGTTTGACTATCGATGTCCTTGGAGTTTGACCGCTTGCCAGTCCAAAAGAGCAGGTGGCATGTGGAAGGTAAAATGTTATAGTACAAGCCACAATTGTCAACTAACTATTCTGAATCAGGACCATCGCCAAGTCACATCATCTTATATTGCTTGTATGATAATGCCAATCCTAGTATCAAGGGTGAATGTTGAACTAAGGCTTCATATATCTTACAAGAAGGCATTTCTAGCGAGGAGGAAGGTTGTCTGTAAAGTATTTGGAGATTGGGAATCATCATATCATACTTTGTTGTCATTCTTGATTTCTCTGTCACATTTTATTCCAAGAACTATATATTCCCACCTTGTGGATGATTATACCCTTCAAACTGAAAGCACTCATAGATTCAAGCGGGTGTTCTGGGCATTTGGTCAAGCTATGAGGGGTTGGGCCTATTGCAGGCTTGTTCTTACTGCTGATGGCACATTTCTAATAGGAAAATATTTTGGCACACTTCTCATTACATGTGTCATTGATGTTGATAATGGTCTATTTCTAGTTGCTTTTTCTGTTGTTGAGGCAGAAAACAAGGACTCATGGGAGTGGTTCTTTGGTTCTCTACAAACTTATATTCCGATCATTCCACATTGTACAGATCTGTGTTTTATTTCTGATCAAATGAGTGGAATTTTTCCAGCACTTAGATCAAAATTTAACTGGGCTCAACATTGTTATTGTCCTCGACATCTTCGTGAGAACTTCCATCAAAAGTTCAAGTCACAAGAGTTGAAGGAACTTTAGTGGAAGGTGGGATCCACAACTGATACACATAAATTTGATTGTCTAATTTCTAATATAGAAACCATAGAACCAGCGACTAAGGAGTATTTGATAGCCCAAAATCCAGTATAGTGGTCTCTCACATATGACAGAGGCTACATGTATGGGTCATTTACTAGCAATCATGTTGAATGGCTAAGGAGTATTTGATATCCCAAAATACAGGCACTTATTGTTGCCACACACTATCGCTCTATTACAATGTGGTTGGAGAGGCGTAATCAAGCATATGGTCATTCACAAAAGGGTTTTAAATGGCCCTTTAGGTTTCATGATAAGCTTCATAATGTATCACAGGATGCATGAAAACTATCAATAAGCATTCGCGTGAATAATGATGAATGGCTTGTTGATGACATGGACGGACATCGATTTCAAGTCTTTGTGCATCCAAATGGTGTAAGTGAATGCAGTTGTGGTTTTCCACAACAATGGAATTTTCCATGTGCTCATGTTTGGGTAGCTGCAAGATCTATCAATTATGATACTGATGCACTTGTGAGCCCATATTACACAAATGAAGCTTATTTAAGCGCATACAAAACTAAATTTTGTGGTATTCCCGACCAGAGGTATTGGCCTCATTTTGATGAAAGCAGAGGCATTTATCCCTTATTACCCCCAAGGAAATGAAGGCACATTGGAAGACTAAAGAAAAAAAGAAGGCCTTCAACTATGGATGTTGATCCAAATCAATATACATATCATTCTCATAAGTGTGGTAGAAAGGGCCACAATAGACGCACCTGTCCTAATGTAATATGATGTCTGGTCATGTAATGTTTGCTATTTTAAATTTACTCAAGGCATGTAATGTTTGTAATTTCAATTTTTTCAAGTCATGTAATGTTTGCAATTTCAATTCACTCAAGTAATGTAATGTTTCAATTTACTCAAGTCATGTAATGTTTGCAATTTCACTAAAAGAATGAATTTATAATGGGTTTTTTATATAGACGGCTCATCGAAGGACATGGACATTTCAAATGTTCGTAGAGTTAATCCAAATAATAGCTACCAAGTGTCTACAGGAAAAAATGGCTCATCAAACTCTATTGGATAATGACTGGAATGACGTACCAGATTTGTTGTACAACAAGTTAGGATATATAGTGACAAAAGAACAAGTAAAATTTCATTGGAAATTTTTAAAGCAAATGTTTCACATTTATGAAGAACCTCTTGAGCTACCTGGTTGGTATTGGGATCACATGAAACAAAAAGCAATGCCAATAAATGAATAAGTTAAAAACCAGTTAGCTATATCACATCCAGAGACACATCGAGTTGTACATCAAATGTGGCCATTTTATGAACCTCTAGATAAGATATTGAATCAAATGCAATAACTAATTATTGTAATATTTTTCTTTTAGTAGTTCATGTTGTATTTTAATATTGTTTGGTAGTTCATATATTTGAATTAATTTCATCTTATCTAATGAACAATCTTGACAAACTTATATGTTGTACAATATTTGCACTTTTCATTTAATGTAATATTTGCACTTTTCATAGATATGACTCCTAGACAAGCATCCATCCGACTCTCCCAACACCACTTTATGTTGTTACAGTGGCCTATTACAGACCCATATGTTTTGGAAAACATTTCTTTGGCTGGTTTCGGGCTTGTTCATAGGCTACGCCATATCCACCTTGATCCCAATTTAATCACTGCTTTAGTTAACCGGTTGGACAACTCTACCAATACTTTTAGACATCCCCCTTTTGAGATGAGTGTAACCCTTCATGATGTTATAGTTCTTTTAGGCCTTAGGATTGATGGGCCATCAGTTATAGCTACATATCTTTTAGGCGTAGATGGGGGGCAATTTTTTTCATGGTCTCACCTTTGTGAGAGTTTCTTAGGAGATGCACCAGATGAGATGTCTAAGGGGAATACCTCCTTGATATGGTTGCGTGAGACCTTTAGGGATATGGATTTCACTTTGGGATATGAAGAACAACAAATACAAAATAGGATAAGGTACACTAGAGCATATCTCCTATACTTTTTAGGTAGCTACCTTATTCCTGATAGTATTGGGGACATGGTTCATGTATGATACCTCCCACTTCTGTCTGACTTTGCTAGTTGTAGCACTCTATCTTGGGATGTTGCAACTTTAGCATACTTGTATAGGGAGTTGTACAAGGCTACCACTCGCTCTAGGAAAACCATCCACTTGTCTGGTTGTGTATGTCTACTACAGATGTGGTATTGGGAGAGGTTAGAAATTGGATGCCCAGGTTCAATTATTATGAACTGGGGTGAGTGTCCAGACAATGTTCCCTTGGGTTGCAGGTAAAGATTTACACATTTTTTATACATTTATCCAAACATTTTATAATGTTTATCTAAATTTAATTTTCCAATTTAATAGGTGTCCTACATTTCTTGAAAGGAGTGATACTACGAGAGGATCGATCCAATTTTACGATTCAACATTTAACCAGATTTTGCCCTCTCAGGTATAACTAACTTACTTCTACTAACATGTTATATGATATATGTTGCATTTTTATGCAATTTACTCTATTTTATATGATACATCTTGTATCTATTCGAATAACAGATACAGTTAATTCCTTACATTGTTGATATTCTGGAGAGACTTCCAGCCTTATGTCGAGAGGGTCAAGATATTTGGTTGGCGTGAGTGCCTTTACTGTGCTACAAAGTAGTAGAGTGGCACTTCTCTGACAGAGTACTTGGACAATTTGAATTTGTTCAAGTACAACCTACTCCGGAGTTTCCACGCCTTAGTAGGATAAATGCGAGGGGTCTTGCGGTTGAGGACTGGTTACATCATTATGGCGGGAGGTGCAACTATGGTACAATAGACGTGAGAGCTTAGTCTCCCCTCCACCAGTGGAGAAAGTCTTCAGTCCACATGCGCACTATGGACGGTATCATCCCCAGTATGTACTACCTCCTCCAGCTCATCCTCCGACCACATACTACCCACAAAGTTACCATCAACAACAATTTGTGAGTATCATTTATATTTCTTTTATAAATTGTTATTATTTATCTTTATTATTTGTAATATATGAAATTGGTATTTATTATTTGTACATACTTTGTTTGAACAGGTGAAATCACATTTGTAGATATGCGTGACTTTATAGCATGCCCCTGTACATATCAAAGATGACATCTATGGCATCCATGGGACTTACTTTGACAGTCTTCCTGACTACACCCACCCGTATGATCTCATACCCACTCATACCACAGCCCCTGAGCCCACTCCTACACCTACTCCTACTGTTGCTCCTACTCCTATGATTACTACTACTGAGCCCACTCCCACTCCCACTTCTCAATTCATGGCGTGGGGACCGACATGGCCATACTTTTTAGGAGTTTGTTCATTTTCCTCATACATCACCCCACCTCCACCAGCATCCTACTATGGAGTAGGTCCTTCTTTAGTTCCATACACTCTACTCCCACCACCAGTTATTCATGACAGTCGACCACCATCATATGTCACATACTCACTGATTCCATTTGATTTCTCAGAGATACACCCCACTTAATGCCCCACATCCTAGTATTCAGAGACCCCTCACCCCACCTCCATCTTTTCATTACTTCTCTGGTCCTCATCAGCCTACTGCTACACAATTGTCCCCCATTGAGGCATCTCCAAGTGACTTTGGTACTCAGGAGCCAGATGCACAGGGAGGTGGGCGAGGATGTCTTGGGTGTGGAGGACGTGCTTAGATTTTTATAGTTTTACACATGTTGTATAGTGTTGTATATATGTCTTTGTTCATGCATTTATTTGGCTTTCGTATGGATCTATCATATTATGATGTCATATTGGTTCATTTTAGATCTATCAGATTGTTTTGTTGTGTATTATTTTCTCATCAAGTTGGTTCATGTTTTAACCTTGTTTCTAATGATATCTCATTTTTTTAGATTAATTTCTTCTTATATAATCAATTAGGAAGCAACTAGTGTTGGTTGCCATACCACTTCTATAATCCATATGCATGTTCAAAGCTATTAAAATTAACAAATTTATAATAACTGACTATATTATAGACATTCAAATACAAGTGAAAGAATAGTAAATGTGCAAATATAATCAATGTTGTTAATATGCACACATTTTGTGTAGTGTTGTATACATGCCTTTGTTCAGCGATTTGGCTTGTATGTGGATCTATCATATTATTATATCATATTGGTTCATTTTGGATCATCAGATTGTTCTGTTGTGTATTATTTTTTCGTCAAGTTGGTTAATATTTTAACCTTGTTTTTAATGATATCTCATTTTTTTAGATTAATTTCTTCTTATATAATCAATTAGGAAGCAACTAGTGTTGGTTGCAATACCACTTCTATAATCCATGTGCATGTTCAGAGCTATTGAAATAAACATATTTATAATAATTAGCTATATTATAGTCATTCAAATACAAGTGAAAGAATAATAAATGTGCAAATATAATCAATATTGTTAATATACAAGCATTATGAATTAAAGAATAATAATGAATGAAAAAAAAATTGTAAAAAACAATTCGTCCTGCATGGTAACACATTACTGTCTAGCAATGTGTCCTGCATGCGGACGCATTACTCAATGTGTTCCCATGTGGGACATATTACTAGCAATGTGTCCCACATCAGGACTCATTGGCCCCATCGTGGGACCAATGTGTCCCAGTTCGGGACACATTGCTCCCTCGCAGAGCAATGCGTCCCGGGCCGGGACGCATTGCCCCTATGTGGGGCCAGTACATCCAGGTTCAAGACGTATTGCCTCGTGAGAGAACAATGTGTCTCCACAGGGGACGTAAAAGTGTCATTTTGGAAAATAAGTTCAAGAACGTGCTATTATGGGAATTAAAATGGCCAAACGTGGCATTTTGGTTTTTTTTTTGCCTTAAAAGTAATCAAATTGTGTACTATATTTGACCACGACATTGTTTCATATACATCAACTTTTGGTTGGTGGTGCTTGCCGCTGTTTGTGAGGATTTTGCCCAGAAATTAACCGTTGACAATGTTGCGGCTATTTGTAAACGTTGTGTAGTCTACAATTAAGTAATTTTTTAAATTTAAAACTAGCCAAATTGTATGATATATTCGATCACTGTATTGTTTCATATCAACTTTTGGTTCGTGGAGTGTCGACCATATGTATGCTACGACTGGTCATACTGAGATACAAGTTTAGATTTACTACTCCATTGTGAACACAGAGCAGACTACACTTTCGGTTATCTTTTGACATGTGTTAATATAATTAAATATTTTGGTACAAATCAAATGTATATGAAACATGGTCTTAAAATGATAGGGGGTATAGATTACTCAATATTCACATAGGACTTGCAAATCCTAAAACTTATGACACAAATAATGATGTATCAGTAGTGGAAACAAAGTTGTAGCTATTTTTTTAGCTTCGGAAAAATAAGGGAGTGATGAATGGTTACAAATATTTTTTTATTAAAATAGTTATTTGCAAACGCCTAACTTTATAAACTATAATAAAGTAGATGTTTTTTTACATCTAATATTTATCAAACTATACCTTATATTTGAGCATTTCACAAGAAGGAGCTCCTATTTCATAATAAAATTGTAACACAGATTGTCTTAATATGTAACGTATGGTAACATTTTTTTATATACCATGTATATGTAGGTTTTTCTTAGTCTACATAGATTATTTTCTTGACATTTACAATTTCTTTAAAATCAAGTTGAGTATAGAAATAATATAGAAGAATGCACTAGAAGGAGTCAATTCATTGTGTGCATGATTTGACAGTAGGAAGGTGAATGCAATCATAAAAATAATATAAGTACATACTCTGAAAAATGTTTTAACTAAACAATAAAGTAGGAACTTTTTTACAAACTTATAGATGGAGTAGTTCTATTCTTTTATTATTCCCTTCATGTTCAATTTTATGAATACAAACATTAGATTTTTTTACAAAATTATAGATGGAGTAATTCTATTCTTTATTATTCTGTTCACATTCAATTTTATGAATATAGACAATATTTTTGCTAACTTGATAATGAATGTACTTCTTTTGTATGTTGCTCATTAAATTGAATTTAGATAATTTCTTAGTGAATATTTTAGAAAAGATATTTGTATCTCATTGTTTGTGTACCCATGATTTGTTCCTTTCACAACAAAATAGTAAAGAATTTCCACGATCTTTTTTACACTAAGTTATATTTTTTTACTAAGATTGTTTAAGACAATTTTTTGTGTGTGTTAATATACATATAAATTATGACTCCTTAAAGTCATAAACATATTCCTACAACTGTATCATAAACAACTAAAAGTGATTCATTTTGACTCATCATTACTAATATATGTATTTTTACGATGAAATATTCTGACCTACCCGAAGGCAAAAAAGAAATAATACGGAAAATGAAAAGAAAAAATTATGCCAACCTTTTAGAGGAGAAGAATGAAGCAAAACAGGAACAATTTAGGCTCAATTATTCTTAAAGAAAGTCTAGGCAATCCAATGAATATTCAATGGCAAGAGCCTCAAAGACAATGGATGTGGATGACTCATTGGATGCCCACATCTCTTTAGTTGGATATATACGTAATCAATACTTAAAATTTTAGTTGTCCGAGTGTATGGAAAGTGGGATCTACATCCACTCTTTATGAAAAAGATTCTAATATGGTGTCATCAAGCCAATTGAAAAGGAGAAGTGAAGATATGACAAAAAGTTTCATTAGAGATTTAGTGATGCCTAGAGAATCTTACATACTTATTGATTATAGAGAGTGTGATCCTTGTCATGAAAAACATTTGCATATGAAGAGAAAACATTCTATTTCTATGATGGAGAAATTGTTCTAGTAGAAAATGATATTCCATGAGACTAATTTGATTTGTATACAACATCTGAGAAAGAAGCCATCCACTTCAGCCAATGTGTCAGAACATATAATAAAACAATTTCTTTTACATCTATGGGTGTGAAGGAGGATACAAATCTTTCAAATAGAAATAAAGGAATATATACTTTCAAAGTGTAGGGACAAGTGTATCACTTTATTAATAGAATTGTACCAGAGGATGGAAATCCATCACACCTTCAGTTGTATTTTTATGATACATATCATGAGATTGAAAATAGGCTACATCAATGATCAAGACCTAGAAAGAATGTAGTATAGATATTAGTCAATACTCTATGGGAAAATTCATACTCAAAATTCTTTCAAAGCTTAAAGGATTTGAACAACTTTGAAAATGTTCAGATTTTTATAAAGGTCAATCCAAACATACATCAAGGGATTTGGAATGCACCAACCTCTTCACAAGTGGTAGGGATCTGGATTGAAAATGAAGATGAAAATAGTAGAAACATAAATTTTCAACATGATATTTGTGTTTATACTCATGCTGAAAGTAGTCATTGTGTAAATTATTACTACGATTGTTACGATCCATTACAATATCCATAATTATTTCCACATGGCGAAATCAGTCGACATGAAGGAATTTCATGAAGAGAAAAAAGACTGGTCAATGGATGATCAAGAATTTAGAATTTGACCAATCTTACTTCAACAATGTTGATGACATTTTCCTACAATAGGACAAAGGTAAAAATTTGTTAATTTCCATGATTATACATTTATTTATCATGATATATGTCCTTCTTATGTACCAACTCTACTAAGAAAATAGAAACAAAGAAAAATAATCTCATGTCATGAATACTATTGTTATAAGTTGCAAATAAGAGCTAATGACAAATCAATTTTGATGCATTTTGGTAGACTATTGCAACAATATATTATTTATATGTGTATTAAACTTGAAAGCAGACGTTTATACTATATTAGAAAAGACTAACAGAAAATTTGAGCAGATTTGTATCAAGGTGTCGTGGATAGTTACCATTGTGGAAACAATAGAGCTAATACAATCGGGAAAAGAATTATTATACCAGCTTCTTTCATTGGTGGTCTTAGAGATGTGTGACAATGTTATCTTGATACAATGGCATTAGTCCAAAAATATGAAAAACCTAATATATTTATTACTTTTACATGCAATCCTTCATGGACTCAAGTAAAAAGAGAATTGCTACCTTTTGAAGAGGCACAAAATAGTCCATATTTGCTTACTAATATTTTCAAAGCAAAATTATAAGAGCTGAAAGTTGTTCTCTTTAAAAGAGATATAATAGGACATGTGATTGCATATGTTTATGTCACAGAAAAAAAAAGGACTACCACATGCACACTTTCTTATCATATTGGAAAAAACTCAAAAGACCACTACACCAGATGTGTATGACCATTATGTCTCTGTTGAAATTCCACAAAGGATTTGAACCCATATTTTCATAATATGGTCTTGAAGCCTATGATACATGGTCCATTTGGAACTATAAATCCAAATAATGTATGCATGTAGAATGGAAGATGTAAGAAACATTATCCAAAAAAAATTCTTGATAATAACTCAGGCAAAAAATTCATATCCTTTATATAGAAGGCAAGAAACTAGCCAATCAGAAAAAGTTTGTTCTAGTATTGTTGAGAATCGATGGGTTGTTCCATATAAACCATATTTATTAGCAAAATACATCTGTCATATGAATGTTGAAATATGTTTTTCAATTAAAATAGTGAAGTATATTTATATAGATACATATACAAAGGTCATGGTCGTGTATTGTTCTGGTTGGATGACAAACAGATGAAAGATATGAATGATGAAATTTCACAATTTGTTTTGGACGATGGGAATCACAACAAGAGGCATAATGGATAATCTATCAATTTTCTATTAATGAAATGCATCCATCTGTTACATCTCTACAACTACATCTCGAAGATAAACATACTGTTATATTCCATGACAATCAAGATTTGTCAATAATTGTCCAGAGTGATCATTTTTCAAGAACAATGCTTACATAATATTTTAGTACAAATTGCATGGATAAGGAGGCAATAAGGTACTTCTATAAGGAATTCCCAGAACATTTATGTCTGGAATACCAATAGCACATGCTGGAATAGAAGAAAACTGCAAATTTCTATTGGAAGTATCATCTTTGCAAAACCTATTGAAGGAGAGTGTTATTACCTAAATTGTTTGCTTAATCATATTCAAGGTACAAATTCTTTTGGGCACTTAAGAACAATACATGGAAGACAGTGTAAAACTTTCCAAGAGGTTGCTAAACATATGGGTTTATACGAGTGTCTGAAGGAAGTTGTATTATTTTAGATGCCTTCAACCCTCCGTCAATTGTTTTATACTATAATAGTTTATTGTGCATCAATTAGCCCAAAACATTATGGGAAAAATTAAAAAAATTAAGTGAATACTTTTGTGGTGCACACAAAGATGATTGGACAAATGCTTATAATTATACTCTAAAAACATTAATATGTGCTTGGAGTCAATGGGAAAATGATTATCTGACTTCAACTTGCCATCTACCCTTCAAGATGAGCATGAAAAGTTATAGAATGAGGTGGAAGAGGAATTGCAAATTTATGTAGCTGATGAAGACATTCTTGCAGTTTCACAACTCAATTGTGATCAAAATTCTGCTTATGAAATTATTATGGAATGATTGTCCAGTGGAAAATAAGGTATTTTTATTGATGGTTCAGGAAGTATAGGAAAAACTATTTTATATCCTACTTTACTATCTAAAGTAAGATCATCTGGTCAAATGGCACTTACAACTACCTCTTCCGGTGTAGAAGCATCTTTACTACCATTTGGTCGTACCACACTTAAGGTTTAGGATACCATTCAACACCGAAGAACAACAAGTATGCAATATTTCAAAGCAGAGTAGCTTGGGTGAGTTGCTTCTTGGAACTAAGCTTATAGTATGGGATGTGATATTGAAGATAAAGAAACAAGCAATAGAATCATTAGATCTGTGGGCTCTGATCTCCAAAACCGGAGATAAACACATAAACCTCGAAGTAAACTTAGCGGAAGCTATTCGATTAGCAACGAAATACTAAAAATCAGCAGAAATTAAAACTTTTTGAGGTAAGACATTGAAACCATAAGACTTCCTTCATAAAAGGAGATAAACTGTTTACATGTCTGTGAAATTACTTCTTGAGTAATTATACACATCATGATACAAAATCTCAAGAATCGAAACAAAATCTCAGACCATTAACTCCAAGACCTGAGAGTACAGAAGACACATAGAACTGACTATCTATCTACACAACTCAGCAGACAGAATCTCCACCTGAGATTTACTGTTGCTCCTGGTGCTGCTGCTGCTGCTGGGTTTGGTCACTTGTAGGCTGGTTTCTCCGTCTTCGACAACCACCTAAAGGTTGAAGTCTATGGGGTGAGACAATTTTAAATAATTGTCCCAGCAAGAGTTATAACTCTCCACTAGAAACTTTATATAGCAATCAAAGAGCAATAAGCAATAGAAGCCTTCAAGGTAAACAACAACAAATAGATAACTCAGCTGAATAACAATATGTAAGCAATATGAATAGCATATCTACTTATGCAGTGTAACATCAATTCAGTATCTCATAGTTCATTCTAGGCAGATATACTACGCGGATGATTATGTTTTACAAACAACCTTAAGCCGTGCGGAGATAAGGTATACTGCTCATACTCCAACCGACCACTGTTAAGTCGCCTCGGTATCATACTAGGTCATCGAAAGAGCCGGATTCTCATGACCTTCAACTTCCTCAGTCATTAAGAGGATTGTTTGTAGGACATCTTGTGTATCTACTATTATAGCTTACCAGGGTAATCTGGTCCTTCACTATTTCAGAGTTACAGTGGTGTTCTGTACTCTCTTCGCCATCGGAAGATTTCGTGTTTATCTCTCATCGATGCGGTATAAGGATTTCCTCGAAAGGATAGTGATACAGCATAAACATTTAGTGAAGGGTTGATGGATTACACATCTACATCAATACCTACACTAGGATGTAAGGTTCTACACATCCATATACCCCACATACTCAAAAGTATGTGATCCAGGAGTTCCCTTAGGAAAACCTGTTTCACCATCATTTGGTCTCTGACAATTATGGATCTATGATCAGGGCTCTACATAGTATGATTACACTTGATTAGTTAGGTACATTTCAGTATTCTTTTAACATCATACATGTTCTCAAACATTTAATCATTAGCACAACAGCTATGAAAGAAGAATACTAAATGTAACAAGTCTAACTCACATCAATTATCATTTCTCAATTCTCTCATCACAAGTCATCTGTTAAGCATGACCTTGATGGTACTTATGGCTTCTCATAGCCCATCAATCTCATAAGATGAAACTAATAAGGCATCAGGATATATCACTATTCATAAAGCTAACAACATGCCTTCAATGAATATAGTATCATAATCCATATCTGGATATGATCATCCTCATTTAGGAACCTGTATGGTTAATTCAACTGATAAAAACAAGCAATTCAATTCAAGAATTATGCCTTCACTCTTTCCATAAGAGCTAAGTTCCCTGATTCTCATCAATTAGGGTTTACTATTCACATTTCATGTCATCACCCTAAAATTAAAGTTTACTATTCACATTTCATGTCATCACCCTAAAATTAGGGTTTACTATTCACATCATGGTGAATTGAATTCATATCATCATCATGTATGAGAAAAAATCACCATTGATGCTCTCAGATTAGGTTAAGATTCATCAATTATCAAAATTAGGGTTTCCATGATCTCACATAGGTGGATCATACCCTAATCATGCACAATTAAACACATTGAAGGTACTTTACTTGAGTTTCAATCATATTTGATACTTTCTCTCTCCTCTCACTAACATGTAGTGACTTTCTCTCTCCTCATGTGGTAGATGATGATTACATCACTCCAAAACAGGTTGGGTTAAGTCCTCATTGATTAACATGAGCTAAGTCTCCAAGAATCAAGACATTAGGGTTTGATTAAAACAAGATATCCTTCAATTGTACCCTTCAAGGGTATAAGGGTAATATGCCCCATTGATCACCATCATGGGTCAATTCATTAGTCACTTAGTCCCTTAATGTCCTAGGTTACCATTAGGGTTTAGATTAGATCACCATTGAACCAATTACACCTTCAATTGATTAAGAGTACAAACCACCTTGAAAACCTTCAAACGATTTCAACCTTCAACCACGGTCTTGAGACAATTTGGTCTCAAACGGTCTTGAGACCGTTTGACCTCAAACGGTCTTGAGACCGTTTAAGTGTGTTGACCGTTTGGGGAGGGTTGACTTCCAAACCATTTGAAGCTCATGCGGTTTGAAACCATTTGATCTAAAACGACTTGAGATCGATTGGTCCAAATGGTCTTGAGACCGTTTGGCCCCAAACGGTCTTGAGACCGTTTGGTCCAAATGGGCTCAAACCATTTGGACCTCCAAAGTGGTTCAAAGGTTACAAATGTTTAGGGTTATCTTTGTTGAAGCCATCACTTGACCAAATCTATATTAACCACCTACAAATTGAGTCAATTAGGGTTAGGCTTAATCAATTGGACACCAAATTAACCCTCAATTGAAAGCTAATTAGGGTGAAATCCATCTCAATTTGGGTTTCAATCGGATAGCCATCAATATTCAACAATGTGAGACAATTCAAGTTTGAACCTATCAATTGACCTCCAATTGGGCCCAAACTTGGCCCAAACGGTCTTGAGGTCGTTTGGACATCATCCAAACGGTCTTAAGACCGTTTTCCCAAAGTTTGACCAAAAACCAAGTCAGTTGGATAAGGGTTGAACCCTAATTAGGTCTAAAATCAACATTTTTATCAATTTATCAACTTGTTGCAATTGGACCCTCAATTCATCAAATTATCTCAACCCTAGACCTCCAAATGGTCTTGGGTTCTGTCCAAACCGTCTTGAGACTGTTTGGAGGAACCGCCAAACGGTCTTGAGACCGTTTGGGTCCTTCAACCCAAAACTCAACAAGATCTATACATGAAATCAACAATTTTAGCCCGATTAGGGCTAGGATGTTGAAGTACCTTCAACCATCAATTGGTTATGAATTAGATTATGATTCTTTCTAGGAATGAAATTCAATATGTTACCAGCAGACCCTCAAACGTTCGTCCCTTGGTCAACTCTATCAAACGGTCTTGAGACCATTTTGATCCAAACGGTCTTGCAAGACCGTTTGAGATCAAACGGTTTGAGACCGTTTGATTTCAAACGGTTTGCAACTATTTGGACCAAAAGGGTCCAAGGTCAGTTGATAAAGTTACCTAGGAATCCACACCCATCATCTTCAACCTCTGTTCAGGTCGGTTACTCCACCGTTTTGCTTGCACAAGTGCAAGGAAGAAAGAAGGTAGAAGAAGAACTAAGTACTAAATTGCAAGAACAAGATATGCATATAAAGTGTATAGTTTAGAATTATAAAACCCGCCTTAGACGTTGTTCTTGGAGCTCCAAGCTTCCAATCTTCAAGCCTCTAATGGCGTCTTGAACTCCAAAACTCCGCCAGGGGTGTTTCTTCCAAGGAAAGGTAGGAATGGTCGGCTAGAACAAGAAGACTAGGTGAGTTATCCCCAAAACCAACCTTGAAAGATGAATTCATGCAAGAATCCGAGCATGAGGATGGTTCTTCTCACCTTAGCACCTAGTTGGTCATCTCCTGAGATCCAAATCTTGGTCTTGGTCGTTTGAGAAAGAAGAGAAGTGAAGAGAATGAAAGATCTGTTCACTTGGTTTACAAGGAATAGGCTTAAATACTTTAGGCCATTTTACACCATAAGGACCTCTAAAACATGGGATTTTCATCTAAGTCCCTCCTGGTTTCTTAGGCACGTCCAAACCATCTAAAATTAAGCAAAGTTCATCAAAACTCAAGATCTAAGAGTAGAAAAGATCAAGTTTCAACTAGGGTACATACATGAAAGTCTCCATACACATATATGGTGAATTTTATGCACAAAGATCACTTTTCTTATCTGATTATTTATTGATGCATATCTTTCATCATTTCTAATCTAAATGATGCCAAGAGTCATAAAAGATACTCTAGAAGGTGTACTTTACAAGTTTCACCCACAATTTGGGTAAATCGCACTTTACTCCAAAATAGGGTTTTTACACACCAGGATCATTCCACAAGCTGCATCTGAATGCCCAAGCTTGGGAAATCCATCATGTCTCGCCATATTCACTCATATGATGTTTCATTATCAAAGAACATCTAACCTGTGGAATTTGCAAGTTAAACCCTTCAACTGGGTAATTTGCACATAGGTCCCTGTATTACAAAACAATACTACAACTTTGTTTAAAAAGAACCAAAATTGAAGTATATGTTCCTGAGGAACTTAATTACATGCCAGAGAGTAATCAAAAGTGTTAAATTACATATTTAGGCAAAACTTCTAGGGTTAGGTTATAACCCAGGTCAGGGATGTTACAAATCATCCACCCCTTACAAGGATTTTATCCCCAAAATCGATAAAACGTATTAAGAGAAAAGAGCAGGGTATTTCCTTCTCATCTCATCCTCTAGTTCCCAAGTGGCTTCTTCAACACCACGGTGGTTCAAGAGGACTTTCACAATGTTTATATCTTTCTTCTTTAACTTCTTAATTATGTTATCAAGAATGGACACTTGTCCTTCTTCATAAGTTATATCTTCATTCAATTCTACTTCCATAGGTTGTAGAACTGACTCGGCGTCGGGGTGACATTTCCTCAGCATGGAAATGTGAAACACATGATGTAACTTCTGCAACTCCTGAGGTAACTCTAGTCTATAGGCTACCTTTCCAACTCGCTCAATGATTGGATAAGGTCCCATAAATCTAGGAGCTAACTTCCCTTTCCTTCCAAAACGAAGGACTCCTTTCCAAGGTTAGACCTTGAGGTACACTCTGTCTCCAACCTGGAACTCTAGGGGTCTACGACGTTTATCAGCATACAACTTCTGCCTATCCTTTGCAGTCTTAAGTTGTTGCTGTATAACCTTAATCTTCTCTGTAGTTTGCTGCACAAGATCAGGACCTAACAACTGATGCTCACCAGTCTCATACCAACATAAGGGTGATCTACAACGTCTACCATACAAAGCCTCATAGGGTGCCATATCGATACTATGTTGATAGCTATTGTTATAGGAAAACTCTATTAAACTTAGATGTAGATCCCAACTTCCGGTAAACTGGAGAACACATGCCCTCAACAAGTCTTCCACGGTCTGTATAGTCCTTTCATACTATCCATCAGTCTGTGGGTGAAAGGCTGTACTAAACATTAACTTGGTGCCTAAAGCTCTGTGTAGTTGCTCCCAAAAACGACTTGTAAACTGGGGACCTCTGTCAGAAACTATAGTGACAGGAACTTTGTGTAAACGCACTATCTCTTGAACATATAACTGTGATAACCTTTCAGCAGAATAGGTTGTTTTGACAGGTAAGAAATGCGCTGTCTTTGTCAACCTATCAACAATTACCCAAATGGAATCATGTCTTTTTCTTGTCCTGGGTAGGAAAACAACAAAGTCCATGGTCACATGGTCCCACTTCCACTGTGGTATGGGTAAAGGTTGCATTGTTCCTGCAGGCTTCTGGTGTTCAACCTTAACATGCTGACACACTGGACACCTCCGAGCAAACTCAGCCACATCCTTCTTCATCCCAGGCCACCAATACATATCTTTCAAATTCTGATACATCTTGGTGCTCCTGGATGCATAGCATACATTGAGGAATGAGCTTCCTCCAGGACTAACTTCCTCAAGTTATCCAAATCAGGTACTATCATTCTCCCATGATAGCATGCCACATGGTCATCTGAGTCATGGAAACCATCTCGCTTCTCCTCACCATACTCAGACATGATCTGCTGAACTGCAGCATCCACTAATTATGCCTTCTTTATCTGCTCTCTTAGGGTAGGTTTAATCTGCATCTCAGCTAACAAACCGGCTAATGATGACACCTTCAACTGCACATTGTTTCGCCTTAAAGAGATAAGCATATCTCTCCTAGAGCATACTAAGGAACTTAGTTGTTCTCTATCCATGGTTGATGTTGCTGATTCCCTACTCAAGGCATCTGCAACCACATTGGCCTTCCCTTGATGGTAATCAATTATACAATCGTAGTCCTTGATTAACTCCATCCAGCGACGTTGCCTCATGTTAAGCTCATGCTGAGAGAAGATATACTGAAGATTCTTGTGATCTATGAAAATCTGGAATGTTTCTCCATAGAGATAATGCCTCCAGATTTTCAAGGCATGAACCACAGCAGCCAACTCTAGATCGTGTGTTGGATAATTCTCCTCGTGTTTCTTAAACTATCGGGAAGCGAAAAAAATCACTTGCTTATCCTACATCAACACACACCCAAGTCCATTCTTGGAGGCATCACAGAAAACTACATATCCTTTTCCTTGCTCCGATAGTACAAGCATTGGGGCACTTGTCAACCTCTCCTTCAATAGTTGAAAAGACTGTTGACACTTATCACTCCAAACAAAAGGGACATCCTTCCGGGTTAACTTGGTCAAAGGTAAGGCTATATAACTGAAGTTCTTAATGAACCTTCGGTAGTAGCCAGCTAACCCTAAGAAACTTCGAATCTCCGTCGGCGTGTTCGGTTGTTCCCATTGTAGAACATTTTCTACCTTTTTAGGGTCAACACGAATACCCGAGGCAGATACCAAATGCCCAAGAAAAGATACCTCCGGTAGCCAGAACTCACACTTGCTAAACATAGCATATAGCTTGTGTTCTCTTAGCAAAGTCAAAGCTTTGCGAAGATGCTGTTCATGCTGCTGAGCATCCTTACTATAAATCAGAATGTCATCTATGAAGACGACAACACACTGATCAAGGAAAGGTCGAAAGATTCTATTCATGAGTTCCATAAATGCAGCTGGTGCATTAGTTAGTCCAAACGACATAACTGTGAACTCATAGTGACCATATCTTGTCCTAAAGGCAGACTTGGATATGTCACTATCCTTAATACGGAGTTGATGATATCCAGACCTCAAGTCTATCTTTGAGAAGACTATTGCACCACGCAAATGATCACAGAGATCATCAATCCTCGGCAGAGGGTACTTATACTTTATTGTTACTTTATTGAGTTGTCTGTAATCAATGCACAACTGCATTGACCTGTCCTCCTTTTTAACAAACAAGACCGAAGCACCCCAAGGTGAAGTACTCGGTCGGATAAAACTCTTCTCAAGTAACTCTTGAAGCTGTTTCTTGAGTTCTGCCATCTCGGGAGGCGCCATCCTATACGGTGTCTGAGCTATGGGTTTTGTATCTGGGACCAAAATGATTTTGAAATCAATTTCCCGAGGCGGTGGTATACCGGGAAGCTCTTCAGGAAACACATCCTCAAATTCCCTGACTACAGGAACTTCCGCAGGGATGGGACTCTCCTTGGTAACATCTACCACATGGGCCAGGAATGCATAACATCCTTGCCACATCATCTTATCAGCAACCATAGCTGACACAAGACATGTGGGAAGAATCTTTCTTTCTCCTTGAAAGATCCATGTGTTGCTATCATCCGCAAACACAGCCAGCTTGGATTCACAATCCAGGACAACTCTATACCTTTCCAAGGTATCCATCCCAAGGATTATATCAAATCCTTGCATATCAAGTGGTATGATATCCACTTGAATGCGATGATCAGAAAAGAAGAGGGTGAAGGGAGATCATACCTCCTGCAAAATAGCAGACCCACTCAACGGAGTCTCTAACAACAAACTATTTGTCCTATGACTAACTGTCATATTACAGTTACGAATCACTCTTCGAGTGATGAAAGAGTGCGTAGCACCCGGGTCAATCAAAACAGATACATCACATGATTTAGACAAATCAGAATATAAAAGTTCCATCTGACCTGCCACAACCCGTGGATCGACCACTGCATCTGGTGGGTTCATAGCATAGAACCTTGTTGTCGCCTGGGGTTGAGTTGGTGCTGACGATCCAGCTTGAGACGCTTGTCCACGTCCTCTAGCTGCTCCTTGAGATTGCCTTCTCTGTGATTCCTGTTGATTCTGTCTCGGAGGCTGTGTCCCACTGACAGGCCTCGATCTGCAGTCTCTCATCAATTGTCCCACCTTGCCACAGTTGTAGCATCTTTTCTCTTATTGTTGTGGTCTCGGTGGCCCGATGACCGACATTGATGCAGAACTGTGAGTCTCTTGAGGCAGTTGACCCCGTCCTCTACCTCTACTTGGAGACCATTGAGTTTGAGAACTCGATCTGGGTGGAGGAGGGTTAGGTGCAGAGAATCTAGGTTTCTTGGAATCCCTAGATGAAGAACCCTGGAACTGTGGATATCTCTTCTGGGTTTGACTCTTCTCAATTACAGATCTCTCTATCCTTCGGACTGACTCAAGGATGGTAGAGAATCTCTCCCGGTTTTCTAGGGCAGACACGGGGGTAGACATGTCTGCATTCAAACCCTTTTCGAACCTTCTGATCCTTTCTTCTTCTGTGGCAGCCATGTGCGGACAGAACCACAACAACTCCATGAACTTAGCTTCATACTCGCTAATGTTCATCATGCCCTGCCTCAATCTCTCAAACTGAGAGATCTTCTCGTCCAGGAAGGTCTTCAGGAAATATCTATGAACTAATTCCCGGTGAAACTCTTCCCACGAGATCTCTATTCCAGGCCTCTTCTTCTCTTCCATGGTCCACCAATGACCAACACTTCCTTTGAGAAGATAGACAGCATGTCTAACCTTCTCAGCTTCTGGGATGTTGAGAATCCTAAAAGCTTTCTCCAACTCTGTCAACCACAGATCATCATATGCGGGGTCGGTTGTCCCAAAGTATTCGGTAGCCCCGACACGACGAAGTCGCTTGAAGGTCTTACCGATACCTTGTCCTTCAGGCTGGACAGGTGCCCTAGGTGCAGGCATGGGCATCTTGTCGGTTATATGTGTCATGGCAGTCATAAACTGCCCAAACATCGTCTGAACTGCTGGGTCAAACTGGGGTAGTTGGCTGGGTTGCTCAGGTAAGGGTTGCTCTATTTCTGGGACCCTTGCACAGCCTTGAGGAGCAGGAGCACTACTTTTCGCCACGTACTCTTCATGTGGCTCAGACATCCTTATATATCTTCTTCTCCTGAGGAGCAGAAGATTCTATTAGATAAGGAAGGAACACTAATGATAGACTCAACATCCAAAGTCCTATGCCTCTGTAGACTCAGCGAACCTGGAGCTATGATACCACTTAATTGTGGGCTCTGATCTCCAAAACCCGAGATAAACACATAAAACTTGAAGTAAACTTAGAGGAAGCCATTCGATTAGCAGCAGAATACTAAAAATCAGCGGAAATTAAAACTTTTTGAGGAAAGGCATTGAAACCATAAGACTTCCTTCATAAAAGGAGATAAACTGTTTACATATCTGTCAAAATACTTCTTGAGTAATTGTACACATCATGATACAAAATCTCAAGAATCGAAATAAAATCTCAGACCATTAACTCCAAGACCTGAGAGTACAGAGGACACATAGAACTGACTATCTATCTACACAACTCAGCAGACTGAATCTCCACCTGAGATTTACTGCTGCTCCTGGTGTTGCTGCTGCTGCTGGGTTTGGTCACCTGTAGGTTGGTTTCTCCGTCTTCGACGACCACCTAAAAGGTTGAAGTCTACGGGGTGAGACAATTTTAAATAATTGTCCCAGCGAGAGTTATAACTCTCCACTAGAAACTTTATATAGCAATGAAAGAGCAATAAGCAATAGAAGCCTTCAAGATAAACAACAACAAATAGATAACTCAGTTGAATAACAATATGTAAGCAATATGAATAGCATATCTACTTATGTAGTGTAACATCAATTCAATATCTCATAGTTCATTCTAGGCAGATATACTACGCGGCTGATTATGTTTTACAAACATCCTTAAGCCCTGCGGAGATGAGGTATACTGCTCATACTCCAACCGACCACTGTTAAGTCATCTCGGTATCATACTAGGTCATCGAAAGAGCCGGATTCTCATGACCTTCACCTTCCTCAGTCAGAAAGAGGATTGTTTGCAGGACATCTTGTGTCTCTATTGTTATAGCTTACCAGGGTAATCTGGTCCTTCACTATTTTAGAGTTACAGTGGCGTTCTGTACTCTCTTCGCCATCAGAAGATTTCATGTTTATCTCTCATCGATGCGGTATAAGGATTTCCTCGAAAGGATAGTGATACAGCATAAACAGTTAGTGAAGGGTTGATGGATTACACATCTACATCAATACCTACACTAGGATGTAAGGTTCTACACATCCATATACCCCACATACTCAAAAGTATGTGATCCAGGAGTTCCCTTAGGAAAAATTGTTTCAATATCATTTGGTCTCTGACAATGATGGATCTATGATCAGGGCTCTACATAGTATGATTACACTTGATTAGTTAGGTACATTTCAGTATTCTTTTAACATCATACATGTTCTCAAACATTTAATCATTAGCACATCAGCTATGAAAGAAAAATATTAAATGTAACAAGTCTAACTCACATCAATTATCATTTCTCAATTCTCTCATCACAAGTCATCTGTTAAGCATGACCTTGATGGTACTTATGGCTTCTCACAGCCCATCAATCTCATAAGATGCCACTAACAACGCATCAGGATATATCACTATTCGTAAAGCTAACAACATGCCTTCAATGAATATAGTATCATAATCCATACCTAGATATGATCATCCTCATTTAGGAACCTGCATGGTTAATTCAACTGATAAAAGCAAGCAATTCAATTCAAGAATTATGCCTTCAATCTTTCCACAAGAGCTAAGTTCCCTGATTCTCATCAATTAGGGTTTACTATTCACATTTCATGTCATCACCCTAAAATTAAGGTTTACTATTCACATTTCATGTCATCATCCTAAAATTGGGGTTTACTATTCACATCATGGTGAATTGAACTCATATCATCATCATGTATGAGAAAACATCACCATTGATGCTCTCAGATTAGGTTAAGATTCATCAATTATCATAATTAGGGTTTCCATGATCTCACATAGGTGGATCATACCCTGATCATGCACAATTAAACACATTGAAGGTACTTTACTTGAGTTGCAATAATATTTGATACTTTCTCTCTCCTGTCACTAACATGTAGTGACTTTCTCTCTCCTCATGTGGTAGATGATGATAACATCACTCCAAAACAGGTTGAATTAAGTCCTCATTGATTAACATGAGCTAAGTCTCCAAAAATCAAGACATTAGGGTTTGATTAAAACAAGATATCCTTCAATTGTACCCTTCAAGGGTATAAGGGTAATATGCCCCATTGATCACCATCATGGGTCAATTCATTAGTCACTTAGTCCCTTAATGTCCTAGGTTACCATTAGGGTTTAGATTAGATCACCATTGAAATAATTACACCTTCAATTGATTAAGTACAAACCACCTTGAAAACCTTCAAATGGTTTCAACCTTCAACCACCAAACGGTCTTGAGACCGTTTGAGTGTGTTGACCGTTTGGGGAGGGTTGACTTCCAAACTGTTTGAAGCTCATGCGGTTTGATACCGTTTGATCTAAAACGACTTGAGATCGATTGGTCCAAACGGTCTTGAGATCATTTGAGCCCAAACGGTCTTGAGACCGTTTGGCCCCAAATGGTCTTGAGACCGTTTGGATCCAAACGGTTTTGAAACCGTTTGGTCCAAATGGGCTCAAACCGTTTGGACCTCCAAAGTGGTTCACAGGTTACAAATGTTTAGGGTTATCTTTGTTGAAGCCATCACTTGACCAAATCTATATTAACCACCTACAAATTGAGTCAATTAGGGTTAGGCTTAATCAATTGGACACCAAATTGACCCTCAATTGAAAGCCAATTAGGGTGAAATCCATATCAATTAGGGTTTCAATCGGATAGCCATCAATGTTCAATAATGCGAGACAATTCAAGGTTGAACCTATCAATTGACCTCCAATTGGGCCCAAACTTGGCCCAAACGGTCTTGAGGTCGTTTGGACATCATCCAAACGGTCTTAAGACCGTTTTCCCAAAGTTTGACCAAAAACCAAGTCGGTTGGATAATGGTTGAACCCTAATTAGGTCTAAAATCAGCATTTTTATCAATTTATCAACTTGTTGAAATTGGACCCTCAATTCATCAAATTATCTCAACCCTAGACCTCCAAACGGTCTTGGGTTGTGTCCAAACGGTCTTGAGACCGTTTGGAGGAACCCCCAAATGGTCTTGAGACCGTTTGGGTCCTTCAACCCAAAACTCAACAAGATCTATACATGAAAGCAGCAATTTCAGCCCGATTAGGGTTACGATGTTGAAGTACCTTCAACCATCAGTTGGTTATGAATTAGATTATGATTCTTTGTAGGAATGAAATTCAATATGTTAGCAGCAGACCCTCAAATGGTCGTCCCTTGGTCAACTCTATCAAATGGTCTTGGGACCGTTTTGATCCAAACCATCTTGCAAGACCGTTTGAGATCAAACGGTTTGAGACCATTTGATTTCAAACGATTTGCAATCGTTTGGACCAAAAGGGTCCAAGGTCAGTTGATAAAGTTACCTAGGAATCCACGCCCATCATCTTCAACCTCTATTCAGGTCGGTTACTCCATCGTTTTTCTTACAAAAGTGCAAGGAAGAAGGAAGGTAGAAGAAGAACTAAGTACTAAATTGCAAGACAAGATATGCATATAAAGTGTAGAGTTTAGAATTATAAAACCCGCCTTAGACGTTGTTCTTGGAGCTCCAAGCTTCCAAGCTTCAAGCATCTAATGGCGTCTTGAACTCCACAACTCCGCCAGGGGTGATTCTTCCAAGGAAAGGTAGGAATGGTCAGCTAGAACAAGAAGACTAGGTGAGTTATCCACAAAACCAACCTTGAAAGATGAATTCATGCAAGAATCCGAGCTTGAGGATGGTTCTTCTCACCTTAGCACCTTGTTGGTCATCTCCTGAGCTCCCGAGCTTGGTCTTGGTCATTTGAGAAAGAAGAGAAGTGAAGAGAATGAAATATCCGTTCACTTGGTTTACAAGGAAAAGGCTTAAATACTTTAGGCCATTTTACACCATAAGGACCTCTAAAACATGGGATTTTCATCTAAGTCCCTCCTTGTTTCTTAGGCACGTCCAAACCATCTAAACTTAAGCAAAGTTCATCAAAACTCAAGATCTAAGGGTAGAAAAGATCAACTTTCAACTAGGGTACATACATGAAAGTCTCCATACACATATATGGTGAATTTTATGCACAAAGATCACTTTTCTTATCTGATTATTTATTGAAGCATCTCTTTCATCATTTCTACTCTAAATGATTCCAAGAGTCATGAAAGATACTCTATAAGGTGTACTTTACAAGTTTCACCCACAATTTGGGTAAATTGCACTTTACTCCAAATTAGGGTTTTTACACACCACGATCATTCCACAAGCTGCATCTGAATGCCCAAGCTTGGGAAATCCATCATGTCTCGCCATATTCACTCATATGATGTTTCATTATCAAAGAACATCTAACCTGTGGAATTTTCAAGTTAAACCCTTCAACTGGGTAATTTGCACATAGGTCCTTGCATTACAAAACAATACTACAACTTTGTTTAAAAAGAACCAAAATTGAAGTATATGTTCCTGAGGAACTTAATTACATGCCAGAGAGTAATCACAAGTGTTTAATTACATATTTAGGCAAAACTTCTAGGGTTAGGTTATAACCCAGGTCAGGGATGTTACAAGATCTTTGGATGTAAGATATGACAATAAAAAAATTACTTTTTGGAGGAAAAGTTATTGTATTAGGTGGGGATTTTAGACATATTCTTCTGATTGCACCACAATAATGGAAAGAGCAAACCATTTCTGCAAGCTTTGTGAAATCAAAGCTATGGAAACATGTTGAATAGTTGCAATTGACTAAAAACATGAGAACCAAAACAAATCCATCATTCGGTAAGTATTTACTTCAAGTTGGAAATGGAAGAAGTGATGTTACATTTACCGATCAAATAGAAATACCCAAATGCATGTTGATCCCCTTTATTGATGATGAATCTTCCAAGCATGAGTTAATACATGCAATTTTTCCTAGACATACTGATATTGGCAATGAATGTATATATTCACTAACAAATCATGCAATTTTGAATACCAAAATTGAATTCATTGATGAGATCAATGGAATGTTGATTGAAATATTTCCCAGTGAGAAGAAAGAATACTTTAGCTTTGTACATTTGTTGACAATACCAACCAATTTCAAGAAGAGGAATTTCTTAATTTACTGACTGTTGTTGGTCTTCCTCCTCACAAGTTGATATTAACAAGAAACTGCCCGATCATGTTACTTAGAAATAGTGATCCGTCTACATGTTTCTGTAATGGTACACAGTTTATTTGCAAAATTTTCAACTAAAATATTATCGATGTTGAAATAGTAGTTGGAGACAAGAAAGGCAAAAGAGTATTTATTTCGACAATTCCATTGATGCTAAAAGATCATGAAAAGATACCATTTTCCTTCAAGAGACTGCAATTTCCAGTCAGATTATGCTTCACAATGACTATCAATAAAGCACAAGGACAAACTTTACATAAAGTTGGAATTTATTTACCACAACCTGTGTTCTCTCACGGCGAGTAATATGTCACTTTGTCTAGAGTGAAGTCAGCAGAAGACTTGAAGATACTCATCAGACCAAGTTCTGTAGCAGACATAAATATTACAACAACAAGAAATATAGTGTACTCTAAAATTTTATCTGTTCTGGGGATCATTTAGGTATTATTAAAACAATTTTCTTCAATTCATCAATTTTATGACATAATTTGAGGATACTAGTCATATTTTTATTGTGTCTACATTCTTGTAGTATCTAAAACAAATTGAGTACAGCTCGCCGACTTGACTTAAGAATTCTCCACCAAAAATGGTACTTTATTTTTTTATTATATGCTTAAAATCTTTTAACAATATTATGATATGTTTATGTCATAATTTACATCTTAAATCTATTCAGATGTATCCTGAAGCTTTCCTTGATGAATGGTAGTCTAACTCGATAGCAAGCATATGAACTTCCAAGTTACACCTTCAACAACAAACAAATTCAAAGGTTCAACCTTGTGTTTCATTTAGCAGTATATATATATATATATATATATATATATATATATATATATATATATATATATATATATATATATATATATATATATATTGTGGCATGAATGCTTGAAAAGTGTATTTGTAACTTATTAACATTATGTTAATATGCAATACACGTGTTTAGCTTGTGCACTTTGCTAGTATAACTAAGAAGAGTGACATAATCCTACATCCACTTGACACCTTGCTTAATTAAATTTCTATTCAATTAATACACACACACATATATATATATATATGTATGTGTGTATATATATATATATATATATATATATATATATATATATATAAAGAGAGAGAGAGAGACTAGAATACATTGGGGTGTATAGATCGCACTATACATTCAAGTGGTGTTTTCCTATCAGATTATTTTTTTTACAAAATATAAACTATTTATTTTCATTATGATATTATAATTAGGCTACATATACATTTTGGATCCATTTGGATGACTGTAATTCATTGATTCAACGCTTGACAGCTTGCTTAATTAGATTTCTATTATATATATATATATATATATATATATATATATATATATATATATATATATATATATATATATATATATATATATATATATATATTTGAAAGGGGGACGGGAAACCCTATGATTGGGGTTCCCCGGTTCTATTACTAAGAAATCAAATCAAGGTTTACAAGGTATTGCAAGTTCAATGGGAAATGACTCGACAAAGAAAACCTAGCTACATGACCCCGACGAGCCGAGTTGGCCACCTCGTGGGCTACTCTATTACATCTACGATTAACATAGTGCAAACTACAAAAAGAAAACTGATGAGTCAACTCTTTGACATCTTCAACAATAGCTCCTATATATTCCCGACGCTCCTTCTTGCTTGTGGATGCATGGACAGCCTCCAAGGAGTCTGACTCAACTTCAATGTCATGGTATCCTTTCTCCTTTGCCCACTGCAGCGCACCTCTAATTGCTAACAACTCCGATGTTGTGACACCTGTCCCTGGGCTAACCTTCTCCCCCACGACCTCCATCAGTCTTCCCATTTCATCCCTAACGCCCCAACCCATCCCTGCTCCCCCGTCTTCCCCGACAGATCCGTCAACGTTAATCTTTCGCCTACCTTGCAATGGCTTCGTCCAGCCACCATTCCTCCCGCCAACTCTCCCCACACCACCACCTCCCTCTCTCCCCTGCCTGACATTGGCTTCCCCCCGTCACACTCCACTCTGCTGTTGTCCCCACCCCGACATGCATCGTCGATGTTGCCAGCCCGCGGAGCTGCGTTGGTGCCTCCCCCAGACCCACACCCCGTTGTATTCCATTTGTACCTCGTCGTTGCCCCAGTACTATTATCATGCAACATTCTGTTGCCTCCACACCGTTCACACGCCCTGCCTCACCGTTTCCAACACGTCCATGCACAGCTTCGTGTCCCTGCCCCTCTCGTTGTGGTGTGACGTCGGTCCCTGCCCCTTGGTGCTGCCCTAGTATTATGTGCCCTTCCTCTCCCCCCTTCTCACTTTGTTGATGTCTTCCCCCTCGCATCATCGCCAACGCTCCCCTTAACATGTATCCACTTTTGACGTCATTGTTTTGGAACGTTCGTATGCATCTAGCTCTCCACGCCGTCCACATTCTAGCCACCATGTACACCTTTTCTTCCATGGAACTCCTGTCCAGTGCATCGCCCACTGCCGAAGTTATTTCCTCATCACTAACTTCATCCACCCACGCTTGCACTCCCCGTAGTGTTTGTTCCCAAACTTCCACAACGTTGGGGCAACGAAATAACATATGCGGTATTGTCTCCTTCTCGGCACCACTCAACATGCAAGTACCATCTTCTAGGCAGTGTCGGTCATATAGATGCCCCCTTGTAGCTAAGCATCCCGTGCATGTACTCCATAGGAAATGGGTTGTTTTTGGGCTCCATCCCGCATGCCAGATTTTCTTCCAAAGATCATCCCCTTGACGCTGCACAAATCTCCTTGCTTCCTCTTTCCAAAGTAGTCCCAACTAGTACGCTGACCATACCGTAAACTCCTCATCCTTTGAAGGCCACCACATAAGGCTATCTTGGGGTCGCCACCAGCTAAGTTGGATCGCACATATACGTTTAACATATTGTTTTGGAAAACATTCTCTGACTTTATCAACCTCCCATTGAGTGCCATCTTCTATCATCAGTTCCCTTACTGTGCGGTAATTTGGTCCCTCCTCTCTTTTGAAATGTTTGAGTGTATCATCTTCTTTTGGCAGCCATTTATCTTCCCAAATATCCACCTCCATTCTATCACCCACCCTCCATTGTACCTCTTCCTTTAGTAGTGCCTCTGCTCCCCATAGACTCCGCCAACAATAGCTGGGATTGTATCCCCTTCTCGCTTCCCATATGGATGACGTTGGATAATACCTGGCTTTGAGTACCTTTGTCACAAGGGCTTCCGGGTTATTTTCTATCTGCCACAACTGCCTAGCCAAGAGGGCTTGGTTAAAAGTCTAGAAATCTCTGAATCCAAGTCCCCCTGTCTCTTAGGCCTGCACATTCTCTCCCAACTTAGCCATGACATCTTCCTTTTTTATCTTTTGCTCCCCAACAAAATCTAGCCACCATCCTCTACATCTCCGCTATGGTTCCCATAGGTAGCTGAAAAATACTCATAATGTATGTGGGTATTTCCTGGGCTACTGCTTTGATTAGAACTTCTCGTCCCGCCTTTGATAACAGTTTTTATGACCACCCTTGGAGGTTCCTCCATATCCTGTCCCGGATGAAGCTGAACACCTACTTCTTGGACCTTCCCATGGCTGTCGGGAGACCCAGGTAACTGGCGTTCCTATCCACCATTCTCACACCTAGTAGCTGTCTCAACTCCTCCTTCTTGTCTGCCTTCACCCCTTTGCTGAACACAACCTCCGTCTTTGAGAAATTAATCATTTGACCCGATGCCTGTTCATATTGGCTGATAATCTCAGCTATCTTCATGCATTTAGCGGTAGTTGCTCTAGAAAACAAGATGCTATCATCTGCAAAGAAAAGATGTGAGATACAGGGTGCGCCTCTACATGGCTTGATGCCATGTAGGAGGCCATCATGGGTAGCAGTAGAGATCAAGGTTGAGAAAGCTTCAGCACATAAAATAAAAAGATATTGGGAAAGAGGGTCACCCTGTCGAAGTCCTCGTGACGGCTTTAAACTTTGGGTCCTATCTCCATTAATGGAAAAGGCATGCTGGACGGACATTATGCACTCTTGGACTTTAGATCTCCACTTCTGCCCAAACCCCATCTTCTCCATGGTGACATCTAAAAAGCTCCACTCCACTCTATCATATGATTTGGACATGTCCAATTTCAAATCTAGGCTACCTTTTCTCCTTCCCTTGTCTCTCTTCATAGAATGGAACACGTCATATGCAATGAGGGCATTATCCGTTATCATTCTTCCTTGTACGAAGTCACTTTGATTCTCATACACTGTAGAGTTCATAAGAGGCTTTAGATGGTTCTCCATGACTTTGGATGCTATCTTGTACACCACATTGCATAGGCTAATCGGTCTAAATTCCCCTATGGTCTTTGGCTTTTCGGTCTTCGGGATGAGCACAACTAGAGTATCATTTACCTCTCCAATGCTTTCCTCTCCTTTCCACCACCCCTTGATGTAGCTAGCCACATCCTTCCCAACAATTCCCCAAAATTTTTTATAGAACATCGCCTTCATGCCATCCGGTCTAGGAGCTTTATTAGGATGCATCTGTTTAAGTGCTTCCCAGACCTCCTCATCCTCTATGTCCTTCTCTAGTTCCTCCCTTTGTGCCTCCGTCACCATCTCCCGCAGCCCCCTAGTAGCCACATCAAAACCTGAAGGGTTGCTGGTTTGAAAAAGATTTGTGAAATGTCTCATAATGATTTCAGTAATGTCCACCTCTTGTGTCTTCCTGACCCCTTTCTCATCCTCTAAGCTTTCAATCTGGTTCCTCCTTCTCCTATTAGATGCTTTTTGATGGAAATATGCAGTATTACGATCACCCTCTTTCAGTTCTTTGACTCTTGCCCGGGCAGCCCAATATTCCTCATCCTTCTGAAGCCAATATTGTAATTCTTTTGATTTTTCCTCCGCCCGGTCCAAGTTCCTTTGATCCGGTGGAAGAGCTTGTAACCCCTTGAGTTCAATCTCCAACTCCTTCACCTTTGTTCTCCTTTCTATGAACTTTTCATTTGCCCAAGCTTTAAGACTCTCCTTACATTTCATCAACTTGGTTCCCAAATCCCTCCCTGCTGCATCTTCCCATGCCTCCCTAATAATAGTACAACAATTTTCTTCCCCCACCCACATAGGTTCAAACATGAAGTGTCCTTTCCTCCTCTTATTATTATTTCTCCTATCCGCCTTGAGGATGATTGGTGCATGATCCGACTCATATATGGGAATATTTATGACCTTACAATATGTGAACAAGTTTCTCCAGCCAAGATCAGGAAGGAATCTATCAAGTCTCTCCTTTACCAGTGTTCTCTCACTAAGACCTCTTTTCCACGTGAAAACATTTCCTTCAAAACCAATGTCCATCAATTCGCAGTCATCTATAGCATCCCTGAAGTCCTACATGAATATGTCTTCTTTTTGTGGGCCTCCTTATTTCTCCGCATTTGATATGATCTCGTTGAAATCCCCGAAGAAAATAACGGGCTCATCTGTTTCACCCTTTATCCTCCTCATCAAATCCCATGTCTTGGACTTTTCTGCCTGTTGTGCCCATCCATAAATACCCATTTCTCTCCATGTTGTTCCTGTGGAGTTATTTTTTATCGCAGTTGTAACGTGCCTGTGAGAGTAGTTAACCACCTCCACGTCTGCATCTTTCCACCAAAATCCCATGCCACCTCCCCGCCCCACGCTTGATATGCAC